>CM069140.1:81426325-81803510 GCA_035221665.1 Okamejei kenojei | reverse complement strand
CTCCTCTGCCCACATGACCAACCCGGCCCACCCCAACCAACCGGCCCATATCACCAAGGCCGGCCCATATCACCAAACCCCCACACATCACAGCCCTCGCCCCACATCACCAAACCCTGCCCACATTACCAACCCGCCCACCCCACCACCCCGCCCACACACCAACCCGCCCCACAACCCCACCAACCCGCCTACACATCACCAACCGTGCCCACCCCACCAACCACGGCCCACCCCACCAACCCGCCGGCCCACATCACCAACCCGGCCCACACCCACCAACCCGGCGCCCACATCACCAACCCCGCCCACGTCACCCAACATCCTCGCCCACATGAACCCACCCCGGCCCACCTCCACCCAACCCGCCACATCACCAACCCTGCCCACATGACCAACCCGGCCCACCCCACCAACCCGCCCACCCCACCAACCCGCCCATAACACCAACCCGCCTCACCCCACCACCCCGCCCATATCACCAACCCCGCCCACATCACCACGAGCCCACCCCACAATCCCCAGCCCATATCACCAACCCGTGCCACACCCACCAACCCGGCCCACCCCACCAACCCGCCCATATCACCAAACAACCGGCCCACAGCACCAACCTAGCCCACCCCACCAACCCGCCCACCCCACCAACCCGGCCCACCCCCCAACCCGCCCACATGACACAAGGTGAAACATGATGTGGAAAGAGGTTGTATTTAACTAGTGTGCGAGTCCCTAGGACAGAGGGCTCAGCCTCAGAAATCAAAGACGTTCCTTTAGGAAGGAGATGAGAGGAACTTCTTTAGCCATAGGGTGGTAATTGTTGGAATCTTTTGCCACAAAAGGCTGTGGAGGCCAAGTCAGTGAAATTTTTATGGCAGAGATGGATAGATTCTGATTGTACGGTGTCAGAGGCTATGGGAGAAGGCAGGAGAAGGGTTAGAAGATTGGTCTTCGGGCCGAAACATCACCCATCCCTTCTCTCCCGAGATGCTGCCTGTCCCCCGCTGAGTGGCTCCCAGCTGTTGTGTCCACCAGCAGAAAGACTATACATGATTACATGACGCTGTCAACAGTGTAACAGTTGTAGGATAAAGGGAATAACGTGTAGAGCAAGGTGAAGTCTGATTAAAGAGTCTGTCACACGGTACCATCCCCCTGCCCGTTCACTGCTGGTCTCTACTTGAAACCCCCCACCACCCTGCCCCCATCCCCCTCATCCTGCCCCCCTCAGCTTGCCCCCCACCCTCAACCCTGCCCCCCCACCTTTGGCCCCCACTCCTCTCACTGCCCGCCCCCTCACCCTGCCCCATTCCCGCTCAACCTTGCCCCACCCACCCGCCCCCCCCTCACCCTGCCCCCCACACTCACCCTCCCCCCCACCCTGCCCACACCCTCACCCGCCCCATCCCCCCTCAACCTGCCCCCTTCCCCACCCTGCCCCCGACCATCACCCTGCCCCCGCCACCCCCCCTCCCCCCACACCCCCCCCCCCCTCAACCTGCCCCCCACCTTACCCTGCCCTCCCTCACCTTGCCCCACCTCTCACTGCCCACCCTCACCCGGTGCCCCCCCCCCCACCCTGCCCCCCCCCACCAGGTCCACATCTCCACACGGTGCAGCACTCAGTATCACCATAACATGACACTGACCCCCAGACAGGTCCAGGTCATGTAACCCACATAAGAGCCTGAGATAACAGCAATGGACACTGGGCAGCAGAAAGCGGAGGCTAAACATTTCATCCGCAACTACGTCCATCAATTTCCCACAGAGTTCAAGTGCGAATCGTCCAATCCTGGACTTTCGATTTAGGTCTGGACATGTCAACGGGTAAGATCATCTTCTCAATCCTTCCGCCTCTCATCCTCCCCCTCCCCCTCCTACACACACCTCCCCCTCCCCTCCGCTTTCCTCCCCGAATGAGTAAGCGATGTCTTGGTCAGAGGGTTGTGAAATCTGTGGATGCAATGCACAGACTGCTGTGAGCCAAGTGGATATTTTTAAAAGGCAGAATAACAGATTACTTGGAAAGGGCATGAAAAGATTACAGGAGAAGGCAGATGAATGGGGTTGAGAGAATGATAGATCACCATGTGGCCCTAATTCTGCTCCTTGAACTGATGATCCGGATGACCTTGATCTTTCTCACACTGCGACCTGTGTGGAAATCTCAGCAGCATTGTCGATCATTCTGGCTGGCACAATATGTACAATCCAATTGCCCAAAAGCCCAATTCTGCTTAGACCCTACGTCTTTTCTTCTGTGATTGTCCACTGGAGCTTGCTCATGACATTTGCGAGGTTCCAAACTAAATGATCCCAGTGATGAGCGGGTTGACATATGATAGCGTAACGGCACTGGCCTGTACTCGCTGGAGTTTAAAAGGATAGGGACCTGATTGAAATGTACAGAATAGTGAAAGGCCCGATAGAGTGGATGTGGATAAGGAATTTTCCCACTAGTGGAGAGTCTAGAAGCCAGAAGGTCACAGCCTCAGAATAGGATGTACCTTATAAAGAGTTGAGGAGGATAATCTTTCGTCAGAGGTGTGAAATCTGTGATTCTTTGCACACAAAATGGTGTAGGCAAGTCATTGGCATTTCTAAGGTGGAGATTTAACAATTCTTCATAGTGCAGAGTGTCAGGGGATAGGGAGACGGCAGGAGAAGGGGTATGGGAGGGAAAGATGGATCGCCATGATTGAATGAGGGAGTAGACACCTGATGGGCCGAATGGCCCTCATTCTGCTATCACTTTAAGAACGAGTACTGGACTACCATGATGCAGCCTGAATCAATTAATTATTCATATGCGGAAGTGCCTTTATAATTTAAATGTTGGCCATTTTGGACATTTGTCTTTTCTGAATGTATGTTGGAATTAGAAGCAAATGGTGAATCGTATCTGGTGAGCAGTGATGCAGTTTTGCTGCAAATGTCCATTGTGTTGTCTGTCTGTGCTCAGTCCTCAGTCAGCAGGGCGGTCAGAAGACAAAGTCAGCCGCGCAATCTCAACGCTCCCAGCACTCGCCTCATCAGTACAAACTCAGGCGCATCGTGCTGGAACTCAAGTCTAGACCAGCAGTCCAGATTCCGCCATCCTCCGCTCATCCACTCAGGTGGTCATGGCCACAGAATCCCCCCTCTCTCAAAGGGCCATGGTGGGGGGTGCTGGGGGGGGGTGGTCATGGTGGGCAGGGACGGGGTGGGGGGAACAGGAGGTGGGAGGTGGTGCTCAGGTGGGGGAACAGGGTGGGGAGGGTCGGTGTGTGGGACAGGTGGTGAGTCTCAGGGTGGGGTCAGGTGTTGGGGTCCAGGGTGGGAGTCTCAGGGTGGTCAGGTGGGGATGGTCAGGGTGGGTGGGTCAGGGTGGGTCAGGGTGGGGGGGTCAGGGTGGAGTCTCGTGGGCAGTCTCGGGTGGGAGGTCGTGTGGGTCCAGGGTGGGGGGGGTCGACTAGAGAGATGATGGGGATCTCAGGGTGGGAGCTCAGGGTGGGGTCAGGGTGGGGGGGGTCAGGGTGTGGAGTCTCAGGTGGGATCCTCAGGTTGGGGAGGGTCAGGGGGGAGGGTCATGGGTGGGAGTCTCAGGGTGGGGAGGGTCAGGGTGGGGAGGGTCAGGGGTGGGGAGGGTCAGGGTGGGGGTCAGGTGGGATCTCAGGGTGGGGAGGGTCAGGGTGGGGGGGGGGTCAGGGTGGGGGAGTCAGGTTGGGGAGGGTCAGGGTGGGGGTCTGGGGTAGACCCAGGGTGGGGAGGGCAGGGTGGGGGGGTCAGGGTGTGGTGTCTCAAGTTGGGTCAGGGTGGGGGGGTCAGCCTGCCTCCATTGGGAAGGGAACTGAGACAGACATTGGCATCAAGGTGATCTCCTGTACAATGTGATTGTGAACCACACTATGTACACATATACTGTTACATGGTGTGGTCGATACCAGCTATAGGTGGGTGTCATTTTGTTGGAATGGTTCAGGAGAGATTGACCAGGATGTTACCTGGGCTTGTTGTCTGTCAGTGCTCATCCCCGGCAGTCAGCAGGCTGGCAGACCAAGTCAGCCGCGCCATGAATCTCACGCACCAGCTCTCGCCTCATCAGCAAACTCAGGCCTCGTCTGGAAGCAAGACTAGCCGCAGCAGTCGCAGCTCCTCCATCCTCCGCTCATCCACTCAGGTGGGTCATGGCCACGGACTCCCCCTCCCATCAAAGGCCAAGGGGGGAGGGGGGTCATGGTGGCGGAGAGGACGGGGAGGGAGGGACAGGGGGGAGTGGGGGGTCAGGGTGGGGGGGATCAGGGTGGGAGTACCAGGGTGGGGGACAGGGTGGGGAGGTCCAGGATGGGGTGGGTCAGGTGGGGGTCACAGGTGGAGTACTCAGGGTGGGGAGTCTCAGGTGGGGGTCAGGGTGAGTGGGCCAGGTGGGGGTCTTCATGGTGGGGGGTCCTCAGTGGTGGGGGGGGGGTTCAGCCTCCTCCATTGGGAAGGGAACTGATTACCAGACATTGGCACAAGGTGATGCGCTGTACTAGTGATTGGTGAAGACCACAACTTGGAGATACTGTTACAGTTGTGGTTGACCAGCTACAGGGGGGAGGGTCATTACGTTGGAAAGGTTCAGGAGAGATTGACCAGGATGTTCCTGCTTGTGGGCTAGAGTATCGGGAAGAGGCTGTGGACATTATTCTTTGAGCGTGGAGGCTGGAGGGGTGAACTTATGGAGAGTGTACAAGGTCACGAGGGGTGTGAATACAGTGAACACATCTGTCTTTATCCCAGGTAAAGGATCTAAAACCAAGGGCACAGTCACAAATTAAAAGGTAGAAGGAGATATTTATGAGAGAGCTGAGGAGCAACTGGTTTTCTCCCAGAGCGTTAGTCCCGTGTTTGAACGAGCTGCCAGAAGGAAGCTGTAGAAGTGATGCTAGCAATGACTTATAAAAGACATTCGGACAGTTTTATGGATAGGAAGGTTTAGAGGCATGGGCTTACAGACTAACCCAACATGCCAACTCAGTCAGCATGGACAAGGTGGGCTGAAGGGCCTGTTTGCACGCTCCTGACTTCTGTGACTTGGTCCATAGGGAGACCACCTAAAGTTGGATTTTCTTTTTTTTTTTTTTTTTATATTGCAGCGGTTACTTGGTTTGGTATATAAAAAGGAAAAATAAAAAATAAGAGAAATAAAAGGAAAGAATAAGGATAAGGCTGGAACTCCATTACTGTCTGCTTCTCCGGGTCAGACGTACGGATGGAATGCAGCAAGGTTATCAGCTGACGGAATACGGCAAGCTATCATCTCAGGATTCCTAGGATCACTAACGCCTGGTGGACCTGGAGCCCAATAACAACTGGAAGATCTGTGCAGATTGCATTACTACTACCCGATCCCACAAACTCTTGGTAAGGC
The DNA here is from genome assembly GCA_035221665.1 of Okamejei kenojei. Taxonomy (NCBI): domain Eukaryota; kingdom Metazoa; phylum Chordata; class Chondrichthyes; order Rajiformes; family Rajidae; genus Okamejei; species Okamejei kenojei. Next base: position 81,798,115 of record CM069140.1, on the reverse strand, counting down.
TTTCCATTTCCCTTTATCTTTAGAGTTACATGTACGAAATAGGCCCTTTGGGTCCTCCGAGTCTGTGCCGACCAGGATTCCCGGGAATGGCGTGACTGTCATATGCTGCGAGAATGGAGCAGCTGGGCTTGTACACTCAGTAGTTTAGAAAGAAATGAGAGGTCATCTCATTGAAAAATGTCAGATTGTTATGGGTTTGGCCACGCAAGAGGCAGGAAACATGTTCCCCGATGTTGGGGAGTTCCTAACCTAGGGGCCCACAGTTTAAGAATTTGGAATAAGCCCTTTTAGAACGACGAAGAGGAAACACTTTTTCTTCTCACAGAGTGTGGTGAGTCTGTGGAATTGTCTGCCTCAGAGGGCGGTGGAGGCCGGTTCATCTCTGATGCTTTCAAGAGAGAGCTAGATAGGGCTCTTAAAATTAGCGGCGCGGTCAGGGATATGGGGAGAATGGCAGAGGAATCGGGGCTACTGATTTATGGATGATCAGCCATGATCGCATTGAATGGCAGTGCGGGCTCGAAGGGCCGAATGGCTCTACAACCTGCATCTTTGTCTATGAGTCGATTGTCTATTGACCCAGTCACTAATGCCATCCTTTACACACACGGCCAATTCACAATTTTACTGAAGCCAATTAACACCTACCACCCTTGTACGTCATTTGGAGTGTGTGGGAGGAAACCGGAGCACCTGGAGAAATCCCACACAGGTCCCGGGAGAAAGGTGCGATCCCTGTACGACAGCACCCCGTGGATCAGGCTCGAGCCCCGGGTCTCTTGGCGCTGTCAGGCAGCAACTCTACGCTGCGCCACTGTGGTGTCGCCCACATGGACTTTGAAAGGGTCGCTACTGATTAGTAGGAGAGAGAACATTCATCAGCCTCAGCAGCCTGGAGCAATGCGAGAAGGAAGGGCAGGCTCGGACATTATTCCCTTGGAGCGCATAAGGATGAGCAGCAATATCTGAGAGTTGTGTATAAAGTCATGGGGCCATAGGACAGGGTGAATGCAGTCTTTTGTCAGGACTCGAGAGTCTGAGCTACAGGGAGCAGATGGGCAGGCTGGGAACTTTGGTCCTTGGAGTAGAGGCAGAGAGCGGTGATCATACAGAGGTTTATAAGTTGATGGACACAGAGTATTTTACCCAGAGTAGGGCAATCGAGAACCAGAGGGTCTAGGTTTAAATGAGAGGGGACAGATTTAATTGGAACCTAAGGTGCAGCTTGTTTTACACAAATGGAACGAGCTGCTGGTGGAGGTATTTGAAGCAAATCGTATATTAAAAGACTTATTTGGACGTCAAACTTGGGTAATGGGACTAGGTTTGGATGGGGCATTATGATCGAGTTTGGCTGAAGGGCCTGTTTTTCTGGACTCTTGGCTGAAGTACCATGGCTCAGACATCGACGCTCACAATTAGGACTCATGTGAGATAGCTCAGGAGAACTCCATTTCTCTGGATCGATACAGAGATGTGACACATTAGAAGAAAACATCTGGAAGAAGAGTCCCGACCCGAAACATCACCTATCCATGTTCTCCACAGATGTGCAGCCTGACCCCTGAGTTACACTCCCTGCACTTCTGTGAAACGTCACCTATCCATGTTCTCCACAGATGCGCCTGACCCGCTGAGTTACTCCAGCACTCTGTGAAACGTCACCTATCCATGTTCTCCCTCCACAGATGCTGCCTGACCCGCTGAGTTACTCACAGGACTCTGTGGAAACGTCACCTATCCATGTTCCCACAGATGCTGCCTGACACCCGCTGGTTACTCCAGCACGCTTGTGTTCAACACAAGATCCTGCCCATCTGGCCGTTGCTCGTGGTTCCATCTCCAGATATCCGATTTTCCAGGTGTCGAGCTTCGTGGTTTCATTGCAACTTCTTTTACTTACTGCAGACTCGTTGACAAGATGGGGTGAAAATTGTGAGAAATACCGTGTTGCAGTTACAGCCTCCACTGGTCAACTTCAAAGTCACCCAGCTACAAAAGTTCAAGATGCAGTGGTCTAGAATCAACGACAATTTGAAATATGTGGCAAGAATGTAAGTCCTTAGTCATGTCATTATGCCTGCACCAGCCTCATACCATCACACACTCTTTTGTTATATATGCTCTATACTCAACACCTAGAACGCTATCACACACTGATTGGCTTCACAACTTGATGAGTGTTTGATGGCACTGCGTCTGGACTCGCTGGAGTTTAGAAGGATGAGGGGGAACACTCATTGAACGTATAAAACGTACAGAAAAGTGAAAGGCCTGGATAGATTGGATGTGGAGAGGATGTTTTCCATTAGTGGGAGAGTCTAGAACCAGCCCTCAGAATTACAGGACATCTACGGGTAACCATTTGCTGACCTTGGATGAGCCAGCAAAGAATTTCACTATATAAAGTATTCAATTCTTTAGTCAAGAGGGGGGTGGTGAATCTGTGGGATACATTGCCACAGACGGATGTGGACAGGAAGCCAAAAGTCAAGTGGGCATTCTTAAAGCGGAGGTTGATTAGTACGGGTGCCAAAGGTCACAGGGAGAACAGGCGAGAGAATGGTTTGAGAGGAGATCTAGAATCACCATGAAGAATATTGTCTTGATGCCGACAATGGCCTAATTCTGCTCCAGTGTCTTAAGAATAGTTGGTCTTCTTTACTGCATAGATTTAGCTCCTTGTCCTCCTCAGGGTGATGGCGACTACCTCCCAGGACTGGCCTATTCACTGGGTTTATCACAGGAGCTAACAGACGTGAATCGTGACCGTCAGATTACTGTGCTGGTCGCACTAAACCTCCCCCACAAACAATCGACAACAAATAATCCGGTTGCCCAGGTAACAAGCGACTGTATTTTTTTTGTCTGTCCCAAGTTTGTCTGGATCGTCCATCTGGGCCCCAGTTTCACGTTGCTTCGAGCTTGAGTCCAGTTTATTGTCACGCTGTAACCGAGGTACAGTGAAAAGCTTTTTGGTTGCGTGCTAAACCAGGCAGCTCGGCAAGACAATAACGTGATTATAATGGAGCCCAGAGGGTGAAACCGTTTTTGCTTTGTTTTGCAGATGACAGCGTTCTATCAGGGTCTCCCGCATCCCCACCTCCCTGCCAGTCCAAGCTGTCAGCAAACGTTTGCAGGAAGCAGGAGATTCCACAGCATCGCCGAACTCTCAGAGAGACCTTCCTCAGAAATGAACCAACGTTAGTATTCTTCAATGTTCTTGTCTCCACATCTTGATTTCTCTCCTCTACCCCCTGTCCTATAAACTTGGGAATATCCATAGCAAAGATCTTGTGCATTGTTTCAGCTAGATATGTTCACCAACGCAAGATGATCCATGTTGAATTTGGGATCAGTACCACTGATTGCTTCTCTCCATAGATGCTGCCTGTCCCGCTGAGTTATATTCGCAGCATTTTTTGTAGTCTCTCGCTCTGATTGTACGTTTGTACCTTCTCCTCATGACAGTGTGTGCTTTCCCTTCTTCCCCTTTTTTATTACTGAAGCCAAATTAATCTACAAACCTGTACATCTTTTGGAGTGTGGGAGGAAACCGAGCACACGCAACGGAGAAAACCCACGTGGTGATGGGTAGAAGGTACAAACTCCGTACAGAAAACAGTGATTTGAATTAAGATACACACGTTGGCCTTGCCTGAGAGGTCAACATACTAACCTTGTTGACTACGACTGTTCCCAGTGGAGAGCAGATGTGGGAGGTCCGAGGGACATCTCCAACTCCTTCCTTCCCATTCTATACGTGACGACCTTTAACTTTTCTTCAGAGAATGCGTTGTTGAAAAACGAGATGTTTGGACATTTGACGGGAATCAACTTAACCCACATTCTTTCCAACGATTGCTACTATATCCTGACCCAAGACTGCTCCGATAGTGTCCGAAGTTTATGCTGTTGATAAGCGTGCACAAAACGAGAAGAGCAAGAAGTCCATCAAACTGATTGTGTCCGTGAAGAACTTGTGAGTATCTGCGGGTTTAATGTGCGCGGTGGACCCTTCATCAGTAACGTTTCACAGATGGAGCCTTAGGTGTGAACATTGGTGACCACCCTGTAAACATCCATTGGTGTTAAAGTCATCCATACAGAAACAGGCCCTTCGGCCCATCCAGTCCACGCCATCCATCACCCACCCATTGTACTATTCCTACATATTATTCTCCCTACATTCTCGTCATCTGCCCACAGATTCCACCTCTCACTCACACACTGGGGCACATTATACAGCAGCCCTTTAGCCCACCAACCCTGCAGGTCTTTGACAGTGGGGAGGAAACTGGATCAACCCAGGGAAACCCACCAACGGTCACAGGGAGGGCGGCAAACTCCACACACACAGTAGCGGCCAAGGTCTGGATGGAAACCCGGGTCTTCTATGGCGCCGTGCGGCAGCAGCTCGACCCGCTGCACCACTGTTCCGCCCTGTTACTAATTCCTCGCCTTACACCCCTAACTGGGATGGAGAAATATTTATACGTGTGGATGGACACAAAGTGCTGGGGTCACTCAGCAGGGCGGGCAGCATCTGTGGAGTGAATGGACAGGTGACATTCTGGGTCACACTGATGCAGGAGTCGGGAGAAAGATGTCACATGAATGGAAACTGTGGAATGACGGCTGGATGAGGAGAAATTCTCCATCGGTGGTGTGTAGTTCAACACTTACTCTGATTCTACACCCGAAACGTCACCCATTCCTTCTCTCCAGAGAAGCTGCCTGTCCCGCTGAGTTACTCCAGCTTTTTGTGTCTAAGACAATTTGTTTGCTTTATAACAGGACCATTGAGGCAGTTCCTTCTTCTGACGGAATAATAATATTGGTGAATGGAATGAAACAGTCTGCAGGGCAACAAATTCTACCAAGTGAGTGGCCTTTCCCTTATTGAGGGGATGTGGTAAGACAGTCACTCTTTAAATAATTTGCCTCTTCAAACTCCAACAGTACTGCTAACTTGCCTGAATTAGCGAGCAGGTAGGGATGGTCACCTTGTCGTGGTGGAGATGCTTGATTAATCCTGAGATCCTGAGAGCGATGCCGTCTGGAGCGATGCTCCTGGTAGGGCCACCCATGGTGGGTAAGGTCGAGGGGGAGGTCTCTGACAAAGAGCAATCCAACCAAGACCTCAAACTTTAGATCAGTTTAACTTGGCGTCATGTGCGGCACGGACATTGTGGGGCCGAAGGGCCTGTTCCTGTACGGTACTGTTCTACATTCTAATGTTTCTTGCAGCAACTTCTAATCCTGGCATCATTGTAGAGCGGGGAGATCACAAACAGAAGTGTTTTCTTTGTCTCAGATTTATCACAAATGAAAAATCAATATATTTTAATACAAAACAAAATAGACCCGGTGCTAATAATCTGGACATGTGCATCTAGTCAGTCAAGCGGACAATCTGTGGAACTCATTGTCACAGTCGGCTGTGGAGGCCAAGTCAGCGGGTAATTTTAAGGCGGAGGTGGACAGGGGGCTTGATAAGTATGGGTGTCAGGGGTTACGGGGAGAAGGCAGGAGAATGGGGTTGAGAGGGAGAGATAGATCAGCCATGATTGAATAGCAGAGTAGACTTTGAGGCCGAATGGCCTTATTCTGCTCCTATGAACATGAACTTTGAGCAGTTGAGCTTATTACAATGTGTCAGTACAAGGCTGTCACAAGATGAAAGTATCTGTTGAACCAAAGACGTCCTGTCTTCCAGCTGGTGTAGACATTGAACAAAACCGAACTGGAATCACTCTACAGATCCCGTCGGTGTTAACAATCGAGAAGTTGTACTTTGATGGGCATCGCGTGCAGGTAGCTCACGCTCACTAACCGATTGAAACTTTCAGCAGTAACTTTGTGTGGGACTGTTCTGATGTATCTGCCTTTGTGTGAAGATTGTCGTGGAACCAGATGTTGAGCAAGACTGTGGAATCTGTGGCCTTAACAACGATGAGAAGAAAATGATGAAGCCCAGCGTGAGGGTGGCCGAGGACCAGGACCATCTCTTTGAGTCCTGTTGAGCCCGGGATCTTCGTGCAAGGACGGTAAGAGGCTCCGCCTGGTTTGCAAGTCAAAACGTTCCCCACCCCCCGGCCGCTGCTCGGCTCCCTGACAAACCACACTCTGTTTGTCTTTCAGATTGCAAAGTAAGACGGGACTTTGTGGAACTAGGAACTGTGGTGGAGTTCGAAGGACAGGCATCCAATGCTATTCTGTTGAACCAGTACAACGGTGCCTGGCAGAATGTACACCCATGGAAACACGTTCTCTCGCCGTGTGCACTTTCCACTGCTTGGCAGCCAGTGAGTTGACTTACTTCACATCCCATCCACAACCTTTAAATGCACCTGGTATCGTGTAGAACATCCAGTCTCACTACCATGCTAGAGAAATTCCAGTTAGTCATACTGTGAAAAAATCTCTGACAACTGCTTTATCCCAGGGTAGTGGAATCAAGAACTAGAGGACAATGAGTTTATGATGAGAGGGAAAGATTTAATAGGAACCTGAGGGACATCGTTAACATTCACAGGGTGGTGGGTGTATGGAACGAGCTGCTGGAGGAGGTAGTTGTGGCAGGTACAGTAACAACATTAGAAAGACACTTGGACGGTATCAATGGTTGAAATGGTTTAATTATTATCACCTCTACCAAGGTACCGTGAGATACTTTGAAATACAGTGACAGCTACATGGGTGGGAAGGTTTTAGAGGGATCTGGGCCAGGTACAGGCAAATAATGATAGTTTAGATGGGTCAGCATGGACTAGTTGGACCGAAGGGTCTCTTCCATGCTGTATCTCTGTACAACATTAAGAAAAAAGTCTTACTTGAATTGAAGTAAATTGCAAGACACAGCGTTACAAATGTCTCTCCAGCCCACTGAGTCCACACCAGCCATCGAGCACTCGTTCACATGAGTTCTATATCAATCCACTTACACATCCATTCCCTACGTACTAGCGCCAATTTACAGATAAGGAACAAAGTACTGGAGTAACTCAGCGGGTCCAGGCAGCATCTGTGGGGAACATGGATAGGTGACGTTTCACAGAGTGCTGGAGTAACTCAGCGGGTCAGGCAGCATCTGTGGAGAACATGGATAGGTGACGTTTCACAGAGTGCTGGAGTAACTCAGCGGGTCAGGCAGCATCTGTGGAGGAGGGGAGGGGTTGTGAGACACCACTGAAGGGGGGGGGGGGGGGGGGGGGTTGTGAGGCATTGGAGGCCAGACATTAGAGACTGAAGGTGTGAAACAAAAGGACATTCTGCAATTTACGGATGAGTACTAAACTACACACCTGACCCTGGGATAAGGTCACGGGGAGAACGTGCAAACTCCACACAGACAGCACCTGAGGTCAGGATGGAACCAGGCTCACTGGAGCTCCGAGGCATCAGCTCTACCCGCTGTGCCAGCATGCCGTATAAATGTGTCAAGCTATTGCTGTGAGTTGTGTAACTAATCAGGAGTTTGTTTCTTGACAGATTACACAGTGACTGACATGAGTCTCTTCAACAAGAAGTCAGTGGACATCAGTCGATCTGTCGACTCCCACACCGACTGCATGTGTCGCTGTTCCCAATGATCAAGATAAACGGCAACCTTCACATTGGTGCAACATCAGCAACCTTAGAATATTACAATTATTTGCAAATTCTGACCATGTAAAAAAGTAAATTCGACATCTTGAATTTTTTTTTCAAAAACACAAATAAAGATTTTCTCAGCATCCAAAAAATAGTTTATGAATCGTTTGTGGAATAACGGTGGTTTTATGGAAGTAATAGATGATGCTGAACTTGCTCTCATATGTTTACAAGTTCTCAGATCAGAATTCAGCCATTCCGCCCATAAGCCATCAAGTCTACTCCGCCATTCAATTGTGGCTGATCTAACTCTCCCTCCTAACCCCATTCTCCTGCCTTCTCCCCATTACCCCTGACACCTGGACTAATCGGGAATTTATCTATCTCTGCCTTAAAAATACCCATTGACTTATCTACCACAGCCTTCTGTGGCAATGAATTCCACAATTTTAACCACGCTCTGACTGGAAAAATTGATCCTCATCTCCTTTCTAAAGAAATGTCTTTTATTCTGAGGCTGCGCATTCTGGTCCTAGACTCTCCCACTGGTGGAAACATCCTCTCCACATCCACTCTATCCAGGCCTTTCACCATTCAGTAAGTTTCAATGAGGTTCCTCCTGAAGTTTAGTTTAGTTTAGAGATACAGAGCGGAAACAGGTCCTTCGGCCCACCGATTCTGCACCGACCAGTGATCTAGCCTGTCCAACCCCTTAAGGGGTTGGACAGGCTAGATGCAGGAAGATTGTTCCCGATGTTGGGGAAGTCCAGGACAAGGGGTCACAGCTTAAGGATAAGGGGGAAATCCTTTAAGACCGAGATGAGAAAGACTTTCTTCACACAGAGAGTGGTGAGTCTCTGGAACTCTCTGCCACAGAGGGTAGTTGAGGCCAGTTCATTGGCTATATTTAAGAGTGAGTTGGATGTGGCCCTTGTGGCTAAGGGGATCAGAGGGTATGGAGAGAAGGCAGGTACGGGATACTGAGTTGGATGATCAGCCATGATCATATTGAATGGCGGTGCAGGCTCGAAGGGCTAAATGGCCTACTCCTGCACCTAATTTCTATGTTTCTATGTTTCTATGATCCCCGCACACTAACGCTATCCTACACACACCAGAGACAATTTTAATTTATGCCAAGCCAACTAACCTCCAAATCTGTACGACTGGCGTGATGTAGGAAACCGAAAATCTCGGAGAAAACCCACGTAGGTCAGGGGTAGAACTTACAAACTCCTTACATACAGCAGCCATAGTCAGGATCATATCTGGGTCTCTGGCGCTGTGAGACAGCAACTCTACCACTGCGCCACCATGCTGCCCTATGCATTTGGTTTCTTCTTGGTTTCTTGGTCCTCCAAAATATTCCAAATGGAATTTAAACTGGAGGTGGTGGAAACTGGTTTGAATCTCCAGCGAGTACAGGCCCAGTGCGGTCAAATGCTCATCATGTCGCGTTAACCAAATAATTCCTGGGATCTCATGAAGACAGGCCCTGACCTGAAACATCATCTGTTCATTCCCTCCGCAAATGTTGCCTGACCCGCTGAGTTATTCCAGCACTTTGCATTCTGCTCAAGATTCCAACATTATGTCTTGTGAATTTATGCCTCTTAAACATAGCGATTGTGTCCAATTCCACCACCACCTCTGGCAGCAAGCTTCAAATACCAAACTCTCTATGACTAAAATGTTCATATCCCCTTAAAACCTCCTCCCCTCACCTTCAACCGATGCCATCTTGTTTTTGATACCCTACCGTGCAAAAAAAAGATTCTGATGACCTTTCATGATCATGCTGCGAATTAGCAGCTCATATTGATACACAAGGAATTTCAGATGTTGGGATTTTGGGTAGAACACAGAGTGATGGAGTAACTCAGCGGGTAAGGCAGCATCTCTGGAGTAAAATGGATAGTTGACCTTTCACAGAGTGACTTTTCAAGCAAAGATGAAAGAGCAGAGCAAGATACTGCTTAATCCAATGCATTGAAGTATAGTACCTAACGAAGTGTAACGGCTGCCATCTTGGAATGCTCAACCCAACTTCCGTTATGCCTCTCCCAGTGTGATCAGTGTTGTAGGGGACCAATATATGTGTGATATATATGTGTGTGATATATATGTGACATGTGTGTGTGTGATATATATGTGTGTGATATAGCTCATCTATCAGTTCATATATTTTACTTTGGAGTCACGTGAGTGACTTCGTGAAGACCCCGCCAGGCACGCATGCGCGACATATCGTCGACAGCATGTGAGCGACAGGCAGTGAGGAGCGTTGCTCCTCTATTGCAGGGACCTGCAGGTAAGAAAAACTAACCTGCGGTCCTTTTTTCAAACAGAAACAGAGTACTCCAGGCCGCTTCGGCACTGACTGCGGACCGCGGGATGTGGGCAGTCAGCGGTGGCACTAACAGACTAAAGTCGGGAAGAGCAAGGACTCTGTGGGCTGACGGTTCTACTTACACCGTTGCCCCAACTTTATTCCTACATCGGGCAGGTTGGGCAGCTCGTTGACCCGGTAGGGTCCGGGCTCACACTCGCCGTTCGCAGGCAGTGACGGCAACTTTATTCCTACACCAGGCAGTGGAAGTCAGGCAAGCCCGTGGACCAGGAGGGTCCGGGCTCGGAGACTGCCATTCGCGGGTAGCGAAGGCAGAGCAGGAACGCAGCAGGCCGCAGGTATACCGCGGACTGACGGCTATGCTACCCTATAGAGGTAGTAGACAGAGCCGGGGCCCGGACTCACACACAGGCGGGAGCCTTGCCATTAGTGGCAGTCTATGTCCCGCATGAGAGTCTGGTCACCATTGGAGCTGTGGGGGGGGGGGGGGGGGGTGGTACAGTGCGCTCCTCCACCGGAAGCTCATAAAGACCCTCAGGTAAGATACTAACCTTGAGTTGTTAGCTTCTGTACTAGACATTGCTTACAGAAATGATGGATAGGAGACCAGAATGAAGGCATCGAAGTATGCCTCCCAGGGCCATGGGACTTCGGATGGGAGTCAGCGCCCACTATTCCCTTCTGGTTAAGCTCAATACAGTGGTGGACACCAGGTCACAAGTATTTAATAACGACATCGTGGATGTTGAACCTCCAAATATTTGCTAAAACTATAGCCTAATATGGAACACCAGATATTGACCTCCTTGCGTCCAGGTTGAACCATTGGATACCAACATATGTCTCTTGAGAACCAGATCCTGGGGCAGTGACGATGGACGAGTTCTCGCTACATTGGGGGGAAATGGGGTTTCGATGCTTTCCCCCATTTCTACTTCATCAGATAGGTGTTGCAGAAAACTCAACCAGATCTGCAACAGAAAGGATAGACATCATACAGCAGCGTGCAGAGAGAGTTCACTAGGAAGCAGTACCTTACCCACATAAGGAGATGTGAGGTTACCATAGTTGGACCTAGACCACCTACATATCTATTACATTCTCCAATGTGCTGCAATCCTCACGGGCCTGCATTATGATGAGTCCCTCAGTTACAGTGCCATATACAGTGCCAGGAGTGCACTGTCATCCTATCTTAACGTTGGAGTGGGATCTCACCAGCTGGTATCCACACTGGTCGCTTTTGGCGGATTTACCACTGGACTAATTCACCTTCAGAGTGGTGATGGTACTGGCACTGAAGACAGCACAACGGGTCCAAACTCTACAGGAATTGCCTGGATAGAATGGTTTTGACCCACAATAAAGTCACTGCGTTATAGTAGAGTTGCTTAAACTACACAGACCTGCGACTACAGGTCTGAAAATGGGCAACAGGAGATGGATCAAGGTGGTATTCAGTGCAGCAGGAAAGACACTAACTTTTTAAAATGTCATTCTGCCAGGGCTGCATCCACATCAGCGGCGAGGAGGTGTTCGCACCATGGAGGTGTTCATAGATTATGTCCTCGCAATAGCGGGATGGGCCAGTGAAACTACATTTCAGCGGTTTTATAACAGACCTGTGGCCGCTCCCACAACGTTGGCGGATTCAGTTTTAAGTGCTGTCCCTAAACGTTTGTCCCCGAGTTCAGGGGTTTTTATTGTTGTATTAACAAATGTTATTATTTTTCAGCTTGTCCAAGTCTGAAATACGTTAACATACTTCCTCCATCAGTATTACGGCAGTGGTGAGCATGGACGTGGTCCAGGGCATGGAATCACAGAGCTTTGAAATCTTCACGAAGTCACTCACGTGACTCCGAAGTAAAATTGTAAGATTAAACGAGTTTGATGTTTGATCCTTATTTTATGAGGAGTTACGATGAGGGATTTCGTGCCCTACGCTCCCAACTCTCTATCATAAGGTCAACTGGTAAATAGAGTCTCTTAAATCTTACTATCTTCAGTCATTGTTGTTATCTGTGATTCCACACCGCTGCTTTGAAGAATGTCGCACATGCGTGCCTGGCGGGGTCTTCACGAAATTCCTCATCGCAACTCCTCATAAAAAAAAGGTCAAACTTCAAACAGGTTAGTTCTCATTTAATCTTACTATTTTAGTTCATTTTATTTTAAAATAATTTCCCCTGCTTAATCTATCTGTTTCTGCCCATTTTTCTCCTATCCTTCCTCTCCAGCCCCCAGTTCCCCTTGCATTGATTTAACACACACTGTGCACAAAATTTAATGTTATATATATATATATATATGTTATATATATATATAGTCAACAAAATAGAGAGAGTACACTGGAGATTTACTAGGATGTTGCCAGGGTTCCAGCAACTATGTTACAGAGAAAGGTTGAACAAGTTAGGTCTTTATTCTTTGGAGCGCAGAAGGTTAAGGGGGGACTTGATTGAGGTCTTTAAAATGATGAAAGGGATAGACAGAGTTAACGTGGATAAGTTTTTCCCATTGAGGGTATGGAAGATTCAAACAAGAGGGCATAACATGAGAATTAAGGGACAGAAGTTTCGGGGTAACGTGAGGGGGAACCTCTTTACTCAGAGGGTGGTGGCTGTGTGGAATGAGCTTCCAGCAGAAGTGGTGGAGGCAGGATCGATTTTAACATTTAAAAGTAAAGTGGATAGGTATATGGACGTGAAGGGAATGGAGGGGTATGGTCTGAGTGCAGGTAGATGGGACTAGGGGAAAACAAATGGTAGGCACGGACTGGAAGGGCCGAGAGGGCCTGTTTCCGTGCTGTAATTGTTATATATTATATGGTTATATATATGGTTATATATACACACGCGCGCACACATGCACACACACACACACACACACACACACACACACACACACACACACACACACACACACACACACACATCCACACACACACACACACACACACACACACACACACATATATGAATGTGTGTGTGCCTTAGTATGAGGCAAGATAGAGATAAATAGATCTCAAAGTTCCTTTTCATTGATCAGAAGCAACTTTGATTTAAAGCAACACTCTATTTCTCTCTTTATCTAAATTGTCAGCTGATGTACATAAACCATAAAAGTAACTATATTTATAAATATTTACATATAAATATATTAATTCATTTTTTTACAGCGTTTTACAAAACTGCACCCAAAATTGTGACATATAGGGTCAAATTTCAAATTCCTTAAAATAAGTTGACAAGCAGTTTACTGGGTTCATGACTAACATAGTATCAACAACAAATATAAGAAACCAGCCATCCACTTTTAAAACTGTGTGTGTGTGTGTGTGGGGGGGGGGGGGGGGGGGGGGGGGGTGAGGGGGTGTGTGTGTGTCATTTTGCCTTTGAAACGTATTTCCTCGAAAACCAGACGCCGAAACATATTTCAGTAGAGATTTTCCTTGTGATTTTAGAAATCCGCTCCTCTGTACACCTGGTACATTATTTTCCCCATTTTCTATTAAAATTGTTGACCAATCGGACCTTTCTTAAAAATCTGACTGCTGCCCAGCTGCTGATGTTACAATAAAATAACATGTTTACATCTTCTGGTAGATACTTTCCTTATGATTTAAAAAATCCAATCCTCTGTAACTGTGTTCCATTATTACCCGAGATATTTACTAAAATCTTTCACCAAACTGACATTTAAGAAAACACCCAGTCTGAAGAAGGGTCTCGACCCGAAACGTCGCCTATCTCCTTCGCTCCTTAGATGCTGCTGCACCCGCTGAGTTTCTCCAGCATTTTGTGTACCCTTTAAAAAATATATAATGGTTGCCCAGCTGCTGACCTCACAATGCCTTTCCTCGTGTCCCTGCTCCCCCCCCCCCCCCACCAGCCATTCTGGATTAATGCAGCTGCTGTCAACGCGCACGAGCAGTTTCCCATAAGGTATGTTAGCCCACCACCCCGTTCTTCAAAATCCGCGATAGGATCTTTGTTCTGCGGATCCCAAGGTCAGCGGTGATTAAGTGCTGAAGAAGTTTTCTCGCTACCTGTGCAGCTTGTGATGCCCTGCCTGCTCACTCAGCTGCTGGTTTCCAGAGAGTCAAGCCGGTTCTGTCTCTCTCCGCTGTTCGCAACGCAGTCACTCGCCCGGCTCCCACCCCCTCCTCTTCTTACCTCCTTCCCTCTCTCTCTCCTCCCTCTCTCTCTCTCCACCTCTCTCTCCCCCCTCTCTCCCCCCCCTCTCTCCCCCTTCTCTCCCCCCTCTCTCCCCCCCTCTCTCCCTCCCTTCTCTCCCTCCTCCTCCCCCTCACCCCCTCTCTCTCCCCCCCTCTCTCTCCCCCCACTCTCTCTCCCCCACTCTCTCACCCCCTCTCTCCCCCCCTCTCTCCCCCCCTCTCTCCCCCCCTCTCCCCCCCCCTCTCCCCCCTCTCCCCCCCCCTCTCTCCCCCCCTCTCTCCCCCCCTCTCTCTCCCCCCTCTCTCTGCCCCCCTCTCTCTCCCCCCCTCTCTCTCCCCCCTCTCTCCCCCCCCTCTCTCCCCCCCTCTCTCTCCCCCTCTCTCTCTCCCCCTCTCTCTCCCTCCCCCCCCCCTCTCTCCCCCCTCTCTCCCCCCCTCTCCCCCCACTCTCTCCCCCCTCCCCCCATCTCCCCCCTCCCCCCTCTCTCCCCCCCCTCTCTCCCCCCCTCTCTCCCCCCTCTTTCCCCCTCCTCCCTTCTCCCCCCTCTCCCCCCCCCTCTCCCCCCCACTCCACCCCCTCTCCCCCCCTCTCTCCCCCCTCTCTCCTCTTACTTAGTCGATGGTTTTTATAGTCCCAAATAAAACTATTAACCAAAGTGTCTATATTTAAAAAAAAACATTTTAGGGAGATATAAGGGGATTGCTTGAAATAAATATAACAATTGTGTTAAAAAGAAATCATTTTTATAGCATTTATTCTACCGATCATTGCTATAGGTAGTGTTTTCCAATATAAAATATATTTTTTTAGTTTATTTAATAATTGAGGGTAATTATATCTAAATAGACAGTTATACGATTTAGATACATTAATTCCTAGATATTTGAGTTTGTCCGTGACTATTTCAAGTGGGAATTGTTCTAATATATTTAATTTTATTCCAGTTATAGGCATAATTTCACTTTTATTCCAATTAATTCTATACCCAGAAAATGTACTAAACTTAGTTATAACAGTAAATAGATTGGGAATACTAATCTCCGGTTTTGTAATATAAATTAAGATGTCATCTGCGTATAGAGATATTTTATTCGTTGTAGTTTTGGTATTATATCCATATATTTCTGGTTCTGATCTAATCATTTCGGCTAATGGTTCTATTACCAGAGCAAATAGTAATGGTGATAACGGGCATCCTTGTCTACAACCCCTAAAGAGTTTTAATTTTGCTGATAGCATTTGATTTGTTAATATTCTTGCAGTTGGATTCGAGTATATGATTTTTACCCATTTGGAGAATATATCCGCCAGTTGAAATTTCTGCACTATTTTAAATAAATATGGCCAATCAACCTGGTCAAATGCTTTTTCAGCATCTAAGTATATGACAGCTAGTTCAGTATCATTCACTCTTTTTGAGTACATGACATTGAATAGACGTCTCAGATTATAGGATGAATAGCGTTTTGGAATAAAACCTGTTTGGTCATGATGTATTAATTTATTAATCACTAAACTTAGCCTCCGAGATAAAATTTTAGTTAGTATTTTTTGATCAGTATTTAAAAGAGCTATTGCTCTGTATGATCCAGGGTCTTCCAAATCTTTATCAGCTTTAGGGATAAGTGTAATTGTAGACTCATTTAATGATTCTGGTAACTTTCCTTGTTCATAAGCATATTTATATATAGTATGTAAGCGTGGAGAGATCAGATCATGAAACTTCTTATAAAATTCAACACCTAAGCCATCAGGGCCTGCAGCTTTTCCGTTATTTAATGATCCAATTGATTCTTCAATATATCAGCGTTTAACAAGTCTCTACCTTCCTGATCTAAACTATTAACATGACATTCTTGTAGGAATGTTTCCATTCCATCTGATTGTCCTGCTAGTTTAGATAAGTAAAGATTTTGATAATATTGTAAAAATGTATCATTGATATCTTTTGGTAAAGTCAATATTTCTCCTTGATCAGATCTAATTTTATGTATCATTTTCTCCTCATCTAATTTTCTAAGCTGGCGTGCCAGTAATTTTTGTGGTTTATCCCCAAATTCAAAATGTACTTGTTTAGTCTGTTGAAAAAGTTTAATAATCTGATTTGAGTATATTTTATTTAGCTTGTATTTTAATGATGCAATTTTATTACTTAATCCCTTAGAAGGGGATATTGCATTTTCAATATCTATTAGTTTTATTTCATTTTCCAACTTTTGTTGAATCTTTCGATTTTCTTTATTAAAGTATGCGTGTGCTGATATTATCGTACCACGCATAAATGCTTTAAATGTATCCCAGAGCAATGATGGTGAAATTCCAGGTTTATCATTAGTTTCAAATAATAATTTAATCTGTTTTACCAAGTAATCATAACAAGCCCTATCCTTTAATATTTGGGGGTTGAGTCTCCAGTTAGAGGTTTTAATAATTATATATTTTAATTTTATCTTAGATGTTTATGGAGCATGATCCGAGATAATAATATTATGATATTTTGAGTCATATGTAAATGGGATTAGTTTTGAGTCTATTAAAAAATAGTCTATCCTCGAGTAGTTTTCCAAATACAGGTGAAAAGAATGAATATTCTCGACCAGATGGGTTATCAGTTCTCCAGATATCCTTAACGTTTGCTGTATTAATAAAATAATTTATAAATGTACTTGACTTAGAAGTGGTTTTCCTTTTCGTTGATGATCTATCTAAATAATTATCTAAGGTACAATTAAAATCACCTCCAATTATTAGATTATGTTGAGTGGATATTGTTAATTATTACCCATATCACACATCTGAGGTATGCTTTTACAAAATTGTATTCCCTTCGTTTTTACTGCCAGCAGGGGTAACAGGGGAATATTTTCTTGTATTCCCCTTTCTTGCGAACGCCTATGGACTTTACCTGTTAAAACAGCGGGGAATATAGTCTTATATTCCTCTGGTCTCACATCCGGGAACTTGGCAACGTGACGCTGCGTGGGAAATTTAGAATATTCAAACGGCAGACAGGAAGACTGCCGCGTCCATTTTGGTTAAATTTTACGTGGAAGTCCGCCGAGCTGAGATGTTCAGATTTTCCTCTAGATGTCTTCGACTCGGGCAATATGAATCTACTCAGGCAATATATGTCGTATCCCCCTCAAGGCCAGTCAATATTCTATTAATATTTTCTTGAAGAATAATGGATTATCAAAATTAGGACCATATATATTCATAAGGATTACTTTTTTAGAATATAATTCACCTGTAATTATTATATATCTACCCTCAACATCTTCTATTATTGAGCTTTGTTTAAAAGGTATACCTTTACGAATAATTATTGCTACCCCTCTAGACTTATGTGTAAATGAAGAGTGATATACTTTGGAAATCCATTTTGCTGTTAATCTATACTGCGCGTCTTTTTTAAGGTGTGTCTCTTGGAGAAAAATAATATCAGATTTCAATCTATTTAATTGAGCTAAAACCTTACCTCTTTTAATTGGTTCGTTAATTCCCTTAACATTCCAACTACAGAAGGTGATTCCATCACCCCTAATCCGAGTGTTTATATCATACATTTTATTATGATTAATCGATTCTGACAAGTGCAGGGATCCTCCATTTTATGGTGTCATTAATTTGGGCAGTATTAACATAGAAACATAGAAAATAGGTGCAGGAGTCTTCAAGGCCTTCAAGCCTGCACCACCATTCAATATGATCATGGCTGATCATCCAACTCGGTATCCCACACCTGCCTTCTCTCCATACCCCATGATCCCTCTAGCCGCAAGGGCCACATCTAACTCCCTCTTAAATATAGCCAATGAACTGACCTCAACTACCTTCTGTGGCAGAGAATTCCAGAGACTCACCACTCTCTGTGTGAAAAATGTTTTTCTCATCTCGGTCCTAAAAGATTTCCCTCTTATCCTTAAACTGTGACCCCATGTTCTGGACTTCCCCAACATCGGGAACAATCTTCCTGCATCTAACCTGTCCAACCCCTTAAAAATTTTGTAAGTTTTTAAAAGATCCCCCCTCAATCTTCTAAATTCTAGCGAGTACAAGCCAAGTCTATCCAGTCTTTCTTCATATGGAAGTCCTGACATCCAAGGAATCAGTCTGGTGAACCTTCTCTGTACTCCCTCTATGGTAAGAATGTGTTTCCTCAGATTTGGAGACCAAAACTGTACGCAATACTCCAGGTGTGGCCTCACCAAGGCCCTGTACAACTGCAGTAGAACCTCCCTGTTCCTATACTCAAATCCTTTTGCTATGAATGCTAACATTCCATTTGTTTTCTTCACAGCCTGCTGCACCTGCATGCCTACTTTCAATGACTGGTGTACCATGACACCCAGGTCTCGTTGCATCTCCCCTTTTCCTAATCGGCCACCATTCAGATAATAGTCCACTTTCCAGTTTTTGCCACCAAAGTGGATATACTCACATTTATCCACATTATACTGCATCTGCCATGCATTTGCCAACTCACCCAGCCTATCCAAGTCACCTTGCAGCTTCCTAGCATCCTCCTCACAGCTAACACTGCCCCCCAGCTTTGTGTCATCTGCAAACTTGGAGATGTTGCATTCCAAATCATTAATATATATTGTAAATAGCTGGAGTCCCAGCACTGAGCCTTGCGGTATTCCACTAGTCACTGCCTGCCATTCTGAAAAGGACCCGTTTACTCCTACTCTTTGCTTCCTGTCTGCCAGCCAGTTCTCTGTCCACATCAATACTGATCCTCCAATACCATGTGCTTTAAGTTTGTATACTAATCACTTCTGTGGGACCTTGTCGAAAGCCTTCTGAATGTCCAGATATAACAAAGTCCAGATATTAACAAGTCCACAAGCCGTGAGTGAATGAACTGGGAGTCCACAAGCGGTGAGTGAGTGAACTGTGAGTTCACAATCCGTGAGCTTGTGAACTGTGAGTCCACAAGCGGTGAGTGAGTGAACTGTGAATCCACATGCCGTGGCTGAGTGAATTGTGAGTCCACAAGCTTTGGCTGAGAGGACTGTGAGTCCACAGGCCATGAGTGAGTGTACTGTGAGTTCACGTCGTGAGTGATTGAATGGTGAGTCTGTAAATAGCTCACTCTAAGCTCCCCTCTAGACTAATTTTAGTCAATCAAATACTGAATCAAGCACTTGAGCAACTAAACTCTTTTTGGATAACACAACACCAATTCCCCTATACGATACCTAACCATCACGGGTTCGATCCTCGTATCTGCTTGCCCAAGCCCTTTTTGCCTCGTGCAAGCAGAGACACTCCAAAAGGGTCACGCATTTCCAAGCGCTATTCCAGAAGATCAACAGAGGACCTCATGGGGGTTGCCTTTTATAGGTCCCCGACCTTGAGGGGCCGAAACACGTGGGGTGGTCTCTTCATAATCCAATTAAACACATTAATTATAACAGTACATAATTGACAGTTCTCCAACCCAATACTACAATCTTGGATACATTGTATTTGAAAGAAGCTTCTGGAAGGAAGTAAACACAAATTAATAGTGAAACATGTGCCCTGTGATTCAAACAGTTCTTCCAAGGCTCAACATTTCAACCAATCATCAATTAACAGAATAACTGTCTCGCAACATTATTTGTACTATTTACGATGCCCTTGCAGCGATCCAATCGAAATGATGCATTTAAGGTTCATTTGCAAAACTGCTATACATTTTATCAATTTAGGAGAAACAAAGAGAACACCTGGA
Source organism: Okamejei kenojei (assembly GCA_035221665.1). Lineage (NCBI taxonomy): Eukaryota > Metazoa > Chordata > Chondrichthyes > Rajiformes > Rajidae > Okamejei > Okamejei kenojei. Next base: position 81,778,266 of record CM069140.1, on the reverse strand, counting down.
TCCTTCACCATCCTGCATATCAGTCTGAGCCTAGACTGCCTGGTGCCAAAGCCTGTAAATTTCAGCTGACAAGGGTTAATCTATTCTGACAAGTGCAGGGATCCTCCATTTTATGGTGTCTTTAATTTGGGCAGTATTAACAAGTCCACAAGCCGTGAGTGAGTGAACTGTGAGTCCACAAGCCTTCAATGAATTAACTATGAGTCCATAAGCCGTGAGTGAGTGAACTGTGAGTCCACAAGCCGTGAGTGAGTGAACTGTGAGTCCACAAGCTGTGAGTAAGTGAACTGTGAGTCCACAAGCGGTGAGTGAGTGAACTATGAGTCCACAAATTGTGAGTTAGTGAACTGTGAGTTCACAAGCCATGATCGAGTGAACTGTGAGTCCACAAGCCGTGAGTGAGTGAACTGTGAGTCCACAAGTGAGTGAGTGAACTGTGTGTCCAAAAGCCATGAGTGAGTGAACTGTGAGTCCACAAGCCATGAGTGAATGAACTGTGAATCCACAGGCTGTGAGTGAGTGAAGTGTGAGTCCACAAGCCATGAGTTAGTGAACTGTGAGCAGCACATCAAAATGGTGCGAAAAATCCACATGACGTATGATGTCCAACTGGAGTATCTTGCTCCACTCTCTGATCTTTCATTTCTGTAGATTGGTTATTTCCTACTAACCAATTGTAGTGCTTGTTAGTAGTTGCTTCGCCTAATATGCGATTTATATTACCAAGAGCTTGCTTACGTAATTCAGTCTGAGTAGCTGTTAGGTACTGTAACATTCTGCAGACCGATGCTGTAAGTGGACTTTAATAAATATGTGTTACATTTTGATGTCTGTACGACTCCACTCATTACATGGTGACAAGAAGTGAGTCTTACCTACTCCGTTCATGTTTATCGGGTTTTGCTTTTTTTACATTTGTTTTATGTGCCTGTTATCTCTATCAAGGCAAACTCGTCTCGCTGTCCCAGCACTCTTATGTTTGCCTCCAACATTACTGTACGCTGACGCCTTTTCGAGCGCAACTACATTCACTACATTTGCAGCACTCATCGCAACGATCCTCCAGATGCATGTGTTTCCATGCTACTAAGCCTGGCTGCTCCTGAGGCAATGAAACGTGTCGACCATTTTCTTTTGAGCCTGATGGTTTTGACGCAAACGGACAGATCCTAGTGCCTGCAAATACGATTGACGACCCTGCTGTCCTACTTGCAAAGTTTAGACAGCTGTGTGACCTCCCCTTGAACTCTGTTATTGAACATACCAAGTTTTTTGCTTGTACGCAACAGGTTGATGTACTTCATGGTTTGTTATACCATTGTCATGACTCTGGAATTACCACAAGTACACGTATTTAGAGGTTTGAAGATGAGCATAAATCAAGGCTCTGTTTATTCACGGCCTTCTGGAACCAGAGTGCCCTGCCCATATTACGTCATTCCCACATATACATGTTGCAATACGGGCAAACAAATTAGTCCTTGTGATATAACAAAGTAGTCCTTGCAATATCACAACATCCCCCTTGCATTACATACAATAAGAAATATACTTAACAAACAAAACTACACACAATTGCTTTTTATAAACACCAAAACTCTTCAATAGTAATGATTATCAACAGTAACGGCAGGTTTCTTACGAACACGTCCTGAACGTGTCACGTATTCCCCATCAGCATTATGAACCGGTCGTTCCTCCTCTTTATATTTGGTCTCTGGAGTGATGCAGAGTGTTGTAAAAACAAGCCTGAAGGCTTTGTGTCTCAATGCAAGGAGCATTCGTAATAAGGTGGATGAGTTGAATGTGCAGATAGCTATTATTGATTATGCTATAGTTGGGATCATGGAGACATGGCTCCAGGGGGACCAAGGCTGGGAACTGAACATCCAGGGATATTCAATATTCAGGAGGGATAGACAGAAAGGAAAAGGAGGTGGGGTAGCGTTGCTGGTGAGAGAGGAGATTAATGCAATAGAAAGGAAGGACATTAGCTTGGAGGATGTAGAATCGATATGGGTAGAGCTGCGAAACTCTAAGGGGCAGAAAACGCTAGTGGGAGTTGTGTACAGGCCACCTAACAGTAGTAGTGGAGTTGGGGATGGCATCAAACAGGAAATTAGAAATGCGTGCAACAAGGGTAAAACAGTTATAATGGGTGACTTCAATCTACATATAGATTGGGTGAATCAAATTGGCAAGGGTGCTGAGGAAGAGGATTTCTTGGAATGTATGCGGGATAGTTTTCTAAACCAACACGTAGAGGAACCAACAAGAGAGCAGGCTATTCTAGACTGGGTATTGAGTAATGAGGAAGGGTTAGTTAGCAATCTTGTTGTGCGGGGCCCCTTGGGCAAGAGTGACCATGATATGGTTGAGTTCTTCATTAGGATGGAGAGTGACATAATTAAGTCAGAAACAAAGGTTCTGAACTTAAACAAAGGTAACTTTGAAGGTATGAGAGGTGAATTGGCCAAGATAGACTGGCAAGTGATTCTTAAAGGGTTGACAGTGGATGTGCAATGGAAGGTATTTAAAGACTGCATGGATGAACTGCAACAATTGTTCATCCCAGTTTGGCCGATGAATCCCCAGGGCCAGATAATCTGCATCCCAGAGTACTCAAGGAAGTAGCCACAGAAATAGTGGATGCATTAGTGATCATTTTTCAAAACTCCTTAGATTCTGGAGTAGTTCCTGAGGATAGGAGGGTAGCTAATGTAACCCCATTTTTTAAAACAGGAGGGAGAGAGAAAACGGGGAATTACAGACCAGTTAGTCTAACATCAGTAGTGGGGAAACTGCTAGAGTCAGTTATTAAAGATGGGATAGCAGTACATTTGGAAAGTGGTGAAATCATTGGACAAAGTCAGCATGGAATTATGAAAGGTAAATCATGTCTGACGAATCAGATAGAATTTTTCGAGGATATAATGAGCAGAGTTGATAAGGGAGAACCAGTGGCAGACAGGAAGCAAAGGGTAGGAGTAAACGGGTCCTTTTCAGAATGGCAGGCAGTGACTAGTGGGATACCGCAAGGCTCAGTGCTGGGACCCCAGCTATTTACAATATATATTAATGATTTGGATGAGGGAATTGAATGCAACATCTCCAAGTTTGCGGATGACACTAAGCTGTGGGGTAGTGTTAGCTGTGAGGAGGATGCTAGAAGGCTGCAAGGTGACTTGGATAGGCTGGGTGAATGGGCAAATGCATGGCAGATGCAGTATAATGTGAATAAATGTGAGGTTATCCACTTTGGTGGCAAAAACAGGAAGGTAGACTATTATCTTAATGGTGGCAAATTAGGAAAAGGGGAGATGCAACGAGACCTGGGTGTCACAAGAGCCACATCCCCCCTTGGATGTGGCTCTTGTGGCTAAAGGGATCAGGGGGTATGGAGAGACGGCAGGTGCGCGATACTGAGTAGAGGTGTCTGAATCCGTCTTCTAAATATCATCTCTGCTGGTGATGGTAACATGGTATCAATCGGAGTAGTACGCAACTTGAGTAAAGCTGCTGCTACACTCTGTTCCATCGTCAAGAAATTCTTGATGACTGACTTCACTGTTCGTATTATTCTGGCTCTGGCTCTGGCTCTTGCTCTGGCTCTCAAAGAATGTCCATATCTCCTCTGGCTTGTTTTGATTCTCTCCACTCAGACCTGACGCATTCAAACGATGGAGTCCTTCTACTCCTAAAGCAATTTTTATCTGTGTTACCTGCTTAGACACCGATGTGATTCCTGAGTCTTGCAGGCACATTCCATCCTCTGCTTGAACAAGGAGAACTCATTGGCAATGTCCACAACTTGCCAGTTCATTTCAGGTAAGCAAGGCATGTTACTTGCCATATACGGCGTAAACACGGTTACTTGAAACATTACATTTGGATTCAAAACAAACATATCACATAGTCACACACCTCTGCAGTTTTTTGCAGGTTTTTCTGTTCCACACACGGCTTGCGCAATCTTAGGGAGGTCCTTTAAATTTCTATGGTAAACAATCATACTTCAGTACATTTTATCAAGATGGAATTCAAAACATAATTAATCTTGAGATTTCCAAGGTCCCTTGTTTATGTCTTCTTTGGTAACAGTCGTTTTCAGTACGGCTTATCTCGAACAGCCGTCTGCTGATCTCGAGACCGTTTTCCATACACAGCCCTTTCAATACTGCTCTTAGGTTTTAAAGAAAATACGGCCTTTTGGCTTGCTTCGTCTCCGTGAGTGTTCGGCCTCACCGGTCGTCGCACCCTCGTGTGCGTCTGGTCACTCCGCCTTATCAACTCAGGCCTGCGGGCCTGCACTCACCACCCTCAGCTGCTTGCAATGTTCTGTTGGTAGATTAGTGTCCAACCAGGTACTTACATGTGTAGTGGCCCTGTCGAGATACATTCCTGGCATTCTTTACTCAGCTGGAAAGTGTCCATTTTTCTAGGACTTACTTTTTTTCTGTTTCTTTCTAGGGCTAAATCACACAAACCGCTGCCACCATGTTGTACTTCATGGTCCGGTATCTGTTATACCATTGTTATGACTCTGGAATGACCACCAGTACACGCATTTAGGGGTTTGAAGCTGAGCATAAATCAAGGCTCTGTTTATTTCACAGCCATCTGGAGGCAGAGTGCCCTGCCCATATTACGTCTTTCCCACATATACATGTTGCTACGCGGGCAAACAAAATAGTCCTTGTTTTATTAGCCCGAGCACATAGAGTGAGGAGACGTCAGACAAGACTAAATGCCCCCCCAAGACAAATGATTATAAAGGTACAATATGACTACGTTTTGGAGGAGATAATGCGAAAAACTTCGAGAAACAGAAACCTGGTATTTGAAGGACAAAGGATCAGTATCTACCGAGATTACCCAGCAGAAGTTTCCAGGAAACGAAAAGCATTTAATGAGGCTAAAAGTCTTCTGAGGGGAGTGGAAAATTTGAAATACGGCCTGACTTATCCAGCTACTTTAAGAGTTACTTTTAACAACAAGGAATATTTCTTCTCCAATCCAGGGGAAGCACTGGACTTTGCCCGGCAGATCAAGACCTGAGAAGCCCCTATCATCGAATATACTGACTTTTATGGATTTTACAAGAATCTACAAGACTCTGCAAGACTTCATAAGACAACGCAGGATTGGATGGAATTGGATAACGCTTGACGGAAGCTGGAGAAAGATGCGGATTGGAAAACCTCACATGGATACTAATAATTAGTATAATCATATTACTAACATAAATAACTAATACATATAAAGTCACACCGTGGTATCTTAATTAATCATTAATTTTACTAATATTATATAACTAATAAATAACAAAATTATAGCGTATTACTTTTATTAATTAAAATTAATTATTATTACTAATAACTAATGTTTATCTATGTTGGAATGGTTAGAGTCAAATATAGAGATGGATTTCATTTGGAGATTTTTCTTTTACACCAGTAATTTTCATTTTTACTCCTTGTTTTCCTTTCGTCATGTTTTTTTTTTCCTTTTTTTTAAATATTAATTAGATTTTTAAATGTTTTAAATATATGTATTTTTATATCTTCAATTATTATAATTTGAATATTTTTTTTCACATTCTTTTTTTAATGTAATACCCCAGGTAAAATATTATTATGGAATAATAATACCAAAAACCAGGGAGATGGTTAAGTTACTAACATCAACGACGGAAGTCGGTAGATGGTTAGCCATGCTAGTATGGCTAGCACTAACTACAATAATTCTAGATGTAGTTTTTTCTTTATTTGTGCACAATACTAACTTCTTAATCTATCCTTTGTTCTTCTCTTTTATAAACTATTATTGTTTTTTTCAGTTTGAATGGAGTTATACATTGGATCAAAGGAGATATACACGTGAGAGGCATTCACGATACTTAAAATTCATCTATTCGGTGTTCGGGTGTAAGGTCGGGTCTGTCGGGCTGAGCCATAGGCTCTATTACAGACCCCCATAGACAAAAGATGCAAGACTTAAAAATGAATATGGGGAATGAGGGAATAACGTTTTGTAGTTGGAATGTTAAAGGTATTAATGAACCGATTAAGAGAGGAAAAGTATTAGCACATTTAAAAGCAATTAAAGCTGATGTAATTTTTATTCAAGAAACCCACATAAAAAAAGATGCTGAGCATAGGTTGAAAGCTAAATGGATAGATAAAATGTATCATTCTTCTTTTACGCATAAATCAAGAGGCGTAGCAATATTATTTCGCAAAGGCATTTTATTTAAACATACATCAACTATAACTGATAACGATGGCAGATACATCATTGTGATAGGAGAATTAAATGCACAAAAATGATTTTTGTTAATGTATATGGACCAAACTTTAATAGTCCATTGTTTTTCAAGAAAATATTTAACAATATCCTGGAATTAACACAATATAATCTAATAATTGGAGGAGATTTAAATTGTACACTAGATCCTTACTTAGACAGATCTACAAGACAAAGGAAAACTAAATCACATTCTAGTGACTTATTAAATGCATATATGGAAACTACTAATATTAAAGATGTTTGGAGAGTAGAAAATCCTACTGGACGAGAATATTCCTTTTACTCGTCAGTACATAAAACCTACTCAAGAATAGATTATTTTTTGATTGATGCCAAACTTATTTCACTCACTTATAATTCTAAATATCACAATATTATAATTTCAGATCATGCACCTTTAACATTTAAGATTAAAATAAATGGTAAAACAGAAAAATGGGGACAGTGGAGATTTAACCCTCAAATTTTAAAAAACAAAATAACTCAGGAATATATTACAGAACAGATTAAGATTTCCTTCGAAACAAATGATAAACTGGAAATATCTTGTTCCTTATTATGGGAAACATTTAAAGCATATCTCCGGGGAATCATAATTTCCTCCCAAGCATTTTATAATAAAAAGAATCGAATGGATCAACAAGAACTGGAAAAGGAGATTAAACAATTAGATACAGAGAATGCAGCTAACCCATCCACAATATTACATAATAAAATTGCAGCATTGAAATATAAATTAAATAAAATATATACAGATCAAGTTGTAAAACTTTATCAACATACTAAACAATTACAGTTTGAATTCGGAGATAAACCTCAAAAACTATTGGCTCGCCAACTAAGGAAGATGGAGGCAGAAAAAATAATCCATAGGATTAAATCACATAATGGCGAACTGCTAATACAACCTAAAGATATTAACGAGAGATTTATGCAATACTATAAAAACTTATACACTGTTAAAACAACAGAAAATAAAATAGGAATAGAAACATTTAAAAAAAAATGTAACCTGAAGGGGTTGGACTTACAAAATAGAGAATCATTAAACGCTGATATCTCAATAAAAGAAATCCAAGAATCTATTAGATCATTAAAAAATGGTAAAACACCGGGACCAGATGGTATTGGCTCGGAATTCTATAAAACATTTTATGATCAGATTGTACCACGTCTGAAATCATTATATGAATATATATATGCACAGCAGAAATTACCAGAAACATTAATTGAATCTATTATAACACATACCTAAAATAAACAAAGACCTGGATGAACCAGGATCATTTAGAGCTATAGCTCTTTTAAATACTGATCAAAAGATATTAACCAAAATATTAGCACAAAGGCTAAGCACAGTTATTAATGAATTAATTCCCCCCGATCAAACAGGATTTATACCAAAACGATATTCCTCATATAATTTGAGACGGTTATTCAATATTATATATTTGAAAAGAGGTATTAAAAAATATCTAGTAGTTATTTCGTTAGATGCAGAGAAAGCCTTCGATCAGGTGGAATGGTCTTATTTGTTTTCGGTTATGGAAACTTTCAAACTGGGAGAGAAGTTCATTACTTGGATCAAATTATTATATACAAATCCGACAGCTAGAATAACAACAAATCAAATGTTATCAACTAAATTCAATTTATCTCGAGGCTGTAGACAAGGTTACCCTTTATCCCCCCTACTGTTTGCACTTGCAATAGAACCGTTAGCTCAGAGGGTGAGATTACATCCGGAAATATATGGATATGATACTAGAGATACTAAAAATAAAATCTCCTTATATGCGGATGATGTATTACTTTACATCACAAAATCAGAAATTAGTATCCAATATTTGTTAAAATTAATAACTGAATTTGTATCCTTCTCAGGATATAGTATCAATTGGAATAAAAGTGTACTTATGCCAATAACGGTAAATAACTTACACATATTACAACAATTTCCTTTTAAGATAACAAATGAAAAAATTTAATATCTTGGAATTTACATAACAAAAAGATTTGATTCTTTAATTAAATCTAACTTCCCACCATTATTGAATAAATTAAATAAGAATATGTTATATTGGAAAACTACCTATTTCAATGTTAGGTAAAATTAATATAATAAAAATGATTTTTCTCCCACAATTATTATATCTTTTCCAATTAATTCTGATATATCTTCCTAAAAATTTCTTTAAGAAGGTGGACTCCCTAATTACTAACTTCATTTGGGATTATAAGAGCCATAGAATAAATAAAAAACATTTATGTAAATCAAAAATAAATGGAGGTTTAGCACTACCAAATTTTATGTTTTATTACTAGGCAGTTAATATTAAAAATATGAATTTTTGGTTAGAAGAGACAGATAACCAACCAATTTGGTTAAATATGGAAAAAAAAGATTGTTCTCCTTTTGAAATTAGTTCTATAATATTCGCTAATATTAATTTAGCTAAGAAAATCTATAGTGAAAATCCGATAATAGAAAGTGGAATACGTATTTGGAAACAAATAAAGAAAACATTAAAACTGAAATCTGTACCACTACCCCTTACCATTGTAAATAACGTTACATTTAAACCTTCAATGATGGATAACGGCTTTTTACAATGGAAAAACAAGGGAATTATTAAGATGGGTGATCTCTATAAGGAAAACTCTTTCCTTTCATTTCAAGATTTACAACAAATTTATGGACTACATTCTAAAGATTATTTTAGATATTTACAAATCAGAGACTATGTAAAAGCAAACACACAGGAACTTAGAAATAGAAAGATAGAAATTTTAGATGAATGTCTAACTAAACATCCGAACACAGAAAAAATGATTTCATATATATATATAACACCTTATTGGAAAGTGATGTCCTATCAACAGAAATGTATAGACAATCTTGGGAAAACGAACTAGGTCAAATTATCAGACCAGAAGTATGGGCCGAAAGTTTACAACATATACACCATTGTTCGTTAAATGCTAAACACTCTCTTATACAGTTTAAAATACTACATAGACTACATTATTCAAAATCCAAACTATAACCATATAACCATATAACAATTACAGCACGGAGACAGGCCCTCTCGGCCCTTCCAGTCCGTTCCGACCATTTGTTTTCCCCTAGTCCCATCTACCTGCACTCAGACCATACCCCTCCATTCCCTTCACGTCCATATACCTATCCACTTTACTTTTAAATGTTAAAATCGATCCTGCCTCCACCACCTCTGCCGGAAGCTCATTCCACACAGCCACCACCCTCTGAGTAAAGATGTTCCCCCTCACGTTACCCCTAAACTTCTGTCCCTTAATTCTCATGTCATGCCCTCTTGTTTGAATCTTCCCTACCCTCAATGGGAAAAGCTTATCCACGTCAACTCTGTCTATCCCTTTCATCATTTTAAAGACCTCAATCAAGTCCCCCCTTAACCTTCTGCGCTCCAAAGAATAAAGACCTAACTTGTTCAACCTTTCTCTGTAACATAGTTGCTGGAACCCTGGCAACATTCTAGTAAATCTCCTCTGTACTCTCTCTATTTTGTTGACACAACTACATGACATCTTTCCAAAAGTATCTCCCATATGTGATGAATGTCAACATTTAGAAGCTAATCTGTCACATTCATTTACAAATTGTGTAAAAATTACAAAAATCTGGATAGAAATATTTAGGATAATTTCGAATGTTGTCAATATAACTCTGACCCCTGATTCAAAGTTAATAATACTCGGAATACTGGAAACAGACCAATTAATAACAACAAATCAAAGAATCTTTATTGATTATGGTTTAATAATTGGGAAAAAATTAATACTAAAATTCTGGAAAGGTCCTACATCCCCCACAATCAAAATGTGGAATACAGAAATGTCGGAGACACTCCATCTGGAGAGATTGAGGCTTGTCCTAATGGACAGGTTGAATCTCTTCAGAGGGATATGGTCTCCATATATTGAATATTTACAGGGTCAAAGTGGCTCAGTGCGAGGGCTTGACTGAGGCCTGAATAATTGAATGGATGAAGAATTATACATAATAAATCATGCTTATATCTCCAATGACGAATTATTGATTAATACTCCATTCACTTCCTTATTTTCTATATTATTTTTCTCTATCTTTTCCTACTTTATAAAAAAATTTAAAAAGTGTATAGAAGCATAAAGCCTTAAATCTTAATATTAATATTAATAATATTATGAATGTATCTAATAATGTATTTTTCATTAATATGTTTCTACAATAAAAAATATTTAACAAAAAAAAATAGTCCTTGTGATATAACAAAGTAGTCCTTACAATATCACAACAGAGGTTGGCAAGCCAATGCAATGTTTTATTAGCGGCTTGAAACACATGACTGTCATTTTTTATATTTCTGCGATGAACTGATCCGCGACAAACTCATTGGAGGTATGCTTAATGACAAGGTGATAGACAAATTGCTTTGTAATACTGAACTAACTCTTAATCAAGCCGAACACACTTGTCGGATTGCTGAGATAACAGCTTCTCACACTAAGTCTGTGACCTTTGGGCAGCACTCCCAGTGTAATGTTAATCTTACAGACAGCTCCTGGTGTAACAAGCATCCGCAGCCTTCCCATGCCTGGCTGCAGCAAAGGTCTGCTGCTCGATGTCCTCGTAAATATTCTCATGCTCTGGGTCGGGAGTTCTGTATTGCTTATGGTAACATTTGCAATTTCTGTAAGAAATTAAACCATTTTGCAAAACGCTGCCGTTTCTGTGCAACTCAATCCATCCCAAGGATGAGCTCGCACCTGTTATAACATGAGTTTGCTGATAACGAAAGCTTGAGGTGCCATCCTCCGCTCAGCTCTCTGAAAGTGAAGATAACAGTTCAGCCATCCATTTGATATCGGCGCGAAATGCAACGTCATCTCGTTATCTGAGTTAAAAAATCTACATAAAGGTGAACATGTTGAAAAGGCCTCGGCCTCGCTTCGGGCCAATGGGAGTGATGTTCTACACCCACTTGGAGAAACTGATTTCAACTGCATCATAGACTCGCAGCTTCATGCCCTAAAGTTTTCTATTGTCAAGGAGGATTCTGAAACTCTGTATGCCACGATCTAGGCCAAGTCTACTTTGGCCGCGCTGTCCATCAACACTTTCTCACTGGGGGCCCCACTCAGCAAATACTCTCTCAATACAGAGAACTATTTAACGGTGAGCTAGGCAAACTGCCCCTCAAGTTCAACATCGCTGTTGATCCCAAAGTCACTCCTGTGGTTCGAGCACCACATCGTGTTCTGCATGCCATGCATGAAAGAGTAAACAATGAACTCAAGCAGATGATCTCCCTGGGTGTCATTGCTGAAGTTACTGACCCATGTGACTGGGTTTCCACCAAAGTGGTTGCGACGAAAATAAACAAGGAGGAAATCTGCATCTGCATAAACACCAGGGATCTCAACACAGCTATCAACCGCCCGCACTACCCTATGCAAATGGTAGAGGACGATGCCGCTCAAATAGGCAATGCATTAGTGTTCTCCATTCTGGGTGACAAAGGTTTGTTTTGGCAGGTTCCGCTGGACCCAGACTCGTCCAACCTTACTACATTCGGCACCCTCTTTGGTCATTACAAATTCATGAGAATGCCCTTTGGCATCAATGCCGCCAAGGTTTTCCAGCGCACGACGGAAAACTATCTGCGGGGTATCCATGCGCTATTATTGTTGATGACATTTTCGTTTACGAAAAAACACATAATCTTTAATTGTCATTGTGCAGTGTACAATACAGAGACAACGAAGTGCAGTTGGTATCTGCGAAGGGCGAAGTTACGAATAAACAAGTAATACATGTACATATACAGTGGTATTCTTGCAATTTGCTGGTGATTGGATAGACCGGGGGGTGGGGGGGTGGTGGGGTGGAGACGGGCAGTCATTGAGGTGCAGCATTGAGAAGTGTGACACCCGCAGGGAAGAACCTGTTCTTGAGCCTGCTGGTATGGCAGCGGAGGGACCTGTAGCGTCTCCCGGATGGGAGGAGGGTAAACATTCTATAGTTGGGGTGTGAGCTGTCCTTGGCGATGCTGTGCGCCCTGCGCAGGCATCGTTTACTATGGACAGACTCAATGAAGGGGAGTGAGGAGCCTGTGATGCGTTGGGCGATCTTCACCATCCTCTGCAGATCTTTCCGGTCGGCAACAGAGCAGTTACCATACCTTACTGTGATGCAGTTGGTAAGGATGCTCTCAATGGTGCAGCGGTAGAAGTTCACCAGAATCTGGGGAGACAGGTGGACCTTCTTAGGTCTCCGCAGGAAGAAGAGACGCTGGTGAGCCTTCTTGATCAGCGAGGATGTGTTGTCGGTCCAGGAGAGGTCATCGGAGATGTTGACCCCCAGGAACCTGAAGCTGGAGACACAGCTGCTGATGAGACTTTACAGTTGCTGTCCACAGTCATCAGGCGTGGCTGGCCGGATAAACAACACAGCACCCCGCTCGCGATCCGCCCATACTTCCTGGTTCATGACGAACTGGTGTTACAGGATGGGATTATAGTCAAGGGCCACAAGGCAGTTGTCCCAGCCATCCTCCGGGACAAGTACTTCGATGCTGTCCACAGGGGCCACCCCGGTGTGGAGGCAACATTACAATGGGCACAGAGCATGTTTTACTGGCCTGGTATGAATAAGTAAATACGTGACGACTTCCGGTGGCGTCAATGGTGGGGTGAGAGACGTCGCTGTTTCGCTCTGTGTTTTAATTGTGTGTTATCAGAAATCCTGCTGATAACAGAGAATAATTGCAGTTTTAAATGAAAAGACAGAAACCTTGCCAGAAGCCTGAAAAAGCAAAAGCCGCTTCAAGACCTGCTACAAGAGCCTACTTGAAAAAAACTGAAAAGACTCCTCAATCCCCTCAAACATCAGCTGGAAATTCAGAAGAAGTTGATTCCCAAATCCTTCTATAGAATTGCCTTTAATGGAGGAACAAATGGAACATCTGGAAAAGTCAGTATTAGCTTCAGTCACTGAAGTTATTTCTAAAGTGATACAAGAGGAGAATCTCGCGCTGGACAAAAGCCTCTCTGAAAAAATTAAACAAGGTAATGATACGCTGATGGGGAAAATTGATGACTTAACCAAACGTGTGGTCGAAGTTGAGGAGTATTTAAACAAAATAATTAAGCGGGTTGATAAGGATTGTAATAAAAAACTGGATGCAATGCTAAAATCTACTGAGGTGGCTATGGAAGGAATGGACAATACAATAACTGAGATGGCTAAGGAGATAAAGAGACTAAAAAAGGAACAAGAAAGTACTGGGAGGGAGCTTGCTAAAATGAAGCATAAATGTATGAACTTGGAAGCAGGATCAAGGAGACAAAATTTGAGGATAATTGGAGTGAAAGAGGGAAAGGAGACTGGACAAAACTTTCAACAGTTTGCTGCCAATTTACTCAAACAAGTACTTAAGCTGCCTGAAGCACCGAGAATAGATATGGCTCACCAGGTCCGACGTAAGGCTCAAGCAAGCTTAACTGCCCCCCAAGACAGATTATTCTGAAATTCTATGACATTTCAACCCTGGAAGGAATCATGAAAAAGATTCCATATGGTGTGAATTTGATGTTTGGAGAAGACAAACTAAGATTCTTCCGTGATTTTCCAGCTGAAGTCATGGAAAAGAGGGACAAGTTTACAAACATGAGAAGGCTACTGAAAGAGGTCTCGGGAGTAAGATATGGGATAGTATATCCTGCTAAATTGAGAATTTCTTATAACCATGTTGAACGTGCATTCACGGATCCAGTAGAGGCATTTAAATATGCACAAAGTATCACAAAGGAGGTCTACTGATCATTAGGAGTTGGTCTCCTCCAATAACATCGAGGAGAAATGACAAAGAAAGGATTATGTCTCTTTTTTTTTAACATACAAAAAAGACTGCTCTTGTTAAAATGGCGAACCTTTCTCGAGGCGTTGTCTAGACATTTTACATTGGAATGTTAATTCAAGGTCGGATTTTATGTTTCATCTCAAAAAAGGACTGACAAAGAAGAGAAACTGTGGCGGGGAAAATCAATTGAGAATATAGTGTAATATAGAATATTATCAGTGGACTTGTATATAGAAATTTATGATTTAAGAAACATATAATTACATACTAACATAAAATATAATTAATAAAATTGGGTAATATTAAGGCATAGCTTAACTATAGCTGATGTTTATTTCATGATGTTAATTATTTGCTAATAAGAATAACAAGTTAAATAATGTTGATAAGTATTAATAACATATTAACAAATTTTATGGATATAGTAGACTTAGTCTAGATTGTGCGTGAAGGGGGGGGGGGGAGACTCAGATACTTGGAAGTTATCCAAGGGTCTGAATCTGGTTAACCCCTTGGAACCTGCTGTTTTTGTCTGATACAAAAGTTTGAAACTTAATTGTAATAAATCTAGGCATATTGATAGATATGGATAAATAATTAACATAATTACTATTATATCTAAGTATATAATGAATGTTGGAAACTACTTTTTATTTTGTTTTTCCTCTTTGAAGATACATTTCTAATCTAGCTAGTGGAGTACGTTTTATTATATATATATAATTTTGAACTTTAACCATATAATATAACCATATAACAATTACAGCACGGAAACAGGCCCTCTCGGCCCTTCCAGTCCGTGCCGACTATTTGTTTTCCCCTAGTCCCATCTACCTGCACTCAGACCATACCCCTCCATTCCCTTCACGACCATATACCTATCCACGTTACTCATAAATGTTAAAATCGATCCTGCCTCCACCACTTCTGCTGGAAGCTGATTCCACACAGCCACCACCCTCTGAGTAAAGAAGTTCCCCCTCACGTTACCCCGAAACCTCTGTCCCTTAATTCTCATGTCATGCCCTCTTGTTTGAATCTTCCCTACCCTCAATGGGAAAAACGTATCCACGTCAACTCTGTCTATCCCTTTCATCATTTTAAAGACCTCAATCAAGTCCCCCCTTAACCTTCTGCGCTCCAAAGAATAAAGACCTAACTTGTTCAACCTTTCTCTGTAACATAGTTGCTGGAACCCTGGCAACATTCTAGTAAATCTCCTCTGTACTCTCTCTATTTTGTTGACATCCTTCCTATAACTAGGCGACCAAAATTGTACACCATACTCCAGAATTGGTCTTACCAATGCCTTGTACAATTTTAACATTACTTCCCTACTCCTATATTCAATGCTCTGATTTATAAAGGCCAGCACACCAAAGGCTTTCTTTACCACCCTATCTACATGCGATTCCACCTTCAGGGAACTATGCACAGTTATTCCTAGATCCCTCTGTTCCACATCATTCCTCAATTCCCTACCATTTACCATGTACGTCCTATTTTGATTTGTCCTGCCAAGATGTAGCACTTCACACTTATCAGCATTAAACTCCATCTGCCATCTTTCAGCCCACTTTTCCAAATGGCCCAAATCTCTCTGAAGACTTTGAAAATCTACTTCATTATCCACAACACCACCTATCTTAGTATCATCTGCATACTTACTTATCCAATTTTCCACACCATCATCCAGATCATTGATGTACATGACAAACAACAGTGGACCCAACACAGATCCCTGAGGCACCCCACTGGTCACCGGCTTCCAACCTGACAAACAGCCATCCACCATTACTCTCTGACATCTCCCATTCAGCCACTGTTGAATCCATCTTGCTACTCCGCCATTAACACCCAAAGATTGAACCTTCTTAACCAACCTTCCATGGGGAACCTTGTCAAAGGCCTTACTGAAATCCATATAGACAACATCCACTGCTTTACCCTCATCAATTTCCCTAGTTACCGCTTCAAAAAATTCAAGAAGGTTTGTCAAACATGACCTTCCAGGCACAAATCCATGTTGACTGTTCCTGATCAGACCCTGTTTATCCAGATGCTTATATATATTATCTCTAAGTATCCTTTCCATTAATTTGCCCACCACTGACGTCAAACTAATAGGTCTATAATTGCTAGGTTTATTCTTTGAACCCTTTTTAAACAATGGAACAACATGCGCAGTACGCCAATCCTCTGGCACTATTCCCGTTTCTAATGACATTTGAAATATTTCTGTCATAGCTCCTGCTATTTCTACACAAACTTCCCTCAATGTCCTAGGGAATATCCTGTCAGGACCTGGAGACTTATCACTTTTATATTTTTCAAAAGTGTCAGTACTTCCTCCTCTTTGAATCTCATAGTTTCCATAGCTACTCTACTCTTTCCCCTTAACTCACAGAGTTCAATATCCTTCTCCTTGGTGAATACCGAAGAAAATAAATTGTTCAATATCTCCCCCATCTCTTTTGGCTCTGCAGATAGCTGTCCATTCTGGTTCTCTAATGGTCCAATTTTATCCCTCGTTATCCTTTTGCTATTAATATAGCTGTAGAAACCCTTTGGGTTTACTTTCACCTTTCTTGCCAAAGCAACCTAATATCTTCTTTTAGCCTTCCTAATTTCTTTCTTAAGATTCTTTTTACATTCTTTATACTCCTCTAGCACCTCATTTACTCCATGCCTCCTATAATTATTGTAGATATCTCTCTTTTTTCGAAACAAGTGTCCAATTTCCCTTGAAAACCATGGCTCTTTCCAATTTTTACTATTTCCTTTCAACCTAACAGGGACATAAAGATTCTGTACTCTTACAATTTCCCCTTTAAATGTCCTCCATTTCTCTTCTACATCCTTCCCATGAAACAAAGTGTCCCAATTCACTCCTTTAAAATCCTTACGCATTCCCTCAAACTTAGCCTTTCTCCAATCAAAAATCTCTACTCTAGGTCCAGTTCTGACTCTCTCCATAATTATATTGAAACTAATGGTATTGTGATCACTGGTTCCGAAGTGCTCACCAACGCATACCTCCGTCACCTGACCTGCCTCATTTCCTAACAGGAGGTCCAGCACTGCCCCTTCTCTGGTCGATACCTCTATGTACTGCTGCAAAAAACTATCCTGCACACATTTTACAAACTCCAAACCATCCAGCCCATTTACAGAATGTGTTTCCCAGTCTATTTTTGGAAAATTGAAATCTCCCACCTTGTGCTTACTACTAATATCTGCTATCTCCTTACATATTTGCTCTTCCAATTCACGCTCCCCATTTGGCGGTCTATAATACACCCCTAAAAGTGTTGCTACACCGTTCCCACTTCTCAGTTCCACCCAAATAGCCTCCCTAGATGAGCCCTCTAATCTATCCTGCCAAAGCACTGCTGTAATATCTTCTCTGACAAGCAATGCAACACCTCCCCCTCTGGTCCCTCCAATTCTATCACACCTGAAGCAACGAAATCCTGGAATATTTAGTTTCCAATCACAGCCCTCCTGCAACCATGTTTCACTGATTGCCACAACATCATATTTCCAGGTGTCAATCCAGGCACTAAGTTCGTCCACCTTACTTACAATGCTCCTAGCATTAAAATATACACATTTTAGAAACCCACCATCCCTTATTCTCGGTCTATTCTCTTTTTCATCTTTCTCGCCTACATTTTGGATCCGAGTGCTTCCCTTCTCTGCCTCTTGCCCCACACCCTGACCCCTAGCCCCCTCTACCCGAGTCCCTCCCCCCAGCCTTAACTTTGTATCGCTTTCTCTTCCAATTAATAGTAATTGGTCAAGGGGAGCAGAGCGAAACATATAAAAACATCTACGGAAGTCAATAAGAATTTTTCTACCACCTGTTGTTGGTTTGTTTTTAATTATAATATCTTTATTTTTGGATATTATAATATCTCTTTTTGTTTGTTAATTATCTTTTCATGACTCTACACTTTCTGGTCTTTTTCAAGGTTTATTCTGAAGGGGAGATGCCAACAAAACTTAACAGATGGGGATGATCATCCTTCATCTGGAGTTATAAGGTTCTTGGTTGCACCATATGAAGTAAAGGTATTAACATGATTCATAATGCAAGACGATTAACAAAAGAAAACTGGAGGAATCACATTTTGTAGTTGGAATATAAGGGGCGATAATGAACCAATTAAAAGGGGTAAGATCTTTGCCCAATTAAAAGCCTTAAACAGTGATATTATTTTCTTACAAGAGACGCATCTGAAATATCAAACACAGATAAGACTGAAGGCAAATTGGATTGGGCAAACATACTACTTTTCATTTACTTCTAAATCTAGAGGCACGGCTATTATCATTCGTAAAGGTATACCATTCAAATTAAAGAATACTATAGCAGATAAAGAGGGGAGGTATGTCATAGTCACGGGAGAAATTTATTCTACTCCACTTACTTTGATAAATATTTATGCTCCTAATTTTGACAACCCCCAATTTTTTAGTAAAATTTTGGATATAATTTCAGAACTTAATCATCATCAAAATGTGATAATAGGGGGAGATTTGAATTGTGTTTTAGATCCATATTTGGATAAATCAGCAAAACAAAAAAGGACTAACATAAAATCTAAAACAAGTGAACTCCTAAATACATACATGAAAAATACTATTATAACAGATGTATGGAGGATCGCTAACCCAGTAGGTAGGGAATATTCATTTTATTCAACAGTACATAAAACATATTCATGTATTGATTATTTCTTAGTGGACACAAAACTAATTCCATATACATATAATTCTAAATATCATAATAGTATTATTTCTGATCATTCCCCATTAACTTGTTCTTTAAAATTAGAAGGAATGCCTGATAAAAATTTGTTTTGGAGGTTTAACCCCAAAACTTTAAATAACTCACAAGGTTGCACATATTTAAAAGAGCAGATGAGATTCTTCTTTGAGACAAATGTTACACCAGATATTTCACTCTCCTTATTAAGGCATTTATTAGAGGAACTATAATCTCATATCAAGCTTTCCAAAATAAAAAGAATAATGCTGAACAATTGCAGTTAGAACAAGAAATTAGACAATTAGATTTAGAAAATGCCAAAGGACCAACTATAGATAAACATAATAAGATAATAATACTAAAATAAAAATTAAATAAAATTTTATCGGCCAGAATAATAAGATTATTTCAAATTACAAAACAAGAAAATTTTGAAATTGGTGATAAATCTCATAAACTCCTAGCATGCCAACTGAAAAAACGGGAAACAGAAAATACAATTACTGAAATTAAATCAGACAAAGGGGAATTACTAACACTACCTAAAGATATTAATAAAAGATTTGCTCAATTTTATCAAAACTTATATACATCGAAAACCTCTGCAAATAATACTCAAATTACAAATTTCTTAGATAAGTGTAATCTTCCCAAATTAAATATGGTGGAACAAGAGGGATTAGGAGCTCAGATTACACTACAGGAAATAGAAGAAACAATTAGTTCGTTGAAGAATGGCAAAACCCCAGGACCAGATGGCTTTAGTAATGAATTCTATAAAAGATTCTACGAGATAATTTCTCCACGGTTGCAAGATTTATATATATACGCTTTTAAAGAAAATAAACTACCAGAAACACTAACTGAGTCAACTATTACACTTATACCAAAAAAGGATAAAGATCTAGAAGACCCAGGCTCATATAGAGCTTTTGCACTCCTAAATACAGACCAAAAAAGATTAACAAAGACCCTAGCGAGAAGATTGGGTAAATATGTTAGTAAACTAATAAATCCGGACCAAACAGGGTTCATACCAAAGAGATACTCATTTAACAATTTGAGACGGCTGTCTAATATAATGTACTCACATAATACTGAAGAAGAACTAGCAATTATTTCATTGGATGCAGAAAAAGCTATTGATCAAGTAGTATGGCAATATTTATTCAAAGTATTGGAAAAATTTAACATGGGAGATAATTTTATTTCATGGGTAAAATTATTATATGATAAGCCGACGGCTAGAATACAGACTAATAATATATTATCCCCGAAATTCCAATTAGCAAGGGGCAATAGGCAGGGGTGCGCGTTATCGCCCCCTGCTATTTGCACTAGTGATAGAGCCTTTAGCTGAAAGTATAAGAAGCCATCCGAATATTCATGGGTATATTACCAACCACTCAAATAATAAAATTTCATTATATGCAGATGACATATTATTATATATTACAAATTTGCAAATTAGCATACCAAATATACTAAATTTAATTGAGGAATTTGGTTCTTTTTCAGGATATAGAATAAATTGGAACAAAAGCGAAATTATGACGATAAAACCTCAAGAGTCGACACATCTGTTGAAATACCCTTTTAGAATTACAACAGAAAAATGTAAGTATTTGGGCATCCAAATTACTAGGAACTATAAATCATTACTCAACGCAAACTATATGCCTTTATTAACTAAATTAAATGGGTTGATTAAATTTTGGAAGACACTGCCAATGTCTTTAATCGGCAGAATAAACACGATAAAAATGATCTTCTTACCACAAATATTGTACCTATTTCAATCAATACCAATATACTTACCTAAAAAATTCTTCAAAAAATTAGATTCTGATATTATAAACTTCATATGGGATTATAAATCACACAGAATTTAAAAAAAAAACCACTTGTGTAAATCTAAAGACTCAGGGGGACTGACACTCCCTAACTTATTGTATTATTATTGGGCAGTGAATATTAAAAATATAATCTATTGGTTGGACAGTTCTGCCCAACAGGTAGATTGGATAAGAATGGAGAAAGAGGATTGTTCCCCTTACAATATAGGAGCGATCCTTCTTTCCCTGATAAAACTGAACAATATAATATACAAGAAGAAATAAGCCATTCGTAATAAGGTGGATGAGTTGAATGTGCAGATAGCTATTAATAATTATGATTAAGTTGGGATCACGGAGACATGGCTCCAGGGTGACCAAGGCTGGGAGCTGAACATCCAGGGATATTCAATATTCAGGCAGGATAGACAGAGAGGAAAAGGAAGTGGGGTAGAGTTGCTGGTTAGAGCGGAGATGAACGCAATAGAAAGGAATGACATTAGCTTGAAGGATGTGGAATCAATATGGGTGGAGCTGCAAAACACTAAGGGGCAGAAAACTCTAGTGGGTGTTGTGTACAGGCCACCTAACAGTAGTAGTGGAGTTGGGGATGGCATCAAACAGGAAATTAGAAATGCATGCAACGAAGGTAAAACCGTTATAATGGGTGACTTCAATCTACATATAGATTGGGTGAATCAAATTGGCAGGGGTGCTGAGGAAGAGGATTTCTTGGAATGTACGCGGGATAGTTTTCTAAATCAACATGTGGAGGAACCAACGAGAGAGCAGGCTATTCCAGACTGGATATTGAGTAATGAGGAAGGGTTAGTTAGCAGCCTTGTTGTACATGGCCCCTTGGGCAAGAGTGACCATAATATGGTTGAGTTCTTCATTAGGATGGAGAGTGACATTGTTAATTCAGAAACATGGGTCCTGAACTTAAAGAAAGGTAACTTTGAGGGTATGAGACGTGAATTGGCCAAGATCGACTGGCAATTGATTCTTGAAGGGTTGACGGTGGATATGCAATGGAAGGCATTTAAAGACTGCATGGATGAACTACAACAATTGTTCATCCCAGTATGGCAAAAGAATAAATCAGGGAAGGTGGCGCATCCGTGGATAACGAGGGAAATCAAGGATAGTATCAAAGAAAAAGATGAAGCGTACAAATTAGCCAGAAAAAGCAGCCTACCAGAGGACTGGGAGAAATTCAGAGACCAACAGAGGAGGACACAGGGCTTAATTAGGAAAGGGAAAATGGAGTATGAAGGAAAACTGGCAGGAAACATAAAAACTGATTGCAAAAGTTTTTATCGATATGTGAAGCGCAAAAGATTAGTTAAAACAAATGTAGGTCCCTTGCAGTCAGAAACGGGTGAATTGATCATGGGCAAAAAGGACATGGCAGACCAATTGAATAACTACTTTGGTTCTGTCTTCACTAAGGAAGACATAAATAATTTGCCGGAAATAGCAGGGGATCGCGGGTCAAATGAGATGGAGGAAATGAGTGAAATCCAGGTTAGCCGGAATGTGGTGTTAGGTAAATTGAATGGATTAAAGGCCGATAAATCCCCAGGGCCAGATAGGCTGCATCCCAGGGTACTTAAGGAAGTAGCCCCAGAAATAGCAGATGCCTTAGTGATAATTTTTCAAAACTCTTTAGATTCTGGAGTAGTTCCTGAGGATTAGAGGGTAGCTAATGTAACCCCACTTTTTAAAAAGGGAGGGAGAGAGAAAACGGGGAATTACAGACCAGTTAGTCTAACATTGGTAGTGGGGAAACTGCTAGAGTCAATTATTAAAGATGGGATAGCAGCGCATTTGGAAAGTGGTGAAATCATTGGACAAAGTCAGCATGGATTTACAAAGGGTAAATCATGTCTGACGAATCTTATTGAATTTTTTGAGGATGTAACTAGTAGAGTGGATAAGGGAGAAGCAGTGGATGTGTTATATCTGGACTTTCAGAAGGCTTTCGACAAGGTCCCACACAAGAGATTGGTATACAAACTTAAAGCACACGGTATTGGTGGTTCAGTATTGATGTGGATAGAGAACTGGCTGGCAGACAGGCAGCAAAGAGTAGGAGTGAACGGGTCCTTTTCAGGATGGCAGACAGTGACTAGTGGGGTGCCGCAAAGCTCAGTGCTGGGATCTCAGCTATTTACAATATACATTAATGATTTGGACGAGGGAATTAAATGCAACATCTCCAAGTTTGCGGATGACACAGAGCTGGGGGACAGTGTTAGCTGTGAGGAGGATGCTAGGAGGCTGCAGGATGACTTGGATAGACTGGGTGAGTGGGCAAATGCATGGCAGATAGAGTATAATGTGGATAAATGTGAGGTTATCCACTTTGGTGGCAAAAACAGGAAGGTAGACTATTATTTGAATGGTGACCGATTAGGAAAAGGGGAGATGCAGCGAGACCTGGGTGTCATGGTACACCAGTCATTGAAAGTAGACATGCAGGTGCAGCAGGCTGTTAAGAAAGCAAATGGTATGTTGGCATTCATAGCAAAAGGATTTGAGTACAAGAGCAGGGAGGTTCTACTGCAGTTGTACAGTGTCTTGGTGAGGCCACACCTGGAGTATTGCGTACAGTTTTGGTCTCCTAATCTGAGGAAAGACATTCTTGCCATAGAGGGAGTACAGAGAAGGTTCACCAGACTGATTCCTGGGATGGCAGGACTTCCATATGAAGAAAGACTGGATAGACTCGGCTTGTACTCGCTGGAATTTAGAAGATTGAGGGGGTGATCTCTTAAGACTCCTTAAGACTTACAAAATTCTTAAGGGGTTGGACAGGCTAGATGCAGGAAGATTGTTCCCGATGTTGGGGAAGTCCAGGACAAGGGGTCACAGTTTAAGGATAAGGGGGAAGTCTTTTAGGACCGAGAGTAGAAAATCGTTTTTCACACAGAGAGTGGTGAATCTGTGGAATTCTCTGCCACAGAAGGTAGTTGAGGCCAGTTCGTTGGCCATATTTAAGAGGGAGTTGGATGTGGCCCTTGTGGCTGAAGGGATCGGGGGTATGGAGAGAAGGCAGGTACAGGATACTGAGTTGGCTGACCATATTGAATGGTGGTGCAGGCTCGAAGGGCCCAATGGCCTGCTCCTGCACCTAATTTCTATATTTCTATGTTTCTAAGAATCTAATTATTCATAGTATTATTATGAACTTGGAAACAAATAAAATTAACTTTGAAATTAAGAAAATTATCGCTTCTTTCTTCAATAGCTAATCATTTTTATCATTCCAACAACTACAACTAAAATATAATTTGAAATATTTGTAATCAATATTTCAAATACCTTCAAATTCAAGATTATTTGAAAAAGTATATACAAGGATATCAAACTTTAACCCTAGATCTATTGGAGGAAGGAATGAATAGAAAGGCAGAATCAAGCAATTCAATATCTTACTTATATAATATAATTCTAAATATAGAAACACCAACGACAGAGGCAATTAGAAGGGACTGGGAACAAGAGTTATTGATAAAAATTCCGAACGATAGATGGGATAAAAATTTATTATATGTAAACAAATGTTCAATGAATGTAAGACATAACCTAATTCAATTTAAAATTTTACATAGATTATATTATTCAAAAACTAAACTGAATAAAATATTTTCAAATGTTTCCCCCACCTGCGACAAATGTCTAACTCAAAATGCCACTATAGCACATTCCTTTGTCCCTTGTACAAAACTGTATAAATTTTGGAATGAAATTTTTGGAATTTATACAAAACTATTTAACACAAAATTGAACCCCAATACAGAATTGATTATCTTTGGATCAATGGAAGAGGGAAGTAAACTAACTATATTCCAAGAAGCTTTTCTTAATTATGGTCTAATAACAGCAAAATAAATTATACTTAAATTTTGGAAAAACGCACCTACGCCAACATTCAAAATGTGGATCTCAAACATGTCTGAATCGCTACATCTTGAAGAAATGAGATTCCTCCAACTAGGCAAAGTTGACCAATTCTTAAAGATTTGGTCTCCTTTTATCAACGTTTTACAAGCAGATGGTGCAACATAACATAACCTTAGAAATTAAATGGTTTAGAACTGGGTGACGGATGGGCAAAAATATGAGATAGGTAGATCTCTCCTAATCTTTCTTTTCTTTACTTTTTCCTTTTCTTTCAATCTTTTAACTTCTCATCTCTGTCCTTTATTTCTTTTGTTTTCTGTTTCTACTCGCTTGTCTATCTATTCCGACACTCTTTATTTCTTTTTTCTCTCACTGTTGTTTTATTATTGAGCCAAAAGTATGAAGTTGTACAAGAATGAAAATATGTATTTATGTATTAGGTACTTAAGTACCAGGCTATTGTACTTACTTCTAACAAAAATAAACAAACAAAAAAAAAAGTAACTACGTGTCTGGATGATGGGGTGGAAAATTGGATAAGTAAGTATGCAGATGATACTAAGATAGGTGGTGTTGTGGATCATGAAGTAGATTTTCAAAGTCTACAGAGAGATTTGGGCCATTTGGAAAAGTGGGCTGAAAGATGGCAGATGGAGTTTAATGCTGATAAGTGTGAAGTGCTACATCTTGGCATGACATATCAAAATAGGACGTGCATGATAAATGGTAGGGAATTGAGGAATGCTGTGGAACAGAGAGATCTAGGAATAACTGTGCATAGTTCCCTGAAGGTGGAATTGCATATAGATGGGGTGGTAAAGAAAGCCTTTGGTGTGCTGGCCTTTATAAATCAGAGCATTGAATATAGGAGTAGGGAAGTAATGTTAAAATTGTACAAGGCATTGGTAAGACCAATTCTGGAGTATGGTGTACAATTTTGGTCGCCTAATTATAGTAAGGATGTCAACAAAATAGAGAGAGTACAGAGGAGATTTACTAGAATGTTGCCTGGGTTCCAGCAACTATGTTACAGAGAAAGGTTGAACAAGTTAGGTCTCTATTCTTTGGAGCACAGAAGGTTAAGGGGGGACTTGATTGAGGTCTTTAAAATGATGAAAGGGATAGACAGAGTTGACGTGGATAAGCTTTTCCCATTGAGGGTAGGGAAGATTCAAACAAGAGGGCATGACATGCGAATTAAGGGGCGGACGTTTAGGGGTAACGTGAGGGGGAACTTCTTTACTCAGAGGGTGGTGGCTGTGTGGAATGAGCTTCCAGCAGAAGTGGTGGAGGCAGGATCCATTTTAACATTTAAAAGTAAAGTGGATAGGTATATGGATGGGAAGGGAATGGAGGGGTATGGTCTGAGTGCAGGTAGATGGGACTAGGGGAAAACAAATGATCAGCACGGACTGGAAGGGCCGAGAGGGCCTGTTTCCGTGCTGTAATTGTTATATGGTTATATTGTATGGTTTGTGCCAAAACTGAAGTCTGCGCCATCTGCAAAAGCCTGACGCCACACCAACAGAAGCAGCCCTTACTGCCGCACCCAGTTCCTCATCTACATGGTCCAAGGTAGCCACCAACATATTCAAATGGTATGGGAAACACTATCTGGTTCTTGTCGACTCTTATTTGGGCTGGTTTAACATTGATCGACTCCAAACCATCACATCTGAAGCAGTTATTCAGAAGTTGCAACACCGGCGGCGCTATGGAGTAAGGCAGACTCGCGCCGATTAGCTCTGCAAAAATTGGACGAAAAATCGGGGAAAAATCAGGACTTACCTGTCGTACAACGGTACCAGTTGCTTGCAGTAAGCGTGTGACGTCATCAGGCGCGCGACGACACCGGCGGTATGTCTACACAACATACCACCCCCTCCCCAAGTCGAGAAAACCCGGTAAGAACAAGGAAGTAGGCCCGACTGAAGCCTCGGGCTCAGGTTTAACATCGTCCCAAGAAGAGATCTCAAAGAAGAAAATAACAGATGTGGAAGAACTAAGAAGTTTCCACGCACAAGAAATCGCAAATATAATGGAAGAATTGAAAAAACTTAAACAGAACTTCAAGGAAGAATTAAATTTTTTTTTTTAAAGAAATTAAAGAAGAAATTCAAGAAGATGTCATAGCTTCTGTACATGATGTACTGGATGCCTGGAAGTTGGACATGGAAGAAAATTTTAATCAAAAGATTGAAGAGGTAAATGTTAAATTGAATTTGATGGAATCCAGATTTAATTCAAAGTTGGACCCCATTTCCCAGGCACTAGAGCATAAAAACAGAACAACAGAAATTGCTGAAACAAGCTCTAAAACTACAAGAAAACTTCTTTCCGAGAACAAGCGTTTATCAGACTTATTGTATAAAATAACTGAAAAATGCATTGACTTGGAGGGACGTCAGAGACGCCAGAATCTAAGAATTATGTGCGTTCGGGAAGGCCGAGAGGGGAACCGTGACTCCCGTGAATTTGCTGCAGATCTGTTGAAGAAAGTTTTAAATCTGGATCAAGCACCTTTACTTGCTCGGGCACACAGAGCATTGAGACGCCGCCCAAGGGCGGACGCCCCCCCAAGACAACTGATCGTGAAGGTGCAATATGATCATGTTTTGGATGATATGATGAAGAAAATTGCTCGCAGCAGAAATCTCGAATTTGATGGAGATAAGATCACTATATTTCGAGATTACCCTGCAGAGGTCGCCAAGAAAGAACATTGTTTACAGACACAAGAAGAATACTTAAGAACATAAAAAACCTGAGATATGGACTGATGTACCCCGCAACATTGAGAATCACCTACGACAAGCAGGAATATTTCTTCACCAAGCACACAGAGGCCCTTGAATTTGCAAAGAACATCGAGAACATCGAGAATACTGAGAACATCCAGAGCGAGGATGAGACTGAAGATTGAATAACATTCAACACTCAACATACACCTGATGATACCAGATATTGTTACCCCACAGAGAAGAAATTGAACTTTAAATTGCTATACTTAAGGACTGTCTAGAATTTAAAATGAAAATTGTGTAGTTATCTTGTTATTGTTATATAATATTTTATATTTTAGTGCCAATTATTACTAATTACTACTAATGATTACTAATTATTATTAATTATTGTTAACTGGATCAACTTAGAATTAGCTAAAAGGATGAATTATAAGTAATGTGTGATTCAGGCAATTTATTAATAAAAATGTTGGAGGTTTACACCTTGATATTTTTGACTAATCGTTGACTAATAGTTTTGCTATACGAGACTAATATTTTACTTTGAGACTAATAATTATTCCACTAGTGGAATATAACCGTTGTTTTCCATCCCCCATATATTGTTTTTATTGAAATTGAAGCTTTTCTTTTAAGGAAAGTACGGAGCTAGTAATATTATTTTTTACCAAAAGCTATGGAAGTCCTTCGATGTCTAGCCACATTAGGGTGGCTATCACTAACTATAGATGTAGTTTTTTTCTTTCTTTTACACTTTACTAATATAACACTCTTTTACATTTTCTATTTTATATTATATTATAATTTTTATTTTGAATGGAATTATAAATTTTATTTAAGGAGATATGCCCTAGAAGAAAATTTACGAGATCTAAAATTAATCTATCTGAGGTTTGGGTGTAAGGTAGGGTTTAATGTGCTGAACCATCTGCTCTATTGTAGACCACCATAATCATAAGATGCAAGATGTAAATGTGAAAACTGGGGGTGAAGGAATTACATTCTGTAGTTGTAATGTTAAGGGAATTAAAGAATCCATCAAGAGAGGTAAAGTATTAACTCATTTAAAATCGCTGAAAACAGATATAATATTCCTCCAGGAAACTCATCTTAAAAAGGAAGCGCAATACAGATTGAAAGCAAAATGGATTGCTAAAACATATCACTTTTCATTCACACATAAATCAAGAGGGGTTGCAATATTAATCCGTAAAGGTTTACCTTTTAAACATATATCAACTATAGAAGATATTGATGGTAGATATATCATAGTAGTAGGGGAGTTATACGCAAAAAAAGTGACTCTCCTTAATGCATATGGACCAAATTTTTATAGCCCATTGTTTTTCAAGAGAATATTTAACACTATCCCGGAATGCACACAAAATAATTTAATAATTGATGGAGACTTAAACTGTACACTAGATTCTTATTTAGACAGATCATCAACTCAAAAACATTAAAATCTCAGTCAAGTGAATTTTTAAACTCATATATTAATACTACCAATATCAAGGATGTCTAGAGAATTGAAAATCCATCTGGACGAGAATATTCATTTTATTCACTGGTGCATAAAACTTACTCAAGGAAAGACTATTTCTTAGTAGACTCCAAACTTATCCCATTCACCTACAACTCGCAATATCAGAACATTATAATCTCGGACCATGCTCCATTAACATTTATGATTAAACTAAATGGAATGAACAAGAAACAGACACAATGGAGACTTGACACACAAATTTTAAATGAAAAGGTTATGTTATGAATATATTGTAAAACAGATTAATATGTTTTTCCAGGCCAATGACCATCCTGGAATTTCTGCTTCCCTTTTATGGGAAACATGTAAAACATTTACACGAGGAGCATTAATCTCCTCCCAGGCATTTCTTAATAAAGAAAATAAGGCTAAACAACAGACATTGGAAAAGGAAATAAGGCAATTAGAAATAGAAAATGCAGTAGCACCTTCTATGGCAAAACACGATAAAATTGCAGCACTGAAATATAAGTTAAATAAAATATACTCCGACCAAGTTATAAAACTTTATCAACAAACAAAACAATTAAATTTTGAATTCTGTGATAAACCACAAAAACTATTAGCACGTCAGCTTCGTAAACTGGATGGGGAAAAAACTATTTATAAAATTAGATCAGACAAGGGAGAAATATTAACACTACCTAAAGATATAGGAGTAGGGACGTATTGTTAAAATTGTACAAGGCATTGGTAAGACCAATTCTGGAGTATGGTGTACAATTTTGGTCGCCTAGTTATAGGAAGGATATCAACAAAATAGAGAGAGTACAGAGGAGATTTACTAGAATGTTGCCAGGGTTCCAGCAACTATGTTACAGAGAAAGGTTGAACAAGTTAGGTCTTTATTCTTTGGAGCGCAGAAGGTTAAGGGGGGACTTGATTGAGGTCTTTAAAATGATGAAAGGGATAGACAGAGTTGACGTGGATACGTTTTTCCCATTGAGGGTAGGGAAGATTCAAACAAGAGGGCATGACATGAGAATTAAGGGACAGAGGTTTCGGGGTAACGTGAGGGGGAACTTCTTTACTCAGAGGGTGGTGGCTGTGTGGAATGAGCTTCCAGCAGAAGTGGTGGAGGCAGGATCGATTTTAACATTTAAGAATAAAGTGGATAGGTATATGGACGTGAAGGGAATGGAGGGGTATGGTCTGAGTGCAGGTAGATGGGACTAGGGGAAAACAAATGGTCGGCACGGACTGGAAGGGCCAAGAGGGCCTGTTTCTGTGCTGTAATTGTTATATGGTTATATTAATGACAAATTTTTCTATCAAAAACTTTACTCAACTAAAGTGACAGAACAATCAACAGAAATGGAAGCCTTTTTACAGAAATGTAACCTTACGGGTTTAGATTTGCAAGAGCGAGAATTACTAGGTGCCGAAATAATGATAAAAGATATTGAAGAGTCAATTAGATCTTTAAAAAATGGAAAGGCCGCAGGCCCTGATGGCCTAAGCTCCAAATTTTATAAAAAATTTACGATCTGATTTCCCCACGTTTACAGACACTGTATGAACACGTTTATAGAAACATAGAAACATAGAAATTAGGTGCAGGAGTAGGCCATTCAGCCCTTCGAGCCTGCACCGTCATTCAATATGATCATGGCTGATCATCCAACTCAGTATCCCGTACCTGCCTTCTCTCCATACCCTCTGATCCCCTTAGCCACAAGGGCCACATTCAACTCACTCTTAAATATAGCCAATGAACTGGCCTCAACTACCCTCTGTGGCAGAGAGTTCCAGAGACTCACCACTCTCTGTGTGAAAAAAGTCTTTCTCATCTCGGTCTTAAAGGATTTCCCCCTTATCCTTAAGCTGTGACCCCTTGTCCTGGACTTCCCCAACATCGGGAACAATCTTCCTGCATCTAGCCTGTCCAACCCCTTAAGAATTTTGTAAGTTTCTATAAGATCCCCTCTCAATCTCCTAAATTCCAGAGAGTATAAAAATTCCAGAGAGTATAAACTCAACAGAAACTCAACAGAAACTCACAAAAACTATTTGGCACGTCAGCTTCGTAAACTGGATGGGGAAAAAACTGTTTATAAAATTAGATCAGACAAGGGAGAAATATTAACACTACCTAAAGGGGTGTGGGAGAGGGAGTGTTTTTGGTAGGGAGCTTTTGCATTTTTCAGCTTGAAATTGTGCAATTTGGTGCATGCTGTTGCGAGTCTTTTAACTTACACTTGAATGCACTTGAACTTACACATTTATGCTTCAAATTGGATTAGGTATGAATAAGGTTAGGCTAAATAACATTCCTTACTACATTCCACAGTAGAGTCAGGCTCTGATCAACAGATGCAGCACGTGAATGACCTAAGTAGATTCATTTATAAAAAAATTTACGATCTGATTTCCCCACGTTTACAGACACTGTATAAACACATTTATACTCAACAGAAACTCACAGAAACTTTAAACAAATCTACAATTATACTTATACCCAAAACGGAAAAGGATCTGGAAGATCCGGGCTTATATAGAGCAATAGCTCTCTTAAATACTGATCAGAAAATATTAACTAAAATCCTACCTTATAGATTGAGTTTAGTGATTAACAAATTAACACCCCGACCAAACAGGTTTTATCCCAAAACGTTGCTCATTTTACAATTTGAGATGACTATTTAATATTATATACTCAAATAGAATTGCTAATGCAGATCTAGCAATTATTTCGCTAGATGCTGAAAAAACATTTGATCAGGTAGCTTGGTCAGATTTATTTTCGGTGACGGAAAAATTTCAATTGGGGAGAAGTACTGTACATGGGTTAAACCTTTATATTCTAACCCAACAGCTAGAATACTAACAAACCAAATGTTATCAACTAAATTTAATCTTTCTAGAGGATGTAGACAAGGATGCCCGCTATCCCCAATATTATTTGTCCTAGCAATTGAACCACTAGCAGAAATGTCAGAGCTCATCCTGAAATACACGGGTATAATACTAAAGACACAATGAATAAAAATCTCCTTTTATGCAGATGATATATTAATAGAATATTGACTGGCCTTGAGGGGGATACGACATATATTGCCTGAAGTAGATTCATATTGCCCGAGTCGAAGACGAGGGCAATATGGATCTAGTGAGGGCAATATATGTCGTATCTCCCGAAAGAGGACAGTCAATATTGTTATTATTACCCATATCAGACATCTAGAGGAAAATTTGAACATCTCAGCTCGGCGGACTTCCACGTAAAATTTAACCAAAATGGACGCGGCAGTCTTCCTGTCTGCCGTTTGAATATTCTAAATTTCCCACGCAGCGTCACGTTGCCGTCACGTTGCCAAGTTCCCGGATGTGAGACCAGGGGAATATAAGACTATATTCCCCGCTGTTTTAACAGGTAAAGTCCATAGGCGTTCGCAAGAAAGGGGAATACAAGAAAATATTCCCCTGTTACCCCTGCTGGCAGTACAAACGAAGGGAATACAATTTTGTAAAAGCATACCTCAGATGTGTGATATGGGTAATAATAATATATATTACAAAACCAGAAATTGGTATTCCAAATTTATTCAATCTAATAACTCAATTTGGTCAGATTTCAGGATATAGAATTAAGTGGAATAAAAGCGAAATCATGCCAATAATGGAACTCAATTACACTACAACAATCCTCTTTTAAAATAGTTGAGGAAATACTTCTTTATTTAATTCAAACTTCCTACCTTTACTGAATAAAATAAATAAGAATATTCAGTATTGGAAAACACTCCCCATCTCAATGTTTGGTAGAATTAATGCTATAAAAACAATCTTTTTGCTGCAATTACTGTACTTATTTCAGTCAATCCTGATATATATCCCAAATTCTTTTTATTTATAAGTCGACTCCACTGTTACAAGTTTCATTTGGGATTATACGAATCATGGAATAAGCAAAAAACATTTATGTAAATTAAAGACTAATGGAGGTTTAGCTTTACCAAATTTTCTGTTTTATTTTTGGGCAATCCATATTAAAAACATGAATTTCTGGTGGAAAGAAATGAATCAGCAAGCAGACTGGTTAAGGATGGAAAAGGAAGATTGTTTACCTTTTGAAATTGGTTCGATTATGTTTGCACCCATAAAATTGCACAAAAAAACCTATAGGGAAAATTCTATAATACATAGTGGTATACGAATCTGGGAACAATTAAAAGAGGCTTTAAAATCGGATAATATATCACTCTGTCTCCCCATTATAAACAATCCCTTATTCAAACCTTCCATGCTGGATAAATGTTTCACACAATGGAAAAATTACGGAATTAAAAAGATGGGACATCTTTATAAGAAAGGTACTTTTCTTTTATTTCAGGAGTTACAACAGATTTATGGACTACACTCAAATAATCTTTTTAGATATCTACTTAGAGATTATGTTAAATCCAATACACAAGATTATAGGAGTAGGGAACCAGAAATCCTTGATGAATGTTTGAATAAATATCCTAATGGGTTCATAATACGTCCATATACCTATCCTAGTGGATAGGTATATGGACATGAAGGGAATGGAGGGGTATGGTCTGAGTGCAGGTAGATGGGAATAGGGGAAAACAGATGGTCGGCATGGACTGGAAGGGCCGAGAGGGCCTGTTTCCATGCTGTAATTGTTATATGGTTATATGTTATATGGTTAATACAGAAACATTAACAACTTATATTTATAATGCCCTTTTAGAGTGCGATGTCCCATCGACAGAATCATATAGACATACATGGGAAAATGAATTAGGCCAACCCATAACGAAAGATATTTGGGACAA
Organism: Okamejei kenojei; assembly: GCA_035221665.1. Lineage (NCBI taxonomy): Eukaryota > Metazoa > Chordata > Chondrichthyes > Rajiformes > Rajidae > Okamejei > Okamejei kenojei. The sequence goes on along the minus strand of CM069140.1, from coordinate 81,744,482 downwards.
AAGTTTACAATATACACATCAATGCTCGTTAAATGCCAGACATGCTTTAATACAATTTAAAGTATTACACAGATTACACTACTCTAAAGTAAAACTAAATAGAATTTTTTCCACACATCTCTCCTATCTGCGATAAATGTCAGCATCTAGAGGCTAACTTAACACATACTTTGGCAAATTGTATAAAAATCAAAAATTTCTGGATTTATATTTTTAGAATAATTTCTGAAGTTGTTAATACTAAACTGAATCCTGACTCAAAACTAATAATACTTAGAATATCAGAACAAAGTCTAACACTTACAACAAGCCAAATAAACTTTCTAGACTACAGTATAATAACTGGGAAGAAATTAATATAAACATTTTGGAAATGTCCTAAAACCCCCACAACTAAAATGTGGATTATGGAAATGTCGGAGACTCTACACCTGGAAAGAATCAGATTTGTCTTAATGGACAAACAAGAACTTTTTGTTAGAATATGGTCTTCATATGGTCGACACCACTGTAGTGGGACGTATCACTGATGGGGATGAGTCGGAGTACAGAAGAGCGATCGAGCGACTGTCCATATGGTGCCAGCACAATAACCTGGCCCTCAACACCAGCAAAACCAGGGAACTGATTGTGGACTTTGGAAGGTGTAGGATGGGGACCCACAGTCCTGTTTATATCAACGGGTCGATGGTTGAAAGGGTGAAGAGCTTCAAATTCCTGGGCGTGCACATCTTTGAAGAACTTTCCTGGTCCGAGAACACAAATGCAATTATTCAGAAAGCTCATCAGCGCCTCTACTTCATGTGAAGATTACGGAGAGTCGGTCTGTCAAGAAGGACTCTCTCTAACTTCTACAGGTGCACAGTAGAGAGCTTGCTGACTGGTTGCATCGTGGCTTGGTTCGGCAACTTGAGTGCCCTGGAGAGGAAAAGACTACAAAAGTAGTAAACGCTGCCCAGTCCATCATCGGCTCTGACCTTCCTTCCATCGAGGGGATCTACCACAGTCGCTGCCTCAAAAAGGCTGGCAGCTTCATCAAGGACCCACACCACCCTGGCCACACACTCATCTCCCTGCTACCTTCGGGTAGAATGGTACAGGAGCCTGAGAACTGCAACGACCCGGTTCAGAAATAGCTGCTTCCCCACAGCCATCAGGCTATTAAACCTGGCTCGGACAAAACTCTGAACATTAATACCCCTCCATCTGTTATTTGCACTTTATTAAGTTATTAATTAATGTGTGTATTTAAGTATATAATTGTAGTCAATGCCTACTATGTTCTGTTGTGCTATGCAAAGAAAGAATGTCATTGTCCTGTCAGGGACACACGACAATAAACTCTTTTGACTTTGACTTTGACTTGACTTCATTCATCGATTATTCATCTATGTTTCTATTTGAAAGGATAGATTGGTTCGGCATGGGAACCTAACTGAAACTTGGACTCAGGATCAGATGAAAAGTTAAACTTTATACTCTTCGAACCTATCTCCAATGATGTATTAATAGTAAATCATTCCATTCTTCTTTTTTTTTTAAGCTTGACGTTTATGATTTTTTTTCTCTCTTTTTTACTTTCTATCTATAAAAAAAAATATATATTAGAAGCAGAATGAATTCTCAATTGATAATATTAATAATGTATGATTGATGCACATGAAATGTTTTCACTATAATATGTGTTTGCTTCTAATAAAAATATATAAAAAAAAATAAGTTGCAACACCATTTCTCCGTGCTTGGCTCCCATGCATGCATTCTATCCGACAATGGCAGCCAGTTCACCAGCCAGCTTTTCAAAAACTTTTCTCAATAAAGGGACTTCCGACATATCACCAGCAGCCCTGAGTTTCCGTAGCCAACGGACTCGCCGAAGCAGCCGAAGTGCTAAACAACTAATGGAGCGTTCTTATCTTGCTAAATCTGACGTCTACCTGGACCTGCTCAATTTAAGGAACATTGCCAGGGATCCCATACTGGGTTCTCCAGCCCAATGACTGATGTCTTGTCAAACCCGTGCTGCCCTGCCTGTGCCCAGCAGCTTTTGCAGCCACGGGTCCGTTCTCCGCCCGTGGTCCAGAAACAACTACAATTCACGCGAGATGTACAAAACCTTTTTTGACAAACCCAGTAAGCCACCTAAACCTCTCTCCAGTGGACAGGTTGTTCGCCTCCAGACCAACAAGGGCTATAGCCTGGGATCTGGGTCACATCCACAGCCCTGCCAAAGAACCACGCTCCTATCTGGTTAGCGCGGACAGGGTCATTTACAGACGCAACCGTTAACATCTCCTTCCTGTGAAGGAACTGTGTCCTGCGACTTCGCATCCAGAGGTCTCGCGTTTTGTATACCCACCTACTACCGGGCCAGCTGCTTCACTACCAGAGACTGTGTCCCCCGCGGCCTCTCCACCGTGTTCAGCAGCCAGCTCACCTACTTCACCACCTCTACCTGGCAGATCTCCGGTGCCGTCCCCGGTCACATCCCCTGTCCCCTTCCCAGTCACTTCACCGGTGAAAGGAGGAGATGCGGATTTGTACCGCACACGTGCCGGGCGGATCAACAGGCACCCACTAGATACGGTGATTTTGTGTAACTATCTATACTTCCCCATTTGCATTATTAATGTTCCGGCTACAATATTGCTTGGCCACCAACATTCCACGTATCTATGCTTTATTTTGTTTCTACAAGGAAATATATAGATTGGTTATTTCCCATTAACCAATTGTAGTGCTTGTTAGTAGTTGCTCCACCTAATATGAGATTTATATTACCAAGAGCTTTCTTTCGTAATTCATTCTGAGTAGCTGTTCGGTACTGTAATGTTCTGCAGACAAATGCTGTAAGTGGACTTTAATAAATATGTGTTGTATCTCAGGGCTGCCAACATTGGATGAGAGTTGAGAGTGAGAAATTGCAAGGGGGCATAGCGACTGAGCCGGGGGGTGGGGGGGGGGGGGGGGGTGGGGGGGTGTGGGAGGGGGAGTGTTTTTGGTAGGGAGCTTTTGCATTTTTCAGCTTGAAATTGTGCAATCTGGTGCATGCTGTTGCGAGTCTTTTAACCTACACTTGAATGCAACATTTATGCTTCAAATTGGATTAGGTATGAATAAGGTTAGGCTAAATTACATTCCTAACTACATTCCACAGTAGAGCCAGGCTCTGATCAACAGATGCAGCACGTGAATGACCTAAGTAGATTCATGTATGGAAATCAGATTATAACTCTTGTTGTTATGCATATATATAGAGAAACAAAAACCTAGAAACAAGGCAAGAGGAGTTGGACTTTCATCACTGTTCTGCACAAATAAATCAATCAACCTTACCCTTTGACGATAGAAACAAGACGAAAATAATGCCACATATTCAACAGTATATGGTTCAATGAAATTAAGATATATATGTAAAACATATATATGGAAACAGCCCTTCGGCCCACCAAGCCCACATCGACCAGCAATCTACCTTACACCAGTTGTATCCTACAGAAGCCAATTAACCTACAAACCTGCACTTCTTTTGGATGTGGGAGAAACCGGAATATCCAGAGAAAACCATGTGGTCACAAGGAGAATGTACAAATACTGTACAGACAGCACCCGTAGTCAGGATCCAATCTGGGTGTGTGGTGCTGCAAGGCCGCAACTCTACCGCTGCGCCACCGTGCCACCCCATTACATTTTTTTTTTCTGTAATATATTTATTATGGTGTCACGTCAATAAAGATGAACACATGATTATAATTTCTGCACTTAGTTGGATAACACACATCTCCAGTCATTGTGTTTTATGGCTGGTTTTCAACCTCTTCAGTCTGAAGGTCTTGACCCGAAACATCACCTGTTCTTTCTCTCCAGAGGTGCCGCATGTCCTGCTGAGTTATTCCAGCTTTCAGTGTCTATCTTCAGTATAAACCACCATCTGCAGTTCCTTCTTACACTCTTTGTTAAGCAAAACAGGTCCTATTCTCATAATATTATTCACCTCAACTAAGTATTTTCTTCACCTCCATTGCTACAGAGAATACAATCCCTGTTATCAAATTTTTCTTCAAAGTGAAAAAAAAATCCAGCCCCACCTATATGTTCATAAATCGCCCCTGGATCCTCTCCAGATCAATTGCACCTTTTCTACAGTGTGTCACAGTCTTACAGCATGGAAACAGGCCCTTCATCCCAACTTCAAGTTCACGTTTCAAGTGAGTTTACTGTCATGTGTCCCTGATAGGACAATTAAATTCTTGCTTTGCTTCAGCACAACAGAACATAATAGGTAGGCATTGACTATGAAACAGATCAGTGTGTCCATATCAGGCTCCCCACAGGAGCCGTTGGAAGAGAAGGATGGGGAGGAGCGACACTCGACCGGTAAGGTTTAAAATCAAGCGCGGGGCTTGTTTTTGCCTAAATCCATAACATTCCATTCGGAGAAGTGTTTTTTTTTGAGGAAGCCGCTGATTGGTGGGAAGTGGACTAGGGCAAGCAGCTGATTGGCAGTCAGATCCCAGCAGTTTGTAGTGATTTCGTATTGTGTTGATATTGTATCCTGCGTAAGTGGGGAGTATGAAGCAGGGCAGTGTACTGTTCTGGATGTCAGATGTGGGAGGTCAGGGAATCTGATAGCCCTCCAGACGTCCACATCTGCACCAGGTATGTCGAGATGGGGCTCCTAAAGGACTGTGTTCGGAACCTGGAGCAGCAGCTCGATGACCTCAGTCTGGTCAGGGAGAGTGAGGAGTTAATAGAGAGGAGCTACAGGGAGGTAGTCACTCCCAAACCACAGGAGGCAGACAAATGGGTCACAGTTAGGAAGGGCAAGGGGCAGAGGCAGGGGCTAGAGAGTACCCCTGTGACCGTACACCTAGAAAATAGGTACTCGGGTTTGAGTACGATTGGAGGGGACAGCCTTTCTGGGGGCAGCAGCAGCGGCCGGGTCTCCGGCACAGAGACCGGCCCTGATGCTCAGAAGGGTAGCAAAAAGAGGAGGGCAATTGTAATAGGGGACTCTATAGTTAGGGGGTCGGATGGGCGATTCTGTGGACGCAGTCGGGAGACCCAGATGGTAGTTTGCCTCCCTGGTGCCAGGGTCTCGCATGTGTTGGAACGTGTCCAAAAGATTCTGAAAAGGGAGGGAGAGGAGCCTGATGTTGTGGTACACATAGGTACCAATGACATAGGCAGAAAAAGAGACGAGCTCCTGAAGGGAGAATATAGGGAGTTGGGGGGAAAGTTAAGGAGAAGGACCAAAAGGGTAACGATTTCAGGATTACTGCCTGTGCCGTGTGACAGTGAGAGTAGGAATGGAATGAGGTGGAGGATAAATACGTGGCTGAGGGACTGGTGCAGTGGGCAGGGATTCAAGTTTTTTGATCACTGGGACCTCTTTTGGGGAAGGTATGATCTGTACAAAAAGGACGGGTTGCACTTGAACCCGAGGGGGACCAATATCCTGGCAGGGAGATTTGCAAAGGCTACTGGGGAGACTATAAACTATAAAGGCTGGGGGGAGGGACTCGGGTAGAGGGGGCTAGGGGACGGTGTGGGGCAAGAGGCAGAGAAGGGAAGCACTCGAACCCAAAATGTAGGCGAGAAAGAGGAAAAAGATAATAGACAGAGAATAAGGGATGGTGGGTTTCTAAAATGTGTATATTTTAATGCTAGGAGCATTGTAAGAAAGGTGGATGAACTTAGAGCCTGGATTGACACCTGGGAATATGATGTTGTGGCAATCAGTGAAACATGGTTGCAGGAGGGCTGTGATTGGAAACTAAATATTCCAGGATTTCGTTGCTTCAGGTGTGATAGAATTGGAGGGGCCAGAGGTGGAGGTATTGCATTGCTTGTCAGAGAGGATATTACAGCAGTGCTTTGGCAGGATAGATTAGAGGGCTCGTCTAGGGAGGCTATTTGGGTGGAACTGAGAAGTGGGAACGGTGTAGCAACACTTTTAGGGGTGTATTATAGACCGCCTAATGGGGAGCGAGAATTGGAAGAGCAAATATGTAAGGAGATAGCAGATATTAGTAGTAAGCACAAGGTAGTGATTGTGGGAGATTTCAATTTTCCAAAAATAGACTGGGAAACACATTCTGTAAATGGGCTGGATGGTTTGGAGTTTGTAAAGTGTGTGCAAGATAGTTTTTTGCGGCAGTACATAGAGGTATCGACCAGAGAAGGGGCAGTTCTGGACCTCCTGTTAGGAAATGAGGCAGGTCAGGTGACGGAGGTATGCGTTGGTAAGCACTTCGGGACCAGTGATCACAATACCATTAGTTTCAATATAATTATGGAGAGAGTCAGAACTGGACCTAGGGTGGAGATTTTTGACTGGAGAAAGGCTAACTTTGTGGGAATGCATAAGGATTTAAAAGTAGTGAATTGGGACACTTTGTTTTATGGGAAGGATGTAGAAGAGAAATGTAGGACATTTAAAGGGGAAATTGTAAGAGTACAGAATCTTTATGTCCCTGTTAGGTTGAAGGGAAATAGTAAAAATTGGAAAGAGCCATGGTTTTCAAGGGAAATTGGACACTTGTTTCGAAAAAAGAGAGATATCTACAATAATTATAGGAGGCATGGAGTAAATGAGGTGCTAGAGGAGTATAAAGAATGTAAAAAGAATCTTAAGAAAGAAATTAAGAAGGCTAAAAGAAGATATGAGGTTACTTTGGCAAGAAAGGTGAAAGTAAATCCAAAGGGTTTCTACAACTATATTAATAGCAAAAGGATAACAAGGGATAAAATTGGACCATTAGAGAGCCGAGATGGACAGCTATCTGCAGAGCCAAAGGAGATGGGGGAGATATTGAACAATTTATTTTCTTTGGTATTCACCATGGAGAAGGATATTGAACTCTGTGAGGTAAGGGGAAAAAAAACTAGAGTAGCTATGGAAACTATGAGATTCAAAGAGGAGGAAGTACTGACACTTTTGAAAAATATAAAAGCGGATAAGTCTCCAGGTCCTGACAGGATATTTCCTAGGACATTGAGGGAAGTTAGTGTAGAAATAGCAGGAGCTATGACAGAAATATTTCAAATGTCATTAGAAACGGGAATAGTGCCGGAGGATTGGCGTACTGCGCATGTTGTTCCATTGTTTAAAAAGGGTTCAAAGAATAAACCTAGCAATTATAAACCTGTTATTTTGACGTCAGTGGTGGGCAAATTAATGGAAAGGATACTTAGAGATAATATATATAAGCATCTGGATAAACAGGGTCTGATCAGGAACAGTCAACATGGATTTTGTGCCTGGAAGGTCATGTTTGATAAACCTTCCTGAATTTTTTGAAGCGGTTACTAGGGACATTGATGGGGTAAAGCAGTGGACGTTGATTTCAGTAAGGCCTTTGACAAGGTTCCCCATGGAAGGTTGGTTAAGAAGGTTCTATCTTTGGTTGTTAATGGCGGAGTAGCAAGATGGATTCAACAGTGGCTGAATGGGAGATGTCAGAGAGTAATGGTGGATGGCTGTTTGTCAGGTTGGAAGCTGGTGACCAGTGGGGTGCCTCAGGGATCTGTGTTGGGTCCACTGTTGTTTGTCATGTACATCAATGATCTGGATGTTGGGGCGGAAAATTGGATAAGTAAGTATGCAGATACTAAGATAGGTGGTGTTGTGGATAATGAAGTAGATTGTACAATTTTGGTCGCCTAATTATAGGAAGGATGTCAACAACATAGAGAGAGTACAGAGGAGATTTACTAGAATGTTGCCAGGGCTCCAGCAACTATGTTACAGAGAAAGGTTGAACAAGTTAGGTCTTTATTCTTTGGAGCGCAGAAGGTTAAGGGGGGACTTGATTGAGGTCTTTAAAATGATGAAAGGGATAGACAGAGTTGACGTGGATACGTTTTTCCCATTGAGGGTAGGGAAGATTCAAACAAGAGGGCATGACATGAGAATTAAGGGACAGAGGTTTCAGGGTAACGTGAGGGGGAACTTCTTTACTCAGAGGGTGGTGGCTGTGTGGAATCAGCTTCCAGCAGAAGTGGTGGAGGCAGGATCGATTTTAACATTTAAGAGTAAAGTGGATTGGTATATGGACGTGAAGGGAATGGAGGGGTATGGTCTGAGTGCAGGTAGATGGGACTAGGGGAAAACAAATGGTCGGCACGGACTGGAAGGGTCGAGAGGGCCTGTTTCCGTGCTGTAATTGTTATATGGTTATATGGTTATTATATACGTAAATACACACATGAATAAATAAACTGATAAAGTGCAAATAACAGACAATGGATTATTAATGTTCAGAGTTTTGTCCGAGCCAGGTTTAATAACCTGATGGCTGTGGGGAAGTAGCTATTCCTGAACCTGGTCTTTGCAGTCTTCAGGCTCCTGTACCTTCTACCTGAAGGCAGCAGGGAGATGAGTTTGTGGCCAGGGTGGTGTGGGTTCTTGATGATGCTGCCAGCCTTTTTGAGGCAGCGACTGCGATAAACTTGTCCATGCAGATCAAGATGCCCCATCTAAACTGGTCCCATTTATCCGCATCTGGCCCATATCCCCTTAAACCTTGTAAGGGTGTGTGTTAGGTTGTGCGTGAGAGTGTGCGTCAGTGAAGCGACCACAACACCCGGAGTGAGCAGAGACTTGGCGATGTCTGGGGTGCATTTCCCTCTCTCCCCCCATCCCCGGGAATGCGGGCCAGCCTAGATGCTCTGTGTCCAGCTGGGGCCGGGGGGATGTGAGGGTCAGTGACCCGTGGGTCCGGGAGAGGTTGGGACAGAGACCCGGGGGTCGGGCATCGGAGCAGAGCTATAGCCTGAGATTCATCGCCACGACTCCGGAGACGGCACCGACGTACCGACGCCCCCGGTTCACTCCTGGCAACTCCATGCGGTGTGGACAGAGCAGCCGACAGACACAGAGCCGCCGCAGGTAAGGGTGGGAGGTGTGAGCGGTGCCTGGAGGTGGGGGGGGAGGGGATGTCGATGCTGGGATCACGACCGTGTCTCACCCATCACACCATCTGCACGGGAATGTGAATGCGGGTGAGGCAGCATCTATAGCGCGGTGGAGAGATGCTTGTGTGACGAAGGGTTAAATTCAGACATAGGTGCTCCCTCACCCGCTGAGTTTCTCCAGCATTGTTGTCTACTTTGCCATTTTACTCGTTCTTTACGGGGAACCCGCCGACAAAAAAAGTGTTCTCATTGGTGAGTGGAGGAGTGTGACTTTATTTATTTATTCATATATTTTTTAAAATATTTTTTTGAGCGTGAGAACTTCTGTCATTAGCGTGAGAGCGTGAGAATTTCCTCAAATGCGTTAGTCTCACGCTCAATGCATGAGGTTGGAAGATCGAAGGGTCTCGACCCGAAACGTCGCCTATCTCCTTCGCTCCTTAGATGCTGCTGCACCCGCTGAGTTTCTCCAGCTTTTTGTGTACCCTCGATTCTCCAGCATCTGCAGTTCCTTCTTTAAAAAAAAGATCTGTGTATCTTGATGTGTGTATGACAGAGGGCGGGGCTGTAGTGCAGAGGGCGGGGTTGGCGAACTGTGGGCGGGGCTGGAGTACAGGGGGCGGAGCTGGAGTACAGTGGGCAAGGCTGGGGGTATAGTGGGCGGGGCTGTCGTACGGGGCGGGGCTGGAGTACAGGGGGCGGGGCTGGGGTATAGTGGGCGGGGCTGTCGTACGGGGCGGGGCTGGAGTACAGTGGGCGGGGCTGGGGTATAGTGGGCGGGGCTGTCGTAAGGGGCGGGGTTTGAGTACAGGGGGCGGGGCTGGAGTACGGGGCGGGGCTGGAGGACCGCGGTCAGCGGGGCGGGGCTGGAGGACCGCGGTCAGCGGGGCGGGGCTGGAGGACCGCGGTCAGCGGGGCGGGGCTGGAGGACCGCGGTCAACGGGGCGGGGCTGGAGGACCGCGGTCAGTGGGGCGGCGGCGGCGGCGGCGGCGGCGGAGGAGGAGGAGGAGGAGGAGGTTGCGGACAGCCGGACGGCCGGTTGATGTCATGGCCCCCGGAGCCCCGGCCCCGCTCCTATTCCTCCTGAGCGCCGCCTGCGGCTCGGCCACCCTCCCGCCCTCCCTGCAGCGGCCCGTGCGCGGCTGCCCGTGCTCCGACCCCGCGCTCTGCCGCCCGTTGGCCGGGAACAACCAGCTGGAGGTGAGGCGGCGGCGGCGGCGGCGGCGGCCCCGGTGGCCCCGGTCCGTGTGGCGGGGTGGGGGGGCTGTCGGCTTTCACTGTCGGTCGGTGTAACACAGCAGTCAGATGGCGGGGGGGTTGAACTTTCAACACGTTAACCCAGTTGCTTCCACCACAGTGCAGGCTGTGGACAAATGGGTTTCCGTTTAGGAGCAAGGAGTTAGTTGCACAGAGCCCCAGTGAGACCATTTGAAGGACATTTGAGGAAGGACATTCTTGCTATTGAGGCAGCGTAGGTTCACCAGGTTAGTGCCCGGGATGGCGGGACTGTCATATACCATATGACCATAACAATTACAGCACGGAAACAGGCCCTCTCGGCCCTTCCAGTCCGTGCCGATCATTTGTTTTCCCCTAGTCCCATCTACCTGCACTCAGACCATACCCATATGCTGAGAGAATGGAGCAGCTGGGCTTGTACACTCTGGAGTTTAGAAGGATGAGAGGGGATCTTGTTGAAACGTATAAGATTATTAAGGGTTTCGACACGCTAGAGGCAGGAAACATGTTCCTGATGTTGGGGGAGTCCAGAACCAGGGGCCACAGTTTAAGAATAAGGAGTAAGCCATTTAGAACGGTTACTAGGAAACACTTCTTCACACAGAAAGTTGTGAGTCTGTGGAATTCTCTGCAGTGGAGGCCGGTTCTCTGGATACTTTCAAGAGAGAGCTAGATAGGGCTTTTAAAGATAGTGGAGTCATGGGATATGTGGGGAAGGCAGGAACGGGGTACTGATTGGGGATGATCAGCCGTGATCACATTGAATGGCGATGCTGGCTTGAAGGGCCGAATGGCCTCCTCCTGCACCTATTGTCTATTGTCTATAAGAGATAGGAGTAGAATTATGATCATCGTTAGGAATGTAAGACATCCGAGGGATATTGGGAGAAAGCAGGAATGGTGTATTGATTGTGGATGTTCAGCAATGATCATGTTGAATGGCGGTGCTGGCTCGAAGGGCCGAATAGCCTATTCCTGCACTTATTGTCTATGTATCTATGTACATACTGCAGCCTCTAGACAAGTGACTTTGAAACATTCTCCAACAGGTGGAGAGAGGATGGCGGGGATCATGGGGAGTAATGTCGAGCAGGGAGTAATGTCATCCCTAAGACCCCTTGATTCCACTAACCCTATCTAACTCTCTTTTGAATGCACCAAGTGAATAGGCCTCCACTGCCTTCTGAGGCAGAGAATTCCACAAATTGTTGAGATAGATCTAGTGAACATTAAGCACGATTAAGCAGAACTGGAAGCTCTTAGATATACCTTGCCAACATTCCGCCCAGTAAGCAGCAGATTAATCATTCAATTAGAGCAACCTTTGACCCTCATATCATGTCAGTCTGTGTAAGACATCAGTGAGATCGTAAGGGGGTTGTAACTTTAGCACTTTAACCCAGTTGCATCCTATATTGTGTGGGATGTGGACAAGTGTCTTTGAAACATCCTCCTCCTAGCGGGGTCATGGGGAGTAATGTCGAGCAGGGGGACCTGGGGTGCAGGGATATCGTTCATGACAGTGACCACATAGGTAGTCTGGGTGGTGAAGAGGGTAGACAGAAGAAACTGCAGATGCTGGAGTAACTCAGCGGGGCAGGCAGCATCTCTGGAGAGACGGTCTGGGTGACGTTTCGAGGTCGAGGCCCTTCTTCAGGAACTGCAAATACTGGTTTACAAACTAAGACATAAAGTGCTGGAGTAACTTGGCGGGTCAGGCAGTATCCCTGGAGAGCATGGACATGGAACCATGCATTCTGTGATTAAACAGCGCGATTTGTCATTCACCACAAACCTTGTAACAACTTGGAAGGTCAGAATGGGAGTGTTTAAAGGAGATGCGCAGGACGTTTATTTACAGAGGGTGGTGAGTGCCTGGTACGTACTGCCAGGGTTGGTGCTGGAGGCAGATATGATAGTGGAGTTGAAGAGACTTTTAGATAGGCACATTTAGGGATATGGATCGGGCAGATGAGAATCATTTAACTTGGCATAATGTTAGGCACGGGCGTTGTGGGCTGAAGGGCCTGTTACTGTGCTGTTCGCTAATTCGTGTTGGGTATTGCTGAACATTGTGTTTGTTTTGGAGTAACATTGCCAAGTCGCAGCACTGATTATAGCCCGCAGGCTGGCATTTTCCTTTAGCCCTTGGAGCTAAATCTAAATCTCTCAAGAAAACATCCAGTGAATTGGCCTCCACTGCCTTCTGAGGCAGATGGGCCAAATGCCATAATTTTATTCATTATCAATGTTTTCTTTTGATACGTGGGTTAAAAGTCGCTCTAATTGAATGATTAATCTGCTGTATAACCATATAACAATTACAGCACAGAAACAGGCCCTCTCGGCCCTTCCAGTCCGTATTCTGGGTGGAATGTCGGCAAGGTATATCAAAGAGATTCCAGTTCTGCTTAATCGTGCTTAATGTTCACTAGATCTATCTCAACAATTGATAAGATACACTTGTGTATTTTCCAGACTTGTAATTTGGCTTCATAAAGTACCATGTGCACCATAGTTCAGTTTAGGTCATAGCCAATTGTACCGAGGTACAGTGAAAAGCTTTTGTTGCGTGCTATCCAATCAGCAGAAAGATTATACATGATTGCAATCGAGCCATTTACAGTGTACAGATACATGATAGGGGAATAACGTTTAGTGCAAGGTAAAGCCAGCAAAGTCCGACCAAGGTTAGTCCGAGGGTCACCAAACAGATAGATAGTAATTCAGTCATCCATTCCTTCACTCCAGAGATGCTGCTTGTCCCGCTGAGTTACTCCAGCACTTTATGTCCAATCCTAGTTCAACACCACTCTCTGGGTTGTGGTCGGATGATTCAATTGCCTGATAACAGCTGGGAAAAAAACTGGAAGTGTGTGTTTTCACACTTCTGTACCTCTTGCCTGATGGGAGAGGGGAGACGATGGAGTGACCCGGCTGTGACTCGTCCTTGATTATGCTGCTGGTATAAATGAAGTCAGTGGAAGGGAGGATGGTTTGTGTGATGGTCTGGGCTGTGTCCACAATTTATTGCAATTCTTTGCGGTCTTGGATGTAGCTGTTCCCAATCCAATCTGGGATGCATCCTGATCAAATGCTTTCTATGGTGGAAGTTGGTGAGAGTTGTAGGGCACATGCCGAACCTTCTTTGCCTTCTAAGGATGTAGATGCGTTGGTGTGCTTTCTTGGTCGTTGCTTCACCATGGGTGGGTCGTCCAGGAGAAGTTGTTGGTGATATTAACTCCTCGGAATTTGAAGTTTTCAACCATCACTACTTCAGCAACATCAACCAAAACTGGGGTCTGTGCATCTCTTCGCTTCCTGAAGTCAATCACCCTGACATTGAGACAAAGGTTCTTGTCTGGACACCAGGACAAGAGGTTCTCGACCTCCTTCCTGTATTCCGTCTCATCATTATTTAATATCCGGCCCACAATGGAGGTGTCACCTGTGAATTTAAAAGTTGAATTAGACTCAGTTAGAATTAGAATCAGTGAGTTTGGTGATAGGCTTGGGATGGTATAATGTTAAAAACAGAGTTACGGGTTGCATCACATCCTACCAGAACAGAATGCAAAGTGCTGGAGGAACTCAGCGGGTTGGGTTGGGTTGGGGAACCTGCATGGGTTTTCTCCAGGTGCACCAGTTTCCTCCCACATCCCAAAGACGTGCAGGTTTGTAGGTTAATATGCTGTACAACTGTAGAAGAACAAGAGAGTATTGTTTACCCACCGAAGCTCCTCGATCTAGGCAGATGGTTTCTACGATCTTGTATCCTTGGGAATACGCTCCCTGTTGAGATGCTTCACTGCGTTCTGGGCCCTTCACCTTTGCAGCTTGCTCTTGTTTCAGGTCTTTGTCTTTGATGTGGGTGGTCAGGATTGGAAACAATATGACTGGTCGAAAATGACAACCATCGCAACCTTTGGAGCGTTTGACCCTGAGCTTGTGTGCTATGCTCACGCAAATGAAGTACGGGTTGTTCTCAAAGGTAACCAATGTTATCGCTAAGATATGCCGCTGTTGTGTGACGCAAGCTATATAACTGAGCTGCGTTCTAAGACCCAGCTACCTGACCTTGACTCTTGTCTTGCCTTGATTTCATCTTTGCTGTGCTAATGGGGGAGGTGGGACCGGTACAAACAGGACGGTTTGCACCTGGAATGGAATGGAACCAATGTTCTTGGGGGAGTGTTTGCTAGTGCTGTCGGGGAGGATTTAAACTAATGTGGCAGGGGGATGGGTACAAGAGTAGAGAGGCAGGAGGGTGTAAAATGAGGGTAGAAGCATTAGGTAGCAAGGTGAAAGGTAAAAGTGGCAGGCAGACAAAACCAGGGCAAAAATCAAAAAGGGCCACTTTTCAGCAAAATTGTATAAGGGGTAAATGCGTTGTAAAGACAAGCCTGAAGGCTTTGTGTCTCAATGCAAGGAGTATTCGTAATAAGGTGGACGAGTTGAACGTGCAGATAGATATTAATGATTATGATATAGTTGGGATCACGGAGACATGGCTCCAGGGTGACGTAGGCTGGGAGCTGAACATCCAGGGATATTCAATATTCAGGAGGGATAGAGAGAAAGGAAAAGGAGGTGGAGTAGCGTTGCTGGTTAGAGAGGAGATTAAAGCAATGGAAAGGAAGGACATTAGCTTGGAGGATGTGGAATCGGTATGGGTAGAGCTACAAAACACTAAGGGGCAGAAAACGCTGGTGGGTGTTGTGTACAGGCCACCTAACAGTAGCAGAGAAGTTGGGGATGGTATCAAACAGGAAATTAGAAATGCGTGCGACAAAGGCAAAACAGTTATAATGGGTGACTTCAATCTACATATAGATTGGGTTAATCAAATTGGCAGGGGTGCTGAGGAAGAGGATTTTTTGGAATGTATGCGGGATAGTTATCTAAATCAACATGTAGAGGAACCAACGAGAGAGCAGGCTATTTTAGACTGGGTTTTGAGTAATGAGGAAGGGGTAATTAGCCGTCTTGTTGTACGTGCCCCCTTGGGCAAGAGTGACCATAATATGGTTGAGTTCTCCATTAGAATGGAGAGTGACATTGTTAATTCAGAAACAAAGGTTCTGAACTTAAACAAAGGTAACTTTGAAGGTATGAGAGGTGAATTGGCCAAGATTGACTGGCAATTAATTCTAAAAGGGTTGACGGTGGATATACAATGGAAGACATTTAAAGACTGCATGGATGAACTACAAAAATTGTTCATCCCAGTTTGGCAAAAGAATAAATCGGGGAAGGTAGTGCATCCGTGGATAACAAGGGAAATCAGGGATAGTATCAAAGCAAAGGATGATGCGTACAAAGTAGCCAGAAAAAGCAGCATACCAGAGGACTGGGAGAAATTCAGAGACCAGCAGAGGAGGACAAAGGGCTTAATTAGGAAAGGAAAAATAGATTATGAAAGAAAACTGGCAGGGAACATAAAAACTGACTGCAAAAGTTTTTATAGATATGTGAAGAGAAAGAGGTTAGTTAAAACAAATGTAGGTCCCTTGCAGTCAGAAACAGGTGAGTTGATCATGGGGAACAAGGATATGGCGGACCAATTGAATAACTACTTTGGTTCCGTCTTCACTAAGGAAGACATAAATAATCTGCCTGACATAGCAGGGGACTGTGGGTCAAAGGAGGAATTGAGTGAAATCCAGGTCAGTCGGGAAGTGGTGTTGGGTAAATTGAATAGATTAAAGGCCGATAAATCCCCAGGGCCAGATAGGCTGCATCCCAGAGTACTTAAGGAAGTAGCTCAGGAAAATAGTGGATGCATTAGTGATAATCTTTCAAAACTCTTTAGATTCTGGAGTAGTTCCTGAGGATTGGCGGGTAGCAAATGTAACCCCTCTTTTTAAGAAGGGAGGGAGAGAGAAAACGGGGAATTACAGACCAGTTAGTCTAACATCGGTAGTGGGGAAACTGCTAGAGTCAGTTATTAAAGATGGGATAGCAGCACATTTGGAAAGTGGTGAAATCATTGGACAAAGTCAGCATGGATTTACAAAAGGTAAAATCATGTCTGACGAATCTTGTGGAATTTTTCGAGGATGTAACTAGTAGCGTGGATAAGGGAGAACCAGTGGATGTGGTATATCTGGACTTCCAGAAGGCTTTCGACAAGGTCCCACATAAGAGATTAGTATACAAACTTAAAGCATACGGTATTAGGGGTTCAGTATTGATGTGGATAGAGAACTGGCTGGCAAACAGGAAGCAAAGAGTAGGAGTAAACGGGTCCTTTTCACAATGGCAGGCAGTAACTAGTGGGGTACCGCAGGGCTCAGTGCTGGGACCCCAGCTATTTACAATATATTAATGATCTGGATGAGGGAATTGAAGGCAATATCTCCAAGTTTGCGGATGACACTAAGCTGGGGGGCAGTGTTCGCTGTGAGGAGGATGCTAGGAGACTGCAGGGTGACTTGGATAGGCTGGGTGAGTGGGCAAATGTTTGGCAGATGCAGTATAATGTGGATAAATGTGAGGTTATCCACTTTGGTGGCAAAAACAGGAAAGCGGACTATTATTTAAATGGTGGCCGATTGGGAAAAGGGGAGATGCAGCGAGACCTGGGTGTCATGGTACACCAGTCATTGAAAGTAGGCATGCAGGTGCAGCAGGCAGTGAAAAAAGCGAATGGTATGTTAGCTTTCATAGCAAAAGGATTTGAGTACAGGAGCAGGGAGGTTCTACTTCAGTTGTACAGGGTCTTGGTGAGACCACACCTGGAGTATTGCGTGCAGTTTTGGTCTCCAAATCTGAGGAAGGACATTATTGCCATAGAGGGAGTGCAGAGAAGGTTCACCAGACTGATTCCTGGGATGTCAGGACTGTCTTATGAAGAAAGACTGGATAGACTCGGTTTATACTCTCTGGAATTTAGGAGATTAAGAGGGGATCTTATAGAAACTTACAAAATTCTTAAGGGTTGGACAGGCTAGATGCAGGAAGATTGTTCCCGATGTTGGGGAAGTCCAGGACAAGGGGTCACAGCTTAAGGATAAGGGGGAAATCCTTTAAGACCGAGATGAGAAAGACTTTCTTCACACAGAGAGTGGTGAGTCTCTGGAACTCTCTGCCACAGAGGGTAGTTGAGGCCAGTTCATTGGCTATATTTAAGAGTGAGTTGGATGTGGCCCTTGTGGCTAAGGGGATCAGAGGGTATGGAGAGAAGGCAGGTACGGGATACTGAGTTGGATGATCAGCCATGATCATATTGAATGGCGGTGCAGGCTCGAAGGGCTGAATGGCCTACTCCTGCACCTAATTTCTATGTTTCTATGTAAACCTCCTTTGCAGCTCGGGTTAATACAGTGTACCTGGAGCATTGCAGGGGGCAAGGTGGTAGAGGTTGTCCACGTGGACCTTAGCAAGGCCCTTGACAAAATCCACCATGGTTGGCTAGTCTGGAAGGTTAGATTGTAGAGGATGCAGGCAGAGCAGTCACACAAGGCAAATTTAGTTCAATTTGACGTCCAATTTGAATTGGTCGGTTGGGGGCGCTGCGAGTCGGCTGACCTGCCAGCAGGGTGTCCGTTATTTTGACTTTTTTTTGTTTGTCTAAGTGTTTGTTTTGGGTGTTTCTCAGTGTGTCTTGTGTGGGGGTGGTGCGGGGGAAAAAGGGGAAACAGTTCTTCAGTCACTCTTGACGGAGAGGCAACTTTTTCCATGTCGCTTCTCTGCCTCCCTTCTCGCGGCCTAACAGCTTGGATTGGAGCGGCCTTTCCCAGAGTCGGGCCCGGAACTTCAGCAGCGGGCGCAGTGGGGACTTTCCCATTGCGGATCGGGCAAACCCTTGCCGGGGGTCGCCAGAAAGGAGTGCTCCGATCGCTGGCCTGGTGACTTTGGCATCATGGGGCTGTGGTCTGCGGGGCTTCTAGCCGCAGGCGTGGGGTGGACTTACCATCCGTAGTCTGAGACCCTTGCCGGGGATCGCCGGAGAAGAGCTCCGACCTCCAGCCTGTGGCCTATAACGCCCTGAAGCCGCGGTCTCCAGTAGGAAAGTGCCGATTCGGGCACTACAAGCCGCGGAGTGTGTTCGACTCTCCCGACGTCGGAGTTTGGATCAGCCCAACGAGAGGGCCTGTACATCAGAATGAACAAAGGAGGAGGACTGTTTGAACTTTATTGCCTTCCACCACAGTGAAGAATGTTGTGGTGGATGTTTGGGTTAAATTCTATTGTGTGCTGTGTGTTTTTTTAATGTGTATCTCTGCTGGCAAATTCATTTCACTGCACCTTTGGCTGCCAGTGACGAATAAATTTGACTTTGACTTTGAATTTAGAAAAGACACAAAGTGCTGGAGTAACTCAGTGGGTCAGGCAACCTCTCTGCATCTTTGGAGAACATGGATGGGTGACGTTTTGGATCAGGTCTCCACAATCAGTCTGTAGAACGGTCCCGACCTGAAACGTCACCTATCCATGTTCTCCAGAGTTGCAGTGTTACTCCAGCAATTTTGATTTTTTTTTGTTGATAAACCAGCATCTTCAGTTTCTTGTGTCTTCAATTCAGATATGTTGCAAGCCAAACCAGGATAGGATGTTTAGCGTGAACGGTAGGGTCCCACGGAGAGTTATGGAGCAGAGAGAGAGAGATCTAGGTGTACCCCTCCTCTCTCCGAAGACAGTTTAACAACCTCCTCTCTCACTGCCCCCTCTGTGATTCCCCCTTCCCTCCAACTCTCTCCCTCATCCCACTGTCTCCGCCTCTTCCTTTCTTCTTCCTGCCCCCCCCACCCTTACATCGGTCTGAAGAAGGGACTCGACCCGAAACGTTGCCTATTTCCTTCGCTCCATATAAGCTGCCTCACCCGCTGAGTTTCTCCAGCATTTGTGTCTACCTAGCAGTACAAGTACTGTTCTCTGAAGGTTGTGTCACAGAGTGGCAAAAAACATTTGGAACATTGGCCTTCATGGGTCATGGCATTGAGTACAGGAATTGGGACGTTATGTTGTAATTGTACAAGATGTTAGTGAGATTGCAGATGGAGTACTGTGTGTAGTTTTGTGTTCAGAAGGGGCAACGTTTTTCACATGGGGTGGTGGGCGAATGAAATGAGGAAGTTGAGGGGCACTTGGACTGATACATGGATAGGAAATGATGAAAGGCTAGATAGAGTACAGCCAAACCTTTTTCCTCAAATACTGAAGACTAGAGAGCATCGCTTTAAGGTGAGAAGGGCAAAGTTTAATGGAGATGTGCAAGACTTTTTTACACAGATTGTAGTGAGGGCACGGTACAGTAGACAATAGGTGCAGCAGTAGGCCATTCGGCACTTTGAGCCAGCACCGCCGTTCAATATGATAATGGCTGGTCATCCACAATCAGTACCCCGTTCCTGCCTATCCCCATATCCCCTGACTCTCTTTCCTTAAGAGCTCTATCTAACTCTCTCTTAAAAGCATCCAGAGAATTGGCCTCCACTGCCTTCTGAGGCAGAGAATTCCACAGATTCAAAACTCTTTGGGTGATTTTTTTTTTCCCTCATCTCCGTTCTATGTGGCCTACCCCTTATTCTTGAACTGTGGCCCCTGGTTCACGACTCCCCCGACATCAGGATCATGTTTCATGCCTCTAATGCGTCCAACGCCTTAATAATCTTATATGTTTCAATATGTGCTGCTGGGGTTGGTGGTGTGGGCAGATACGATTTAGGAAGGTTTTTAGATAGGCACAGATATGCAGGGAATGGAGGGACATGGATCACGAGCTGGCAGTGGAGTTTGTTTGAGTTGACATCATGTTCGGCATGGACATTGTGTCCAATGGGCTTGATCCTTCTGCAACTGGACAATGAGGGGCAGAGTCCAGTGTAGACATCCCTCAAACAAGGGAAGGGATATCACCCCAGGGACCACATGAGTGGCAATGATGTTATGTGTAAAGGCATAGGGCGTTGCTAACACACTGGGTATAACACCAGCATATTGAACATAGAGACACAGTAAGAATGTATTAAGTTTTGTATGTTTTTACTTTGTATTTATTTTCTATTATGGATAAAGTTTATATCTGAAATTGACACAAAGTGCTGGAGCAACTCAGAGAGACAGATAGCATCTCTGGAGAACAAGGTGACATTTCAGGCCAGGACACTTGTTCAGAAGAAGGCACCCAACCTGATACATCACCTATCCATGTTCTCAGAGATACTGTCTGACCCTGTAAGTTACTCCAGCACTTTGTTTTTTTTTGGTAAAGCAGCATCGGCAGTTATTTGTTTCTAATTTTTATAAGACCAGTCGGGAAAAGGGGAAGTATGATGGGATCTTGGGGCCCTTGTTCATCAGTCAATGAAAGTAAGCATGCAGGTACAGCAGGCAGTGAAGAAAGCGAATGGCATGTTAGCCATTATAACAAGAGGAGTCGAGTATAAGAGCAAAGAGGTCCTTCTGCAGTTATAGAGGGCCCTACTGAGACCACACCTGGAGTATTGTGTGCAGTTTTGGTCCCCTCATTTGAGGAAGTACATTCTTGCTATTGAGGGAGTACGGCGTAGGTTTACAAGGTTAATTCCTGGGATGGCGGGACTGTCATATGCTAGAGAATGGAGTGGCTAGGCTTGTATACTCTGGAGTTTAAAAGGATGAGAGGGGATCTTATTGAAACACATAAAATTATTAAGGGTTTGGACACGCTAGAAGCAGGAAACATGTTCCTGATGTTGGGGGAGTCCAGAACCAGGGGTGACAGTTTAAGAATAAAGGGTAAGCCATTTAGAATGGTGACGAGGAAACACTTCTTCACACAGAGAGTTGTGAGTCTGTGGAATTCTCTGCATCAAAGGGCGGTGGAGGCAGGTTCTCTGGATACTTTCAAGAGAGAGCTAGATAGGGCTCTTAAATATAGCTCAGGGGTTATGAGGAGAAGGCACGAACGGAGTACTGATTAGGGATGATCAGCCATGATCACATTGAATGGTGGTGCTGGCTCGAAGGGCCGAATGGCCTACTCCTGCAGCTATTGTCTATAAGACATAGAATTATGATCATCGTAAGGATTATAAGACATCGGAGCAGAATTAGGCCATTCAGCCCATCAAGTCTGCTCCACCATTCAATCATGCCTGATCTTTGCCTCTCAACCCCATTCTCTTGCCCTCTCCCCATAACCTTTTACTAATCAAGAACCTATCAATATCCGCTTTGAAATTGCCCATTGACTTGACTTCCACTGCCGTCTCTGGCAATGAATTCCACAGATTCACCATTCTCTGGCTAAATTTCTCCTCGCCTCTATTGTAAATGATTTCTGATATTGTAGTGTGCCCGTTGCCACGTTATCATGTTGTTTTTCCCCCGTCACCAGGGGACGTGCTGATCAGGGACATTGTGGATCAAATCAACAGGACAGCCTGGATCCTCAGTAAGGTCAACCTGGCCAAAAGCCAATTCATGGACGGGATCAATCTGGATCTGGAGGAGGCTGTCACCTATCAATCTGTCGAATACTTTGTGCTGACTCAACTTGTCAAAGAAACCACAGAAACATTCCACCGGGAAATCCCAGGCTCCCAGGTACCGAGGTTGATCCTCGCCTTTAATCAACTTCAAACAACCCGCAGATGCTGCCAATCTGAAATAAAAACAAAAACGGAGGTGGGATAGGGAGAATAAAATGCAGCTGGTCATTTGAATGAATGAATAAGTTTATTGGCCAAGTATTCACATACAAGGAATTTGCCTTGGTGCTCCGCCTGCACATGACAACATGACATACAGTGACAGTTATGAATGACACATAAACCATTAAACAATAATAAAACATTATTGATTGAACATGTGAATTAAATAAAATGCCAGAGCAAAAGGATTGGTATTGAGGTATTGTGTGTAGTTCTGGTCGCCCCATTACAGCAAGGATGTGGAGGCTTTGGTTAAGGTGCAGAGCAGGTTTACGAGAATGATGCCTGGGTGGGAGGGGCTCGGCTACAGGCAGAAGTTGGGCAGACTTGGATAAATTTCTCGGGAATGTCGGAGGTTGAGGGGAAACATAAGTTCACAAGTTATAGGAGTAGAATTTGGCCATCCAGCCTATTAAGTCTACTTGCCATTCAATCGTGGCTGATCTCTGCCTCCTAATCCCATTTTCCTGCCTTCTCCCCATAACCCTTCACACCTTTCTAATCAAGAATTTGCCCATCTCTGCCTTAAATATATCCACTGACTTGGCCTCCACAGCTCTCTGTGGCAATGAGTTCCACAGATTAACTACCCTCTGACTAAAGAGGTTCCTCCTCACCTCCTTACTAAAAGAGCGCCCCTTTATTCTGAGGCTGTGACCTCTGGTCCTAGACTCTCCCACCAGTCGAAACACCTTTTCCACATTCGCTCTGTCTATGCCTTTCATTATTCTGTAATAACCTTCTAAACTCCAGTGAGTACAGACCCAGTGCCGTCAAACGTTCATCATATGTTAACCCACTCATTCCTGGGATCATTCTTGTAAACCTACTATGGACCCTCTCCAGAGCCAGCACATCATTCCTCAGATATGGGGCCCAAATTTGCTTTCAGTACTCCAAATGCGGCCTGACCAGTGCCTTATAGAGCCTCATGGTAGAAGTATATAAAATAATGAGAGGCAGATAGGGTCAGTCAGAGCCTCTTCACCCAGGGTGGAAATGTCCACCACTAAAGGGCGTAGCTGTAAGGTGAGAGGGCCTCTCACCTTTAAAGGAGATGTGCGGGGCAAATTTTCTTACAGAGTGTTAACGAAGAAACTGCAGATGCTGGAGAATTGAGGGTTACACAAAAAGCTGGAGAAACTCAGCGGGTGCAGCAGCATCTAAGGAGTGAAGGAGATAGGTGGCGTTTCGGGTCGAGACCCTTCTTCAGACAGAGTGCTTTCTTACAGAGTGGTGGGTGCCTGGAACGCATTACGTGGGTGGTGGTGGAGGCAGATATGATAGTAGCTTTTAAGAGGCTTTTGAATGAATTGTCACATGTGACAAGTCACAGTGAAATTCTTTGCTTGCACACCTTGCCAAGATATGCAATAGTCGTACTTCCAAAGTTACAAATTCCCCCCTCCCCACCCATGCCAGTTCCTCCTTTGTTCTTCCCCCGTCCCACCACACCGAGTCCTGCTTCGTCCCTCCCCTCGGCAGCGACGTCCTTGCTTCACATGGTCCATCCTCGTCCATCGGTAGGTGACCGTCCATCATCGACCGTCGCACTGACCGCCCCACTAACACTGCTGGGTCTTCTCCTGAGGTCTCTGTGGCGCCCACCTGGGCCCAGCCACGAACCCCCCTCAGCCTCTCCGATGGCCCGGGCTCTGGTGACGTTTCTGGTCGAGACCTTTCGTCATACTGGGTCAAAAGACCCATTAGAGCTTTGGTGACCGGGATTCAATCATGACCTCTGCTGTCTTTGCGGAGTTTGCACGATCTTCCCGTGGTTGTGTGGTTTTCAACTGGGAACTTCGATTTCCTTGCACGTGTGAAACGTGCTGGTCTGTGAATTAATCGGCTGCTGTAAATTTCCACTCGTGTGTAGCTCAGGAGTGGGATCTGAGGGATGTCGCTAGGTAGTTTAGTTTTGAGATACAGCGGGGAAACAAGCCCTTTCACCCAATGAGTCCTTGCCGACCAGTGATCCCTGCACACTATCGCTATCCGCCATGTGAAAAATGATCGTCTCATCTCAGTCCTAAAAAACTTCCCCTTTATCCTTAAACTGTGACCCCGTGTTCTGGACTTCCCCAACATCGGGAACAATCTTCCTGCATCTAGCCTGTCCAACCCCTTAAGAATTTTGTAAGTTTCTATAAGATCACCCCTCAATTTTCTAAATTCTAGCGAGTAAAAGCCGAGTCTATCCGGTCTTTTTTCATATGGAAGTCCAGCCATCTCAGGAATCAGTCTGGTGAACCTTCTCTGTACTCCCTCTATGGCAAGAATGTCTTTCCTCAGATTAGGAGACCAAAACTGTACACAATACTCCAGGTGTGGTCTCACCAAGACCCTGTACAACTGCAGTAGAGCCTCCCTGCTCATATACTCAAATCCTTTTGATATGAATGCTAACATACCATTCGTTTTCTTCACTGCCTGCTGCACCTGCATGTCTACTTTCAATGACTGGTGTACCATGACACCCAGGTCTCGTTGCATCTCCTCTTTTCCTAATCGGCTACCATTCAGATATTAGTCTACTTTCCTGTTCTTGCCGCCAAAGTGGATAACCTCGCATTTATCCACATTATACTGCATATGCCATGCATTTGCCCACTCACCCAACCTATCCAAATCACCTTGCAGCCTCCTAGCATCCTCCTCACAGCTAACACTGCCTCCCAGCTTCATGTCATCTGCAAACTTGAAGATGTTGCATTCAATTCCCTTGTCCAAATCGTTAATATATATTGTAAATAGCTGGGGTCCCAGCACTGAGCCTTGCGGTGCCCCACTAGTCACTGCCTGTCATTCTGAAAAGGTCCTGTTTACTCCTACTCTTTGCTTCCTGTCTGCCAGCCAGTTCTCTATCCACATCAATACTGAACCCCCAATACCGATTGAACCCGGCTCTCTGGCATTGTGAGGCAGCAACTCTACCGCTGTGTCTCCGTGCATTGAGGGAATATTTAGCAGGGAGTTCGAATGGGGAATGGGATTGTTATGTCAGTTGGTGTCCAGTCTGGGCCCAAACGTTGCATGAAAACGCAAACACATGAAAGGAAAGTAACTTGTGGCGACTTGTCGACCCCTAGGTTACGTTCGACGTGGCTTGGTCTCCTGATTGCATAGATGGCCGATGCTACGATTACATTGAAATTGCAAATTCCAGCGACTTCTTGTTTGTGATGTCCTACGATATGCAGAGTCAAATGTGGGATGATTGCTTTGCCAAAGCCAACGCACCTTACTACCAGACTTTATCAGGTAGGAAGAATTGAACACTTTGTCCAAGGTCTATTATTTGTGTCTCGGTGTTTAAACTAAGACCGTTATTGTTACTCCTCTCTCAATTTTAGGTATCCATGCATATCTTAACCTGCATATTGATCCAAGAAAGCTGGTGTTGGGAGTTCCATGGTATGGATATGATTATCCTTGCACCCAGTTATTTGAGGTAAGGTGTTGCCGTTTATTCTATTATTAATCATACATTTTTACACAAGACAAGCTGCAGATGCTGCTTTACCAAAAAAAACAAGGTGCTGGAGTAACTCAGTGAAAACATGGATAAGTGATGTTTCGGGTCGGGACCTTTCAGAAACCTATCCAAGTTCCAACCGGAAACATTGCCCATCCATTTTTTCTGGAGATGCTGTCTGACATGCTCAGATACCTCAGCACTTTGTGCCTTTTTATCCATCTGAATCCAATGGACATTCTCAGGGGCATAACCTTTTAATGTTGCTTAATCTTCCATCTTTCCCTTAACTACATTTGACCAAGTTGTAAGTCCTCAGATTGGATCATAGCTGATGCATTTCTTCACTCCACTCAGCTGCTGTGACCTGTTTATGTTCTTGTTTAACAATAGTTGAACATTTTAAAACTATTCGAGATTCCAGCATCTGCAGAGATGCCAAGTGTCCCGGATTCGCCGTATTTTATCCCGGCGAAATAAACTTTTTACGGTGTTCCGGCAGCCAAACATGCTGTTACGGAACACCGCCGCGCCGGTGTTCCTCCCGTGGTGAACACCGGCGCCATGTGTCCCCGGTTTGCCAGCCCGCGCGATCAGCGGCACTTTGCCGGGCCCTAGTGTCCGCGCCTGCGCAGTGGGGGAGGGTTGCCGGGCCCCAGTGGCCGCGCGTGCGCAGTGGGGGAGGGTTGCCGGGCCTGGCGCCATTTCGAGCCACGCCACGCCCGGCCCAGAGCCCGGGCGGCGCCGGCCCGCGCGATCAGCGGCACTTTCTTGCCGCCAGCCGGCCGCTCGCGGCAGCCCCATCACCGGGCCTCCCCCCCACCCCCACCCAGTGCGCAGGTGCAGACCCGCCGGCAAACTTGCAAAGTGCGCATGTGCCGCACCCGCCCGCCGGCAGCCCGCTGATCTGCACCAGTGCGCAGGCGCATAGCCGCCGGCAACAACCCCAGGTGAGTATGTTACGGAGAGAAATGCATTTAACCCCATTTGTTACGGACAAATGGGTTAAATGTTACTGTGAACTAAATTTAGGGTTGGCATCTCTGCATCTGCAGTTCCTCGTGATTCCATTTAATATCTTTAGGAATGATATGAGGAGGAATTTCTTTAGTCAGAGGGTGATGAATCTGAGGGAAAGATAGGTGCATGGGTATGCGGGGAATGGAGGGAAATGCATCACATGTGGGCAGAGGGGATTAGTTACATTTGGTATCATGTTCGGTAAGGACCTTGTGGGCCGAAGGGCCTGTTCCTGTGCTGTTCTCTTCTATGTGAAGAGAGTGTTCTCTTGTATGCTTAAGAATAAAGAGTAAGCCATTTAGAACGGAGACGAGGAAACACTTTTGCTCACAGAGCAGGCACATGCCGTCAGGGTAGGCAAGGTAGGCACTGCCTACCCTGACTAAAATTATAACGTAGTAATTACTAAATATAAAGAATTATGCCTATGTAAGAGACCGATCTCTTAGGTAGGCATAATTCTCCATGCCTTTCATCCGCAGCACCTGTAACACGGGAAGGTCTGTGCGGCCCACGTGCCGTCAGTGCTGCTTCAAGCCGTTAGTTTCAAGCGGGGCTGAAGGCAGCAGAAAATCTGCCTTTGCAGCACAGCGCAGGGTGCCTACTGCGCATGCGCAGCGCGAGTTTCTTGGCGGGGTTTTCAAATATGGATTGGCATTATTTGAAGAGTATCTTAGGAAACAGAGAGAGAAGAATGGAGCTCGTGTACCTATAATGCAGTAAGTACATTTCTTGGTGATGTTTTTAAATACCGTATTTCCCAGGGTGTGGGGGTGGGGAGAGAGCTCCTTTCACAGCGTTTGGGGAGTCTGGCCCGGGGTAAAGTTGCGGGGAGGGCATGAATATTGTGAAGGAGGGGATCGGGAGCATGCCACTTGCGACGCTCCTTGCACAGAGCCACTGCATTGAGGCGGGGCAGGGGGAGAAGTAGCTTGGGCTGAGCGGCCGCCGGGCCGGACAGCGGAACCGGCCGCCCCCTTAGCTCCTTCTGCCGGTCCCCGCTCACCTCTGGCAGCTCTTTGTCTAAAAACCTCTCTCCTGCCACTTGCTGGCCTCACTCATGTCCTTAAATTCCAACAGCGCGATTGAGGTTACTCTGCTGTGGGAATTTAAGGATTTGCAGGAAGCCGCTGACATGAGCGAAGTCGGCGAGTAGCAGGTGAGAGGAATTCAGACGGAGAGCCAGAGGTGAGCGGGCCGGCAGAAGACGCTGCAGTGGCGGCCAGTTCTGCTGTCGGCTCCCGGCGGTCGCTCACAGCTCCCCAAGCTGCTTCTATCCCCGGCTACAGTGCGGTGGCTTCACGCCCGGAGAGCTGCGGCAGCGGTGAGTGAGTGAGTTACTGGCAGTATCCCCGACCCCCTTCTTCTCAGCACTCCTGCCCAAAGATTATAGAGGAGTATCTTTGCTCCTGCCTTCTAGTATCTTTGCTCCTGCCCCCCCCACAACTTTACCCCTGGCACAGACTCTCCACACGCTGTGAAAGGAACTCCCCCCGCAATTGGACCCTTGAACAAGTGTTGTCATTCAATTAGATGACAACTGATTCAACTATTCCCTGTACTCCTTATATGGATCTTATAAAGACTTACAAAATTCTTAAGGGGTTGGACAGGCTAGATGCAGGAAGATTGTTCCCAATGTTGGGGAACTCCAGAACAAGGAGTCACAGTTTAAGGATAAGGGGGAAGTCTTTTAGGACCGAGATGAGAAAATCATTTTTTACACAGAGTGGTGAATCTGTGGAATTCTCTGCCACAGAAGGTAGTTGAGGCCAGTTCATTGGCTATATTTAAGAGGGAGTTAGCTGTGGCCCTTGTAGCTAAAGGGATCAGGGGGTATGGAGAGAAGGCAGGTACAGGATAATGAGTTGGATGATCTGCTATGATCATATTGAATGGCGGTGCAGGCTTGAAGGGCCGAATGGCCTACTCCTGCACCTATTGTCTATTGTCTATGTGTTTAGAAAATAGAAGACACAGGAACAACTACCATTGTGAAGAATAGTGAAAGGCCTGGATAGAGTGGATGTGGAGAGGATGTTTCCACTAGTAGGTGAGTCTCGGACCAGAGGTCACAGTCTCAGAATAAAAGCACTTTCCTTTAGAAATGGGATGTGGAGGAATTTCTTTAGTCAGAGGGTGGTGAATCTGTGGAATTCATTGCCACAGAAGGCTGTGGAGGCCAAGTTGGTGGATATTTATAAAGCAGAAATTGACAGATTCTTGATTAGTACGGGTATCAGGGGTTGTGGGGAGAAGGCAAGATAATGGGGTTAAGAGGGAAAAATCGATCAGCCGTGATTGAATGGTGTAGACTTGATGGGCCGAATGGCCAAATTTTGCTCCTAGAACTTATGAAAAAGGAGATTGTGTGGTGCAATAATGTCCTGCAGAAGAGTTCCATTAACTTCCTGATGTCCTGTTGGCCAGCCTGGCTTTGATTTATTATCTCCATTTCATGGTCATCTGAGGATGTATTTTCTCTCTACCCTACCAACCTTTAAAATGCATGAATTGAATTCATTTTAGCTGCAGACATAAAATGCTGGAGTAACTCAGCGGGACAGGCAGCATTTCTGGGGAGAAGGAATGGGTGAGGTTTCGGGTCAAGACCCTTCTTCGGACTGATGTCTGGGGAGTGGGCGGTTGAGATGCAGTTGTGTAGCATTGAGTTGTGGACGTAGCCCAATCCATCACACAATTCAGCGTGACTGACCTCGTGAATAATAAAACAAATGTGTATTTTTCCTTTTATTCTTCTCAGGCTGGCAGGTGTGCGTTGAAAAATGTCCCTTTCAGAGGAGCTCCTTGCAGTGATGCTGCTGGGAAACAGATCCCATACAAAAAGATCATGCAGCAAGTGAACAAATCCATCACAGGCCGCTTTTGGGATGAGGATCAGAAATCGCCATACTACATCTACATGGTAGGAGCAGCAATAACTCACCGTGCAACTGTACATATAACCATACAACCATATAACAATTACAGCACGGAAACAGGCCCTCTCGGCCCTTCCAGTCCGTGCCGATCATTTGTTTTCCCCTAGTCCCATCTACCTGCACTCAGACCATACCCCTTCATTCCCTTCCCGTCCATATACCTATCCACTTTACTTTTAAATGTTAAAATCGATCCTGCCTCCACCACTTCTGCTGGAAGCTCATTCCACACAGCCACCACCCTCTGAGTAAAGAAGTTCCCCTCACGTTACCCCTAAACTTCCTTAATTCCCTTAATTCGCATGTCATGCCCTCTTGTTTGAATCTTCCCTACCCTTAATGGGAAAAGCTTATCCACGTCAACTCTGTCTATCCCTTTCATCATTTTAAAGACCTCAATCAAGTCCCCCCTTAATCTTCTGCGCTCCAAAGAATAAAGACCTAACTTGTTCAACCTTTCTCTGTAACATAGTTGCTGGATCCCAGGCAACATTCTAGTAAATCTCCTCTGTACTCTCTCTATTTTGTTGACATCCTTCCTATAATTAGGCGACCAAAATTGTACACCATACTCCAGAATTGGACTCACCAATGCCTTGTACAATGCTAACATTACTTCCCTGCTCCTATATTCAATGCTCTGATTTATAAAGGCCAGCACACCAAAGGCTTTCTTTACCACCCCATCTACATGCGATTCCACCTTCAGGGAACTATGCACAGTTATTCCTATATCTCGCTGTTCCACAACATTCTTCAATTCCCTACCATTTACCATGTACGTCCTATTTTGATTTGTCCTGCCAAGATGTAGCACTTCACACGTATAAGCCTTAAACTCCATCTGCCATCTTTCAGCCCACTTTTCCATATGGCCCAAATCTCTCTGTAGACTTTGAAAATCTACTTCATTATCCACAACACCACCTATCTTAGTATCATCTGCATACTTACTTATCCAATTTTCCACCCCATCATCCAGATCATTGATGTACATGACAAACAACAGTGGACCCAACACAGATCCCTGAGGCACCCCACTGGTCACCGGCTTCCAACCTGACAAACAGTCATCCACCATTACTCTCTGACAGGGTACACAAAAAGCTGGAGAAACTCAGCGGGTGCAGCAGCATCTAAGGAGCGAAGGAGATAGGCGACGTTTCGGGTCGAGACCCTTCTTCAGCATCTGCAGTTCCTTCTTTAACACATTACTCTCTGACATCTCCCCTTCAGCCACTGTTGAATCCATCTTGCTACTCCGCCATTAACACCCAAAGATTGAACCTTCTTAACCAACCTGCCATGGGGATCCTTGTCAAAGGCCTTACTGAAATCCATATAGACAACATCCACTGCTTTACCCTCATCAATTTCCCTAGTAACCGCTTCAAAGAATTCAAGAAGGTTTGTCAAACATGACCTTCCAGGCACAAATCCATGTTGACTGTTCCTGATCAGACCCTGTTTATCCAGATGCTTATATATATTATCTCTAAGTATCCTTTCCATTAATTTACCCACCACTGACGTCAAACTAACAGGTCTATAATTGCTAGGTTTATTCTTTGAACCCTTTTTAAACAATGGAACAACATGCACAGTACGCCAATCCTCCGGCACTATTCCCGTTTCTAATGACATTTGAAATATTTCTGTCATAGCTCCTGCTATTTCTACATTAACTTCCCTCAATGTCCTAGGGAATATCCTGTCAGGACCTGGAGATTTATCCACTTTTATATTTTTCAAAAGTGTTAGTACTTCCTCCTCTTTGAATCTCATAGTTTCCATAGCTACTCTACTTTTTTTCCTTACTTCACATAGTTCAATATCCTTCTCCTTGGTGAATACCGAAGAAAAGAAATTGTTCAATATCTCCCCCATCTCTTTTGGCTCTGCAGATAGCTGTCCATTCTGTCTTTAATGGTCCAATTTTATCCCTCGTTATCCTTTTGCTATTAATATAGCTGTAGAAACCGTTTGGATTTACTTTCACCTTTCTTGCCAAAGGAACCTCATATCATCTTTTAGCCTTCCTAATTTCTTTCTTAAGATTCTTTTTACATTCTTTATACGTCGCTAGAACCTCATTTACTCCATACCTCCTATAATTATTGTAGATGTGTCTCTTTTTTCAAAACAAGTGTCCAATTTCCCTTAAACCATGGCTCTTTCCAATTTTTAATATTTCCTTTCACTCTAACAGGGACATAAAGATTCTGTACTCTTACAATTTCCCCTTTAAATGTCCTCCATTTCTCTTCTACATCCTTCCCATTAAACAGAGTGTCCCAATTCACTCCTTTTAAATCCTTACGCATTCCCTCAAAGTTAGCCTTTCTCCAATCAAAAATCTCCACCCTAGGTCCAGTTCTGACTCTCTCCATAATTATATTGAAACTAATGGTATTGTGATCACTGGTCCCGAAGTGCTCACCAACGCATACCTCCGTCACCTGACCTGCCTCATTTCCTAACAGGAGGTCCTGCACTACCCCTTCTCTGGTCGATACCTCTATGTACTGCTGCAAACATTTTACAAACTCCAAACCATACAGCCCATTTACAGAATGTGTTTCCCAGTCTATTTTTGGAAAATTGAAATCTCCCACAATCACTACCTTGTGCTTACTACTAATATCTGCTATCTCCTTACATATTTGCTCTTCCAATTCACGCTCCCCATTTGGCGGTCTATAATACACCCCTAAAAGTGTTGCTACACCGTTCCCACTTCTCAGTTCCACCCAAATAGCCTCCCTGGACGAGCCCTCTAATCTATCCTGCCAAAGCACTGCTGTAATATCCTCTCTGACAAGCAATGCAACACCTCCACCTCTTGTCCCTCCAATTCTATCACACCTGAAGCAACGAAATCCTGGAATATTTAGTTTCCGATCACAGCCCTCCTGCAACCATGTTTCACTGATTGTCACAACATCATATTTCCAGGTGTCAATCCAGGCTCTAAGTTCATCCACCTTTCTTACAATGCTCCTAGCATTAAAATATACACATTTTAGAAACCCACCATCCCTTATTCTCTGTCGATTATCTTTTTCCTCTTTCTCGCCCTCATTTTGGTTCCGAGTGCTTCCCATCTCTGCCTCTTGCCCCACACCCTGTCCCCTAGCCCCCTCTACCCAAGTCCCTCCCCCCAGCCTATCTAGTTTAAAGTCTCCCCAGTAGCCTTTGCAAATCTCCCTGCCAGGATATTGGTCCCCTTCGGGTTCAAGTGCAACCCATCCTTTTTGTACAGATCATGCCTTCCCCAAAAGAGGTCCCAGTGATCGAGAAACTTGAATCCCTGCCCACTGCACCAGTCCCTCAGCCACGCATTTATCCTCCACCGCATTCCATTCCTACTCTCACTGTCACGCGGCACAGGCAGTAATCCTGAAATCGTTACCCTTTTGTTCCTTTCCTTAACTTTCCCCCCAACTCCCTAAATTCTCCCTTCAGGACCTCATCTCTTTTTCTGCCTATAGAAACATAGAAACATAGAAACATAGAAATTAGGTGCAGGAGTAGGCCATTCAGCCCTTCGAGCCCGCACCGCCATTCAATATGATCATGGCTGATCATCCAACTCAGTATCCCGTACCTGCCTTCTCTCCATACCCTCTGATCCCCTTAGCCACAAGGGCCACATCCAACTCACTCTTAAATATAGCCAATGAACTGGCCTCAACTACCCTCTGTGGCAGAGAGTTCCAGAGACTCACCACTCTCTGTGTGAAGAAAGTCTTTCTCATCTCGGTCTTAAAGGATTTCCCCCTTATCCTTAAGCTGTGACCCCTTGTCCTGGACTTCCCCAACATCGGGAACAATCTTCCTGCATCTAGCCTGTCCAACCCCTTAAGAATTTTGTAAGTTTCTATAAGATCCCCTCTTAATCTCCTAAATTCCAGAGAGTATAAACCGAGTCTATCCAGTCTTTCTTCATAAGACAGTCCTGACATCCCAGGAATCAGTCTGGTGAACCTTCTCTGCACTCCCTCTATGGCAATAATGTCCTTCCTCAGATTTGGAGACCAAAACTGCACGCAATACTCCAGGTGTGGTCTCACCAAGACCCTGTACAACTGAAGTAGAACCTCCCTGCTCCTGTACTCAAATCCTTTTGCTATGAAAGCTAACATACCATTCGCTTTTTTCACTGCCTGCTGCACCTGCATGCCTACTTTCAATGACTGGTGTACCATGACACCCAGGTCTCGCTGCATCTCCCCTTTTCCTAATCGGCCACCATTTAAATAATAGTCTGCTTTCCTGTTTTTGCCACCAAAGTGGATAACCTCACATTTATCCACATTATACTGCATCTGCCAAACATTTGCCCACTCACCCAGCCTATCCAAGTCACCTTGCAGTCTCCTAGCATCCTCCTCACAGCGAACACTGCCCCCCAGCTTAGTGTCATCCGCAAACTTGGAGATATTGCCTTCAATTCCCTCATCCAGATCATTAATATATATTGTAAATAGCTGGGGTCCCAGCACTGAGCCCTGCGGTACCCCACTAGTTACTGCCTGCCATTGTGAAAAGGACCAGTTTACTCCTACTCTTTGCTTCCTGTTTGCCAGCCAGTTCTCTATCCACATCAATACTGAACCCCTAATACCGTATGCTTTAAGTTTGTATACTAATCTCTTATGTGGGACCTTGTCGAAAGCCTTCTGGAAGTCCAGATATACCACATCCACTGGTTCTCCCTTATCCACGCTACTAGTTACATCCTCGAAAAATTCCACAAGATTCGTCAGACATGATTTACCTTTTGTAAATCCATGCTGACTTTGTCCAATGATTTCACCACTTTCCAAATGTGCTGCTATCCCATCTTTAATAACTGACTCTAGCAGTTTCCCCACTACCGATGTTAGACTAACTGGTCTGTAATTCCCCGTTTTCTCTCTCCCTCCCTTCTTAAAAAGAGGGGTTACATTTGCTACCCGCCAATCCTCAGGAACTACTCCAGAATCTAAAGAGTTTTGAAAGATTATCACTAATGCATCCACTATTTCCTGAGCTACTTCCTTAAGTACTCTGGGATGCAGCCTATCTGGCCCTGGGGATTTATCGGCCTTTAATCTATTCAATTTACCCAACACCACTTCCCGACTGACCTGGATTTCACTCAATTCCTCCTTTGACCCACAGTCCCCTGCTATTTCAGGCAGATTATTTATGTCTTCCTTAGTGAAGACGGAACCAAAGTAGTTATTCAATTGGTCCGCCATATCCTTGTTCCCCATGATCAACTCACCTGTTTCTGACTGCAAGGGACCTACATTTGTTTTAACTAACCTCTTTCTCTTCACATATCTATAAAAACTTTTGCAGTCAGTTTTTATGTTCCCTGCCAGTTTTCTTTCATAATCTATTTTTCCTTTCCTAATTAAGCCCTTTGTCCTCCTCTGCTGGTCTCTGAATTTCTCCCAGTCCTCTGGTATGCTGCTTTTTCTGGCTACTTTGTACGCATCATCCTTTGCTTTGATACTATCCCTGATTTCCCTTGTTATCCACGGATGCACTACCTTCCCCGATTTATTCTTTTGCCAAACTGGGATGAACAATTTTTGTAGTTCATCCATGCAGTCTTTAAATGTCTTCCATTGTATATCCACCGTCAACCCTTTTAGAATTAATTGCCAGTCAATCTTGGCCAATTCACGTCTCATACCCTCAAAGTTACCTTTCTTTAAGTTCAGAACCATTGTTTCTGAATTAACAATGTCACTCTCCATCCTAATGGAGAACTCAACCATATTATGGTCACTCTTGCCCAAGGGGGCACGTACAACAAGACGGCTAATTACCCCTTCCTCATTACTCAAAACCCAGTCTAAAATAGCCTGCTCTCTCGTTGGTTCCTCTACATGTTGATTTAGATAACTATCCCGCATACATTCCAAAAAATCCTCTTCCTCAGCACCCCTGCCAATTTGATTAACCCAATCTATATGTAGATTGAAGTCACCCATTATAACTGTTTTGCCTTTGTCGCACGCATTTCTAATTTCCTGTTTGATACCATCCCCAACTTCTCTGCTACTGTTAGGTGGCCTGTACACAACACCCACCAGCGTTTTCTGCCCCTTAGTGTTTTGTAGCTCTACCCATACCGATTCCACATCCTCCAAGCTAATGTCCTTCCTTTCCATTGCTTTAATCTCCTCTCTAACCAGCAACGCTACTCCACCTCCTTTTCCTTTCTCTCTATCCCTCCTGAATATTGAATATCCCTGGATGTTCAGCTCCCAGCCTACGTCACCCTGGAGCCATGTCTCCGTGATCCCAACTATATCATAATCATTAATATCTATCTGCACGTTCAACTCGTCCACCTTATTACGAATACTCCTTGCATTGAGACACAAAGCCTTCAGGCTTGTCTTTACAACGCATTTACCCCTTATACAATTTTGCTGAAAAGTGGCCCTTTTTGTCTGCCTGCCACTTTTACCTTTCACCTTGCTACCTAATGCTTCTACCCTCATTTTACACCCTCCTGCCTCTCTGCTCTTGTACCCATCCCCCTGCCACATTAGTTTAAATCCTCCCCGACAGCACTAGCAAACACTCCCCCAAGAACATTGGTTCAATTCCATTCCAGGTGCAAACCGTCCTGTTTGTACCGGTCTCACCTCCCCCAGAACTGGTACCTATGTCACTGGTACCTATGTGTACCACAACATCAGGCTCCTCTCCCTCCCTTTTCAGAATCTTTTGGACACGTTCCGACACGTGCGAGACCCTGGCACCAGGGAGGCAAACTACCATCTGGGTTTCCCGACTGCGTCCACAGAATCGCCCATCCGACCCCCTAACTATAGAGTCCCCTATTACAGTTGCCCTCCTCTTTTTGCTACCCTTCTGAGCATCAGGGCCGGTCTCTGTGCTGGAGACCCGGTCGGTGTTGCTGCCCCCAGGTAGACTGTCCCCTCCAATTGTACTCAAACCCGAGTACCTATTTTCCAGTTGTACACTCACAGGGGTACTCTCTAGCCCCTGCCTCTTGCCCTTCCTAACCGTGACCCACTTGTCTGCCTCCTGTGGTCTGGGAATGACTGCCTCCCTGTAGCTCCTCTCTATGACCTCCTCACTCTCCCTGACCAGACGGAGGTCATCGAGCTGCTGCTCCAGGTTCCTAACACGATCCTTTAGGAGCCCCATCTCGACACACCTGGCGCAGATGTGGATGTCTGGAGGGCTATCAGA
The DNA here is from genome assembly GCA_035221665.1 of Okamejei kenojei. Taxonomy (NCBI): domain Eukaryota; kingdom Metazoa; phylum Chordata; class Chondrichthyes; order Rajiformes; family Rajidae; genus Okamejei; species Okamejei kenojei. Next base: position 81,708,020 of record CM069140.1, on the reverse strand, counting down.
TTCCCTGACCTCCCACATCTGACATCCAGAACAGTACACTGCCCCTGCCTTCATACTGCCCCCTTACACAGGATACAATAGCAACATATTGTAACCATTGTAGAATATGACATTCACTAGAGTGGCATAGTGGTGCAGCGGGTAGTGCCGCTCTTTCACAGCACCAGAGTCATGACTCCAATCCTGACCTTGGCTGCTTGCTGTGTGGAGTTTGCACCCGTGACCATGTGGGAGGACATACATTTAAGGTGAGAGGACAAAGATTTAATAGGAACGAGGTAGTTGAGACGGACACAACAATAGTTGAAAGACATTTGGACAGATACATGGATAGGAAAGGTTTGTCGGGATGTGGGCCGAAAATGGCCATATGGGACTAGCTTAGATGGGGGTTTTTGCACTAGTATTGTGGTTATTAATTTATTGAAACTATTGTGTTTACAGGTCCAGTGCAGAAGGAAAGTACTGCAGATGCTGGTTTACACATAAGGTCGCAGAGCTCTGGAGTAACTCGGTGGGTCAGACTGCATCTGTGGAGAACATCTGAAGACCAGAAACGTCACCTATCCATGTTCTCCACAGATGCTGCCTGACCAGCTGAGTTACTCCAGCACTTCGTGTCTTTATGGCTGCCGGTGTAACGCTTGTTGTATTTTCTCTGACAGGTCAACAACACGTACCACGAGGTCTGGTACGATGATCCACAGAGCATTTCAATGAAGGCGGGCATCGTGAAGAAGTTTAACCTGCGTGGTGTGGGCATGTGGAACGCCAATCTGCTGGACTACGGAAACAATGCCACAGCCCAGAAGCAGACCGGAGACATGTGGAACGCTCTGCACCCTCTGTGACGCGGGTACCAAGAAGCAACCATCTCAACGCAGAATGCAATCACTTTGTTTAGCAACCAATCTTTACACAGGAACTAGTTTCCAACGTCAGAAATCGCTCCATACAATTTTTCATTCAATTGTCACTGTTGATTGCAAATAAATATTTACTAATTCAGGATGTGCAAAATCATTTACAGATATGCCAAATCAGTATTAATGCTTAACAGTACAAACTCAAAAGCACCTGCCAATATTTTCTGGTAATACATGAAGGAATTCTGCTTTCAGATGGGCTGTTAACTAGTTCTGACAGACACATACATCCTATCTGCTTCAGACATATATTAATTTTGGCTGTCATTGTTTTATGATTTTGCACTAAATTCTAATTTTGTTGCTGAGATGATTACCTGGATAATATTTTTTCATCTTGTTCATTCCATTACCACCGTGCCACAGCTCCTGAATCGCTAGTTTAACTTTACAAAAGCACTATAATTATTATTCTACCTCTTGATGGTTTTGTGGTTGTCCAATACCTGAAAGGCAACTTAATGCAAGCTTGGTTTCTTTTAACAAATAAAACAGTTTCTCAAATGTTTTGGTGTTGCTCTTAGTTTAGATTCGAGATACAGTGTGAAAACAGGGACTTCAGCCCACTGAGTCTGCACCAACCAGCAATCACCCATTCACATTAGTTATATCCTACACACAAGGGATGACTCGGAGAAGCCAATTAACCTACAAACTTGCACATATTTGGGATGTGGGTGGAAACTGGAGCTCCTGGAGAAAACCCACGTGGTCACATAGAGAACTCCACACGGACAGTACTGGCAGCCAGGTTGGAACCCAGATCTCTGGTGTTATGAGGCAGTAACTCTACCGCTGTGCCACTGTACCGGCCCGAATTAAAGTTGGAATTGGGTACGTTTTAAAAAAATGTTCCAAAAATCCTTCAAGAAACTCCTCCAAGATTCCTCCTTGCAAACATGTAAATCTTACCCCCCATTTGGTAAATGGGCTATTTTTAGCGGTGTTTGGTTTGCAGGTCTATGTTGCTCTGTCCACACAGCTCTGCATTGTTGCTTTCCTGCAGTGGTGTATCGTACCGTTCTACGCTGGGAGCTCTGTGATGTTTATGAACGATTTGGATGTAAATGTAGGTGGATTGGTCAGTAGGTTTATAGATGGTACCAGAATTGGTGGAGTTGCAGATACACTGTCAAAGTATACAGCAGGACATAGATTAGCTAAAAAAATAGGTAGATAAATGGTGAATGGGCTTAAATTCAATACTAGGCTAAGTGAGGTCCATTGCACTGGTCCAAATGCATAATTCCACCACTGACGAATAGCCCCCAACTGTGCGGGCACGGCAGGTGGAAAAGGGATTTATTAAAGCTTAAAATGTTCACTCACTCACGTCTTCTGGACGCAGATCACTCACACGTGGATTCTTGACTCACAGTTAACTCATTCACGGCTTCTGGACTCACACTTCACTCACTCACGGCTTCTGGACTCAAACTTCACTCGCGGCTTCTGGCTACACAGTTCACTCACCTACGGATTCTGGACTTACCGTTCACACACTTGCGGCTTCTGGACAGCTTCTGGATTCATAGTTCACTCATGGCTTCTGGACTCAAAGATCACTCACTTACAGCTTCTGTACTCACAGGTCACTCATGGCATCTGGAGTCAGAGTTCACTCACTCACGGCATCTGTACTCACAGTTCACTCATTCACGGCTTCTGGACTCACACTTCACTCACTCATGGCTTTCGGACACAGTTCAATCACTCACGGCTTCTTGACTCACGGTTCACTCCCTCGTGGCTTCTGGACTCACAGTTCACTCACTCACAGCTTCTGGACTCAAAGATCACTCACAGCTTCTGGACTCGCAGGTCACTCACTCACAGCTTCAGGTCTCACAGTTCACTCATTCACGACTTCTGGACATGGTTCACTCACGGCTCTGGACTCACAGTTCACTCACTCACGACATCTGGACTCACTGTTCACTCACTCCTGGCATCTTGACTCACAGTTCACTTACTCACGACATCTGGACTCACAGTTCATTCACTCGCGGTTTCTAGACTCACATTTCACTCACTCACTCACGACTTATGTACTCACAGATCACTCACGGCTTCTTGACTCGCGGTTCACTCACTCTCGGTTTCTGGACTCACAACTCACTCACTTAGGACCTCTGGACTCACAATTCACTCACTCACGGTTTCTGCACTCGCAGTTCACTCGCGGCTTCTGGATTAACAGTTAACTCACTCATGGCTTCTAGACTTACAGTTCACTCATGGCTCTAGAATCACAGTTCACTCATTCATGAATTCTGGACTCACAGATCACTCACCCACGGCTTCTGTAGTTATAGTTCACTCACTCACGGCCTCTGGACTCACAGTTCACTCAGTCGTGGCTTTAGTCCTCACAGTTCACTCATTCACGGTTTCTGGACAAAGTTCACTCACTCACGGCTTCTGTCGTCACAGTTCACTCACTCACGGCTGCTGCACTCACAGTTCACTCCCTCTCGGTTTCTGGACTCACAGTTCACTCATGGCTCTGCAGTCACAATTCACTCACTCACGGCTTCTGGACTCACAGGTCACTCAAGGCTTCTGGACTCACAGTTCACTCACTCACGGCTACTGGGCTCAAAGTTCACTTCCTCATGGCTTTTTGACTCACATTTCACTCACTGACGGCTTCTGGACTCACAGATCACTCACTCACGGCTTCATGACTCACAGTTCACTCACTCACGGTTTCTGGACTCACAATTCACTCACTCACGGTTTCTGGACTCACCGTTCACACACTCCCGGCAGCTGGACTCACAGTGCACTCATGGCTTCTGGATTCACAGTTCACTCACGGCCTCTGGACATAGTTCACTCACTCGCGGCTTCTGGATTCACAGTTCACTCACTCGCGGCTTCTGGATTCACAGTTCACTCACTCAGGGCTTCTGGACTCAGAGTTCACTCACTCACAGCCTCTGGACTCGCAGTTCAGTCAATCATAGCTTCTGGAATCACATTTCACTCACTCACTCATGGCTTCTGGACATACAGTGCACTCACTCATGGCTTCTGAACTCACAGTTCACTCACTCACGGTTCTGGAGTCACAGTTCACTATGCACATATCCTGGACACAGTTCATTCACTCATGGCCTCTGGACTCACAATTCACTCACTTAGGCCTTCTGGACTCTCAGTTCACTCAGTCAGTGTTCACACACTCGCAGCTTCTGGACTCACAGTTCACTCACAGCTTCTGGATTCATAGTTCACTCTCGGTTTCTGGACTCACAGATGACTCACTGACAGCCTCTGGACTCACAGGTCACTCACGGCATCTGGACTCACACTTCACTCACTCGCGGCTTCTGGACTCACAATTCACTCATTAACGGCTTCTGGACTCACACTTCACTCACTCATGGCTTCTGGACTCACACTTCACACTCTCACGGCTACTGGACTCACAGTTCACGCCCTCATGGCTTTTTGACTAACAGTTCACTCACTGACAGCTTCCGGACTCACAGTTCACTGACGCACGTCTTCCGGACTCACAGTTCACTCACTCATGGTTTCCAAACTCACAGTTTACTCAGTCGCGGATTTAGGACTCACAGTTCACTCATTCACGGCTTCTGGACACAGTTCACTCACTCACGGATTCTGTAGTTACAGTTCACTCACTCACGGCTTCTGGACTCACAATTCACACACTCACTGATCCTGGAATCACAGTTCACTCACGCACGGCTTCTGAACACAGTTCACTCACTCGCGGCTTCTGGACTCACAGTTCACTCACTCACGGCTTCTGGACTCACAGTTCACACACTCAGGCCTTCTGGACTCACTGTGCACTCATTCACAGCTTCTAGACTCACAGTTCGGTCACTTGGTTCAAGACACACAGTTCACTCACTCACGGCTTCTGGACTCACAGTTCACTCACTCACAGCTTCTGTACTCAGAGTTCATTAACTGACGGCTTCTGGACTCACAGTTCACTCATTCACAACTTCAGGTCTCACAGTTCACTCATTCACGGCTTCTGGACACAATTCACTCACGGCTCTGGACTCACAGTTCACTCACTCACGGCATCTGGGCTCACAGTTCACTAACTCCTGGCATCTTGACTCACAGTTCACTTACTCCTGGCATCTTGACTCACAGTTGACGTACTCCTGGCCTCCTGACTCACACTTCACTCACTCATGGCTCCTGGACTGACAGTGCACTCCCTCACGGCTACTGGACTCACAGTTCACTCACGGCTTTTTGACTCACCACTCACTCACGGCTTCTGGACTCTCTAGGGGCGCTGCACTGACATTTGTTTTTACATCTTTTTTTTATTTTTCGTCCGTTAAAAGTTTGTTTTTGGGGGAGGCTATTACTTTTCTATTTGGGGGAGGGGGGCAGGGTAAGGGGGAAACTAACTGCCAGTCGCTTCCTGGCGGGGACGCGACTATATCTCCGAGTCGGGTCCTCGCCCCTCACCTCGCGGCCTACCTTCTGGATCGGAGCGGCCTTTCCTGCCGGGAACCGGACCGGAGCTGCAACAGGGGCGGCGGCGCGGGAGTCCCCGCGGAGCGGGTGATGCCTACCTGGGTCGCCGTTGGAGCTCCGCAGCGTTGGGCCGCGGCTCCAACATCGTGGAGCTCCGGTTTAGAGAGCTTCCAACGCGGGCGGCGCTGACCGTCATCGTGGAGTCCCGGGGCCCTTTGCCGAGGGCCTCCAGCACTGCATCTCCACCCGGCGCGGCCAGTGGACTTTGGCAGCCATGGACTCCGGTAGTAGGGGCCAACTCAGGGTCCAGGCCGCTGAGGACATCCCCCAGCCCCGACGACGTACTTACATCATCCCGGCGACTACGGAGGGCTCGGGGAGGCCCCGACCACGGGTTAACACTGAGGAACATCAGGGGAAGAGACTGACTTTGGTGCCTACCCTCACAGTGGGAAATTTTGATCCTGCTATGTTTGGGATGTTTTATGTTGAATTTTATCTACTATGTTATGTTCTTTATTTTTACTGTATGGCTGCATTTAATTTCACTGTGCCAATTGGCGCACGCGACAAATAAAATGCACCTGTATCTGTATCACAGTTCACGCACTCACGGCTTCTGAACTCACAGATCACTCACTCACTCATGGCTACTGGACATACAATGCCTTCACTCACGGCTTCTGAACTAACAGTTCACTCACTCACGGATCCTGGACTCACAGTGCACTCACGCACGGCCTCTGGACTCACAGTTCACTCAGTCGCAGCTTTAGGACTCACAGATCACTCATTCACAGCTTCTGGACACAGTTCACTCACTCACGGCTTCTGTAGTTACAGTTCACTCCCTCTCAGCTCTGGACTCACAGTTCACTCACTCACTCACGGCTTCTGGAATCACAGTTCACACACTCACAGCTTCTGGTCTCACAGTGCACTCACTCACTCATGGCTACTGGACATACAATGCACTCACTCACAGCTTCTGAACTCACAGTTCACTCACTCACGTATCCTGGACTCACAGTTCACTCACTCATGGCTTTTGGACTCACACTTCACTCACTCACGGTTTATGGACTCACAGTTCAGTCACTCACAGTTTCTGGACTCATCATTCACACACACGGCTTCTGGACTCACAGCTCACTCACGGCTTCTGGACTCACAGTTCACACACTCACGGCCTCTGGACACAGTTCACTCACTCGCGGTTTCTAGACTCAAAGTTCACTCACCCACAGCTTCTGGACTCACAGTTCACTCACTCACGGATTCTGTACTCACAATTCACTCATTTAGGACTTCTGGACTCACAGTTCACTCACTCATGTATTTTGGACTCACAGTTCACTCACTCTCAGATTCTGGATCTTTGTTCACACACTCACGGCTTCTGGACTCACAGTTCACTCACTCACGGTTGCTGGATTCACAGTTCACTCACGGTCTCTGGACTCACAGATCACTAACTCACAGCTTCTGGTCTCACAGTGCACTCACTCACTCATGGCTTCTGGACATACAATGCACTCACTCACGGCTTCTGAACTCACAGTTCACTCATGGATCCTGGACACACAGTTCACTCACTCACGGCCTCTGGACTCACAGTTCACTCACTCACAGATTCTGGATCTTTTTCACACACTCACAGCTTCTGGCCTCACAGTTCACTCACTGACGTCTTCTGTACTCACACTTCACTCACTCACGGCTTTGAGACACAGTTCACTCACTCACGGCTTCTTGACTCACAGTTACTCATGTCTTCTGGACTCACAGTTCACTCACTGCTTCTGGACTCACAGTTCACTAATGGCTCTGGACTCACAGTTCACTTACTCACGGCCTCTGGGCTCACAGTTCACTGACACACGTCTTCCGGACACACAGTTCACTCACTCGCGGTTTCTAGACTCAAAGTTCACTCACTCATGGCTTCTGGACTCACAGTTCACTCACTCACGGCTTCTGTAGTTACAGTTCACTCACTCACGGCTTCTGGACTCACAGTTCACTCACTCACAGATGCTGGATCTTTGTTTACACACTCACGGCTTCTGGACTCACAGTTCATTCACTCACGGCCTCTGGACACAGGTCACTCACGGCATCTTGACTCACAGTTCACTTACTCACGGCTTCTGGACTCACACTTCACTCACTCACGGCTTCTGGACTCACAGTTAACTCACTCACGGCTTTTTACCCACAGTTCACTCACTCACGGTTTCTAGACTCACAGTTCACTCACTCACGGCTTCTGAACTCAATGTTCACTCACTCACGGTTTCTGAACTCACAATGCACTTACTTAGGACTTCTGGCTTCACATTTCACTCACTCACGGCTTCTGGACTCACAGTTCCCTCACTCACTCATGGTTTCTGGACTCACAGTTCACTCACTCACTCACTCACGGCTTCTGGACTCACAGTTCACTCACTCACGGATCCTGGACTCACAGTGCACTTACTCACGGCCTCTGGACTCACAGTTCACTCAGTCGCAGCTTTAGGACTCACAGATCACTCATTCACGGCTTCTGGACACAGTTCACTCACTCACGGCTTCTGTAGTTACAGTTCACTCCCTTTCAGCTTCTGGTCTCACAGTGCACTCACTCACTCATGGCTACTGGACATACAATACACTCACTCACGGCTTCTGAACTCACAGTTCACTCACTCACGTATCCTGGACTCACAGTTCACTCACTCATGGCTTTTGGACTCACACTTCACTCACTCACGGTTTATGGACTCACAGTTCAGTCACTCACAGTTTCTGGACTCATCATTCACACACACGGCTTCTGGACTCACAGCTCATTCACGGCTTCTGGACTCACAGTTCACTCACTCACGGCCTCTGGAGTTACAGTTCACTCCCTCTCAGCTTCTGGACTCACAGTTCACTCACTCACTCACGGCTTCTGGAATCACAGTTCACACACTCACAGCTTCTGGTCTCACAGTGCACTCACTCACTCATGGCTACTGGACATACAATACACTCACTCACGGCTTCTGAACTCACAGTTCACTCACTCACGGCCTCTGGACTCATAGTTCACTCAGTCGTGGCTTTATGACTCATAAATCACTCACTCACGGCTTCTGCACTCACAGTTCACTCACTCGCGGCTTTCGGACTCACAGTTCACTCACTCAAGGCTTCTTGACTCACAGTTCACTCACTGACGTTTTCTGGACTCACAATTCATTCACTCACGGCTTTGGGACACAGTTTACTCACTCACGGCTTCTTGACTCATGGTTACGCATGTCTTCTGGACTCACAGTTCACTCACTCGCGGCTTCTGGACTCTCAGTTCACACACTCACGGCTTCTGGACTCACAAATTACTGACACACGTCTTCCGGACACAGTTCACTCATTCGCAGTTTCTAGACTCAAAGTTCACTCACCCACAGCTTCTGGACTCACAGTTCACTCGCTCACTGATTCTGTACTCACAATTCACTCACTTAGGACCTCTGGACTCAAAGTTCACTCACTCACGTATTTTGGACTCACAGTTCACTCACTCACAGATTCTGGATCTTTGTTCACACACTCACGGCTTCTGGACTCACAGTTCACTCACTCACGGTTGCTGGATTCACAGTTCACTAACGGCCTCTGGACTCACAGATCACTCACTCACTCACAGCTTCTGGTCTCACAGTGCACTCACTCACTCATGGCTTCTGGACATACAATGCACTCACTCACGGCTTCTGAACTCACAGTTCACTCACGGATCCTGGACACACAGTTCACTCACTCACGGCCTCTGGACTCACAGTTCACTCAGTCGCGGCTTTACGACTCACAGATCACTCATTCATGGCTTCTGGACACAGTTCACTCACTCACGGCTTCTGTAGTTACAGTTTACTCACTCATGGCTCTGGACTCACAGTTCACTCACTCACTGATTCTGGATCTTTGTTCACACACTCACGGCTTCTGGACTCACAGATCACTCACTCACAGCTTCTGATCTCACAGTGCACTCACTCACTCATGGCTTCTGGACATACAATGCACTCACTCATGGCTTCTGAACTCACAGTTCACTCACTCACGGATCCTGGACTCACAGTTCACTCACTCATGGCTTCTGAACTCACAGTTCACTCACTCACGGATCCTGGACTCACAGTTCACTCACTCACGGCCTCTGGACTCACAGTTCACTCACTCACGGCATCTGGAGTCACAGTTCACTCACTCGCGGCTTCTGGACTCACAGTTCACTCACTCACGGCTTCTGGACTCACAGTTCACTCATTCCTGGCATCTTGACTCACAGTTCATTTACTCACGGCTTCTGGACTCACAGTTCACTCACTCACAGATTCTGGATCTTTGTTCACACACACACAGCTTCTGGTCTCACAGTTCACTCACTGACGTCTTCTGTACTCACACTTCACTCACTCACGGCTTTGAGACACAGTTCACTCACTCACGGCTTCTTGACTCACGGTTACTCATGTCTTCTGGACTCACAGTTCACTCGCTGCTTCTGGACTCACAGTTCACTTACTCACAGCCTCTGGGCTCACAGTTCACTGACACACGTCTTCCGGACACACAGTTCACTCACTCGCGGTTTCTAGACTCAAAGTTCACTCACTCACGGCTTCTGGACTCACAGTTCATTCACTCATGGCCTCTGGAAACAGGTCACTCACGGCATCTTGACTCACAGTTCACTTACTCACGGCATCTGGACTCACACTTCACTCACTCACGGTTTCTAGACTCACAGTTCACTCTCTCACGGCTTCTGAACTCAAAGTTCACTCACTCACGGTTTCTGAACTCACAATGCACTTACTTAGGACTTCTGGCTTCACAATTCACTCACTCACGGCTTCTGGACTCACAGTTCGCTCACTCGTGGCGTCTGGACTCACAATTCACTTACTTAGGACCTGGACTCGCAACTCACTCACTCACAGCTTCTGGACTCAAAGTTCACTCAATCACGGTTTCTAGACTCAAAGTTCACTCACTCACGGCTTCTGGACTCAAACTTCACTCCCTCACGGCTACTGGACTCACAGTTCGCTCACTCATGGCTTTTTAGGCATAGTTCACTCACTCACGGCTTCTGGACTCACAGTTCACTGACACACGTCTTCTGGACTAACAGTTCACTCACTCGCGGTTTCTAGACTCGCAGTTCACTCACGGCTTCTGGACTCACAGATCACTCGCTCACTGCTTCTTGACTCACGGTTCACTGACTCACGGCTTCTGAACTCAAAGTTCACTCACTCACGGTTACTGAACTCACAATGCACCTACTCAGGACTCTGGCCTCACAATTCACTCACTCACTGACGGTTTCTGGACTCACAGTTCCCTCACTCACGGTTTCTGGACTCACCGTTCACACACGCGCGGCTTCTGGACTCACAGTTCATTCACGACTTCTGGATTAACATTTCACTCACGGCTTCTGAACTCACAGTTCACTCACTCACGGCTCCTGGACTCACCGTTCACTTCCTCACGGCTTATGCACTCACCGTTCACTAACTTATGGCTTCTGGACTCGGACTCACAGTTCAGTCACTCACGGCTTCTGGACTCACAGTTGCCTTACTCACGGCTTCTGGACTCACAGTTCACTTACTCACGGCTTCTGGACTCACACCACTCACTCATTGCTTCTGGACTCACAATGCACTCACTCATGGTTTCTGGACTCACATTTCACTCCCTCATGACTACTGGACACAGTTCACTCACTCACGGCTTTTTGACTCACAGTTCACTCACTCGCGGCATTTTGACTCAAACTTTACTCACTCACGGCTTCTGGACTTACAGTTCACTGACATACATCTACTGGACTCACAGTTCACTCACTCGCGGCTCTCTGACTAACAGTTCACTCACTCATGGCTTTTGGACTCACAGTTCACTGACATACGTCTACTGGACTCACAGTTCACTCACTCGCGGGTTCTAGACTCACAGTTCACTCACTCGTGGCGTCTGGACTCACAATTCATTTACTTAGGACTTCAGGACTCGCAACTCACTCACGGCTTCTGGACTCATAGTTCACTCATGGCTCTGGACTCACAGTTCACTCATTCACGACTTCTGGACTCACAGTTCACTCACTAATGGCATTTTGACTCACAGCTCACTCACTCACGGCTTCTGGACTCACACTTCACTCACTCACGGCTTCTGGACTCACAGTTCACTGACACACGTCTTCTGGACTCACAGTTCACTCACTCGCTGCTTCTTGACTCACGGTTCACTGACTCACGGTTTCTGAACTCACTGTGCACTTACTTAGGATTTCTGGCCTCACAATTCAGTCCGTCACGACTTCAGGACTCACAGTTCACTCACTCACTCACGGTTTCTGGACTCATAGATCACTCACTCACGGTTTCTGGACTCACCGTTCACACACTCACGGCTTCTGGGCTCACAGTTCAGTCGCGACTTCTGGATTAACATTTCACTCACGGCTTCAGAACTCACAGTTCACTCACTGGCAGCTTCTGGACTCACAGTTCATTAACTGATGGCTTCTGGACTCACAGGTCACTCGCTCACGGCATCTTCACTCACAGTTCACTTACTCACGGCTTCTGGACTCACCCTTCAGTACCTCGCGACTTCTGGACTCACAGATCACTCCCGCACGGCTACTGGACTCACAGTTCACTCACTCACGGCTACTGGACTCACAGTTCACTCACTCACGGCTGGAGTCACAGTTCACTCACTCATGGCTTCTGGAGTCACATGTCACTTACTCACGGCATCTGGACTCACAGTTCACTCATGGCATCTTGACTCACATTTCACTCACTCTCGGCTTTTGGACTCACAGTTCGCTGACTCACAGCTTTTGGACACACTTCAATCATTGACGGCGTCTGGACTCACAGTTCACTCACTCACATCTTGTGAACTCACAGTTCACTCACTCACGGCTCCTGGACTCACCGTTCACTTCCTCACCACTTATGCACTCACCGTTCACTAACTTATGGCTTCTGGACTCGGACTCACAGTTCAGTCACTCTCGGCTTCTGGACTCACAGTTCACGCACTCACGGCTTCTGGACTCACAATGCACTCACTCATGGTTTCTGGACTCACGGTTCACTCCCTCATGACTACTGGACACAGTTCACTCACTCACGGCTTTGTGACTCACAGTTCACTCACACGCGGCTTTTTGACTCATACTTCACTCACACACGGCTTCTGGACTCACAGTTCACTGACATACGTCTACTGGACTCACAGTTCACTCACTCGCGGTTTCTAGACTCACAGTTCACTCACTCGTGGCGTCTGGACTCACAATTCACTTACTTAGGACACTGAACTCGCAACTCACTCACTCACGGTTTCTGGACTCACAGTTCACTCATTCACGGTTTCTGCACTCACCGATCACACGCACGGCTTCTGGACTCACAGTTCACTCACGGCTTCTGGATTCACAGTTCACTCATGGCTACAGGTCTCACAGTTCACTCATTCACGGCTTCTGGACTCACAGTTCACTGACACACGTCTTCTGGACTCACAGTTCACTCACTCGCGGTTTCTAGACTCACAGTTCCCTCACTCACGGCTTCTGGACTCACAGATCACTCGCTCACTGCTTCTTGACACGGTTCACTGACGCACGGCTTCTGAACTCAAAGTTCACTCACTCACGGTTTCTGAACTCATAATGCACTTACTTAGGACTGGCCTCAAAATTCACTCACTCACGACTTCTGGACTCACAGTTCACACACTCATGGCTTCTGGACTCACAGTTCATTCACGACTTCTGGATTAACATTTCACTCTCGGCTTCAGAACTCACAGTTCACTCACTCACAGCTTCTGGACTCACAGTTCATTAACTGACGGCTTCTGGACTCACAGGTCACTCGCTCACGGCATCTTCACTCACAGTTCACTTACTCACGGCTCTGGACTCACAGTTCACTCACTCACGGCTCTGGACTCACAGTTCACTCACTCACGGCATCTTGACTCACATTTCACTCACTCACGGCTTTTGGACACAGTTGGCTGACTCACAGCTTTTGGACACACTTCAATCACTCACGGCTTCTGGACTCACAGTTAACTACCTCATGGCTACTGGACTCACAGTTCACTCACTCACATCTTCTGAACTCACAGTTCACTCACTCACGGCATCTGGACTCACCGTTCACTTCCTCACGGCTTATGCACGCACCGTTCACTAACTTATGGCTTCTGGACTCGGACTCACAGTTCAGTCACTCACGGCTCCTGGACTCACAGTTCACGCACTCACGGCTTCTGGACTCACAGTTCACCTACTCACGGCTTCTGGACTCACAACACTCACTCATTGCTTCTGGACTGACAATGCACTCACTCATGGTTTCTGGACTCACAGTTCACTCATTCACGACTTCTGGACTCACAGTTCACTTACTAATGGCATTTAGACTCACAGTTCACTCACTCGCGGCTTTCTGACTCACAGTTCACTCACTCATGGCTTCTGGACTCACTGTTCACTGACATACGTCTATTGGACTCACAGTTCACTCACTCGCGGTTTCTAGACTCACAGTTCACGCACTCGTAGCGTCTGGACTCACAATTAATTTGCTTAGAACTTCTGGACTCGCAGTTCACTCATTCACGGTTTCTGCACTCACGGTTCACACACACGGCTTCTGGACTCAGTTCACTCACGGCTTCTGGATTCACAGTTCACTCATGGCTACAGGTCTCACAGTTCACTCATTCACGGCTTCTGGACTCACAGTTCACTCACAGCTCTGGACTCACAGTTCACTCATTCACGACGTCTGGACTCACAGTTCACTTACTAATGGCATTTTGACTCACAGTTCACTCACTCACGGCTTCTGGACTCAAACTTCACTCACTCACGGCTTCTGGACACACACTTCACTCACTCACGGCTTCTGGACTCACAGTTCACTCACTCGCGGTTTCTCGACTCACAGTTCACTCACTCACGGCTTCTGGACACAGATCACTCGCTCACTGCTTCTTGACACACGGCTTCTAAACTCAAAGTTCACTCACTCACGGTTTCTGAACTCACAATGCACTTACTTAGGACTCTGGCCTCACAATTCACTCAGTCACGACTTCAGGACTCACAGTTCACTCACTCACTCACTCACTCACTCACTCACTCACTCACTCACTCACGGTTTCTGGACTCACAGATCACTCACTCACGGTTTCTGGACTCACCGTTCACACACTCACGGCTTCTGGACTCACAGTTCATTCACGACTTCTGGATTAACATTTCACTCTCGGCTTCAGAACTCACAGTTCACTCACTCAGAGCTTCTAAACTCACAGTTCATTAACTGACGGCTTCTGGACTCACAGGTCACTCGGTCACGACATCTTCACTCACAGTTCACTTACTCACGGCTTCTGGACTCACACTTCAGTACCTCGCGACTTCTGGACTCACAGATCACTCCCGCATAGCTACTGGACTCACAGTTCACTCACTCACGGCTACTGGACTCACAGTTCACTCACTCACGGCTCTGGACTCACAGTTCACTCAATCATGGCTTCTGGAGTCACAGGTCACTCACTCACGGCATCTGGACTCACAGTTCACTCATGGCATCTTGACTCACATTTCACTCACTCACGGTTACTGAACTCACAATGCACCTACTCAGGACTCTGGCCTCACAATTCACTCACTCACTGACGGTTTCTGGACTCACAGTTCCCTCACTCACGGTTTCTGGACTCACCGTTCACACACGCGCGGCTTCTGGACTCACAGTTCATTCACGACTTCTGGATTAACATTTCACTCACGGCTTCTGAACTCACAGTTCACTCACTCACGGCTCCTGGACTCACCGTTCACTTCCTCACGGCTTATGCACTCACCGTTCACTAACTTATGGCTTCTGGACTCGGACTCACAGTTCAGTCACTCACGGCTTCTGGACTCACAGTTGCCTTACTCACGGCTTCTGGACTCACAGTTCACTTACTCACGGCTTCTGGACTCACACCACTCACTCATTGCTTCTGGACTCACAATGCACTCACTCATGGTTTCTGGACTCACATTTCACTCCCTCATGACTACTGGACACAGTTCACTCACTCACGGCTTTTTGACTCACAGTTCACTCACTCGCGGCATTTTGACTCAAACTTTACTCACTCACGGCTTCTGGACTTACAGTTCACTGACATACATCTACTGGACTCACAGTTCACTCACTCGCGGCTCTCTGACTAACAGTTCACTTCACTCATGGCTTTCTGGACTCACAGTTCACTGAACACTACGTCTACTGGACTCACAGTTCACTCACTCGCGGGTTCTAGACTCACAGTTCACTCACTCGTGGCGTCTGGACTCACAATTCATTTACTTAGGACTTCAGGACTCGCAACTCACTCACGGCTTCTGGACTCATAGTTCACTCATGGCTCTGGACTCACAGTTCACTCATTCACGACTTCTGGACTCACAGTTCACTCACTAATGGCATTTTGACTCACAGCTCACTCACTCACGGCTTTGGACTCACACTTCACTCACTCACGGCTTCTGGACTCACAGTTCACTGACACACGTCTTCTGGACTCACAGTTCACTCACTCGCTGCTTCTTGACTCACGGTTCACTGACTCACGTTTCTGAACTCACTGTGCACTTACTTAGGATTTCTGGCCTCACAATTCAGTCCGTCACGACTCACAGTCACGCCACGGTTTACTCACTCACTCACTTTCACGGTTTCTGGACTCACAGTTCACTCACTTCACATCACAGTTCTCGGACTTCTGATTAACATTTCACAGACTTCATTAACTCACTCACTGGCAGCTTTCACTCACAGGACTTCACTCACAGTCACTCGGCAATCACCACTTCACTCACGGCTTCTGGACTCACCCATTCAGCTCTCGGCGACTCACAGTTCAACTCACAGTCACTTCTGGGCATTCTCACTTCACGGACTCTGGACACACTCACACATGTTCTGGAGTCACATGACTCACAGTTCACTCATGGCTTCACTCATCACTCACTCTCGCTTTTGGACTCACAGTTCTACTCACAGGCTTTCACTCACTTCACTCACACTTCACATCACTCACAGTTCACTCACTCAGGGGACTCACAGTTTACACGGCTTCACTCACTATGGCACTCACTTCACTCTTATGGACTCACAGTTCAGTCACTCGGACTCACAGTTCACTCACTCACGGCTCACAGGACTCACACTCATGGTTCTGGACTTCACTCACTCACGGCACAGTTCACTCACTCACGACTCACAGTTCACTCACACGACTCATACTTCACTCACTTTCACTTCACAGACTCACCACTCTCACTTCACTCACTCGCGGCACTCACACACTCTCACTCACTCACTCACTCACGGTTTCGACTCACAGTTCACTCATTCACGGTTTCACTCACCGTCACTCACGGCTTCTGGACTCACTTCACCTCACTCATGGGTCTACTTCTGGACTCACAGTTCACTTCACTCACAGTTACTCACTCGCTCACTCACAGTTCACTCACAGATCACTGGACAGTTCACTCACGGCTTCTGAACTCACACTTCACTCACTTCACTCACAGTTTTCACTCACTCACGCTTTTGGACATTAACAGCTTCAGCTCACAGACTCACGTTCTTTCTGGACTCACACTTCAATCACTCACGGCTTCTCACAGGACTCACAGTTAGGACTGGACTCACAGTTCACTCACTCACATCTTCTGAACTCACAGTTCACATCACTCACGTCATCTGGACTCACCGTTCACTTCCTCACGGCTTATGCACGCACCGTTCACTAACTTATGGCTTCTGGACTCGGACTCACAGTTCAGTCACTCACGGCTCCTGGACTCACAGTTCACGCACTCACGGCTTCTGGACTCACAGTTCACCTACTCACGGCTTCTGGACTCACAACACTCACTCATTGCTTCTGGACTGACAATGCACTCACTCATGGTTTCTGGACTCACAGTTCACTCATTCACGACTTCTGGACTCACAGTTCACTTACTAATGGCATTTAGACTCACAGTTCACTCACTCGCGGCTTTCTGACTCACAGTTCACTCACTCATGGCTTCTGGACTCACTGTTCACTGACATACGTCTATTGGACTCACAGTTCACTCACTCGCGGTTTCTAGACTCACAGTTCACGCACTCGTTAGCGTCTGGACTCACAATTAATTTGCTTAGAACTTCTGGACTCGCAGTTCACTCATTCACGGTTTCTGCACTCACGGTTCACACACACGGCTTCTGGACTCAGTTCACTCACGGCTTCTGGATTCACAGTTCACTCATGGCTACAGGTCTCACAGTCCACTCATTCACGGCTTCTGGACTCACAGTTCACTCACAGCTCTGGACTCACAGTTCACTCATTCACGACTTCTGGACTCACAGTTCACTTACTAATGGCATTGTGACTCACAGTTCACTCACTCACGGCGTCTGGACTCAAACTTCACTCACTCACGGCTTCTGGACTCACACTTCACTCACTCACGGCTTCTGGACTCACAGTTCACTCACTCGCGGTTTCTCGACTCACAGTTCACTCACTCACGGCTTCTGGACACAGATCACTCGCTCACTGCTTCTTGACACACGGCTTCTAAACTCAAAGTTCACTCACTCACGGTTTCTGAACTCACAATGCACTTACTTAGGACTCTGGCCTCACAATTCACTCAGTCACGACTTCAGGACTCACAGTTCACTCACTCACTCACTCACTCACTCACTCACTCACTCACTCACGGTTTCTGGACTCACAGATCACTCACTCACGGTTTCTGGACTCACCGTTCACACACTCACGGCTTCTGGACTCACAGTTCATTCACGACTTCTGGATTAACATTTCACTCTCGGCTTCAGAACTCACAGTTCACTCACTCAGAGCTTCTAAACTCACAGTTCATTAACTGACGGCTTCTGGACTCACAGGTCACTCGGTCACGACATCTTCACTCACAGTTCACTTACTCACGGCTTCTGGACTCACACTTCAGTACCTCGCGACTTCTGGACTCACAGATCACTCCCGCATAGCTACTGGACTCACAGTTCACTCACTCACGGCTACTGTTCATCACTCACGACTCACAGTTCACTCAATCATGGCTCCAGTTCAGGCTTCTGGAGTCACAGGTCACTCACTCACGGCATCTGGACTCACAGTTCACTCATGGCATCTTGACTCACATTTCACTCACTCACGGCTTTTGGACTCACAGTTCGCTGACTCGCGGCTTTTGGACACACTTCAATCATTGACGGCTTCTGGACTCACAGTTAACTACCTCGTGGCTACTGGACTCACAGTTCACTCACTCAGATCTTCTGAACTCACAGTTCACTCACTCACGGCTCCTGGACTCACCGTTCACTTCCTCACGGCTTATGCACTCACCGTTCACTAACTTATGGCTTCTGGACTCGGACTCACAGTTCAGTCACTCACGGCACTCACACTCACAGTTCACGCACTCACGGCTTCTGGACTCACAGTTCACCGTAACGCGGCGTTCTGGACTCACAACACTCACTCACAGGTTCTGGACTCACACTCGCGGCTGGTTTCTGGACTCACAGTTCACTCTGGACTCACAGTTCACACTCTCTGGACTCACAGTTCACTCACTTTTCTGACTCACAGTTCACTCAATCATGGCTTCTGGAGTCACTCACTCACATTCACTCACAGTTCACTCATGGCATCTTGGACTCACAGGCTTTTGGACTCACAGTTCACTCGCGGCTTTTGGGACACACTCACGACGGCTTCTGGACTCACAGTTCATCGTGGCTACTGGACTCACAGTGGTTCACTCACTCACGGCTGATGGACTCACACACACACTCACCGTTCAGGCTTCTGGACTCACAGTTCACACTCACGGTTTCTGGACTCACAGTTTCACGCACTCACGGCTTCTGGACTCACAGTTCACTCACGCTTCTGGACTTCACTGACTCACTTCACTCACTCATGACTCACAGTTCACTGGGACTCACAGTTCACTCACACGACTGGCATCTGGACTCACAGTTCACTCCACTCACAGTTCACTCACAGCTTCACAGTTCACTCGCCTGCTTTGGGACTCACACTTCGCACTCTCGTTGGCTCTGGACTCACAGGACAGGGCTCTGGACTCACAGTTCACTCACAGCACGGCTTCACTCACAGGACTCACAGTTCACTCACTCACGACTTCTGGACTCACAGTTCACTTACTAATGGCATTTTGACTCACAGTTCACTCACTCACGGCTTCTGGACACACTTGACTCACTCACGGCTTCTGGACTCACATCACCTACTCATCGGCTTCTGGACTGACAATGCACTCACTCATGGTTTCTGGACTCACAGTTCACTCATTCACGACTTCTGGACTCACAGTTCACTTACTAATGGCATTTTGACTCACAGTTCACTCACTCGCGGCTTTCTGACTCACAGTTCACTCACGCATGGCTTCTGGACTCACAGTTCACTGACATACGTCTACTGGACTCACAGTTCATTAACTGACAGCTTCTGGACTCACAGGTCACACGCTCACGGCATCTTAACTCACAGTTCACTTACTCGCGACTTCTGGACTCACAGATCACTCCCGCACGGCTACTGGACTCACAGTTCACTCACTCGTGGCTTCTGGACTCACAGTTCACTCACTCGTGGCTTCTGGACTCACAGTTCACTCACTCGTGGCTTCTGGACTCACAGGGCACTCACAGCACCTGGAGTCACAGTTCACTCACTCATGGCATCTTGACTCACATTTCACTCACTCACGGGTTTTGGACACAGTTCGCTGACACAGCTTTTGGACACACTTCACTCACTCATGGCTTCTGGACTCACTGTTCACTGACATACGTCTACTGGACTCACAGTTCACTCGTGGCGTCTGGACTCACAATTCACTTACTTAGGAGACTGGACTCGCAACTCACTCACTCACGACTTCTGGACTCGCAGTTCACTCATTCACGGTTTCTGCACTCACCGATCACACGCACGGCTTCTGGACTCACAGTTCACTCACGGCTTCTGGATTCACAGTTCACTCATGGCTACAGGTCTCACAGTTCACTCATTCACGGCTTCTAGACTCACAGTTCACTCACAGCTCTGGACTCACAGATCACTCGCTCACTGCTTCTTGACTCACGGTTCACTGACGCACGGCTTCTGAACTCAAAGTTCACTCACTCACGGTTTCTGAACTCACAATGCACTTACTTAGGAATGGCCTCAAAATTCACTCACTCACGACTTCTGGACACAGTTCACTCACTCACTCACTCACTCACGGTTTCTGGACTCACAGTTAACTACCTCGTGGCTACTGGACTCACAGTTCACTCACTCACATCTTCTGAACTTACAGTTCACTCACTCACGGCTCCTGGACTCACCGTTCACTTCCTCACGGCTTATGCACTCACCGTTCAGTCACTCACGGTTTCTGGACTTTCACACACGGTTTCTGGACTCACAGACTTCTGCTTCAGGCTTCAGAACTCACAGTTCACTCATTCACAGCTTCTGGACTCACAGTTCATTAACTGACGGCGTCTGGACTCACAGGTCACTCGCTCACGGCATCTTAACTCACAGTTCACTTACTCACGGCTTCTGGACTCACACTTCAGTACCTCGCGACTTCTGGAGTCACAGATCACTCCCGCACGGCTACTGGACTCACAGTTCACTCACTCACGGCTCTGGACTCACAGTTCACTCACTCATGGCTTCTGGACTCACAGGTCACTCACAGCACCTGGAGTCACAGTTCACTCACTCATGGCATCTTGACTCACATTTCACTCACTCACGGCTTTTGGACACAGTTCGCTGACTCACGGCTTTTGGACACACTTCAATCACTCACGGCTTCTGGACTCACAGTTAACTACCTCATGGCTACTGGACTCACAGTTCACTCACTCACATCTTCTGAACTCACAGTTCACTCACTCACGTCTTCTGGACTCACCGTTCACTTCCTCACGGCTTATGCACTCACCGTTCACTAACTTATGGCTTCTGGACTCGGACTCACAGTTCAGTCACTCACGGCTCCTGGACTCACAGTTCACGCACTCACGGCTTCTGGACTCACAGTTCACCTACTCACGGCTTCTGGACTCACACCACTCACTCATTGCTTCTGGACTGACAATGGACTCACTCATGGTTTCTGGACTCACAGTTCACTCATTCACGACTTCTGGACTCACAGTTCACTTACTAATGGCATTTTGACTCACAGTTCACTCACTCGCGGCTTTCTGACTCACAGTTCACTCACTCATGGCTTCTGGACTCACAGTTCACTGACATACGTCTACTGGACTCACAGTTCACTCACTCGCGGTTTCTAGACTCAGAATTCACTGATTCGTGGCGTCTGGACTCACAATTCACTTGCTTAGAACTTCTGGACACAGTTCACTCATTCACGGTTTCTGCACTCACCGTTCACACACACGGCGTCTGGACACAGTTCACTGACACACGTCTTCTGGACTCACAGTTCACTCACTCGCGGTTTCTAGACTCACAGTTCACTCACTCACGGCTTTCTGGACTCACAGATCACACGCTCACTGCTTCTTGACTCACGGTTCACTGACTCACGGATTCTGAACTCAAAGTTCACTCACTCACGGATTCTGAACTCACAATGCACTTACTTAGGACTCTGGCCTCACAATTCACTCAGTCACGACTTCAGGACTCACAGTTCACTCACTCACTCACGGTTTCTGGACTCACAGATGACTCACTCACGGTTTCTGGACTCACCGTTCACACACTCACGGCTCCTGGACTCACAGTTCATTCACGACTTCTGGATTAACATTTCACTCACGGCTTCAGAACTCACAGTTCACTCACTCAGAGCTTCTGGACTCACAGTTCATTAACTGACGGCTTTTGGACTCACAGGTCACTCGCTCACGGCATCTTCACTCACAGTTCACTTACTCACGGCTTCTGGACTCACACTTCAGTACCTCGCGACTTCTGGAGTCACAGATCACTCCCGCACGGCGACTGGACTCACAGTTCACTCACTCACGGCTCTGGACTCACAGTTCACTCACTCATGGCTTCTGGAGTCACAGTTCACTCACTCACGGCATCTGGACTCACAGTTCACTCATGGCATATTGACTCACATTTCACTCACTCACGGCTTTTGGACTCACAGTTCGCTGACTCAAAGCTTTTGGACACACTTCAATCATTGACGGCTTCTGGACTCATAGTTAACTACCTCGTGGCTACTGGACTCACAGTTCACTCACTCACATCTTCTGAACTTACAGTTCACTCACTCACGGCTCCTGGACTCACCGTTCACTTCCTCACGGCTTATGCACTCACCGTTCACTAACTTATGGCTTCTGGACTCGGACTCACAGTTCAGTCACTCACGGTTTCTGGACTCACCGTTCACACACTCACGGCTTCTGGACTCACAGTTCATTCACGACTTCTGGATTAACATTTCACTCTCGGCTTCAGAACTCACAGTTCACTCACTCAGAGCTTCTGGACTCACAGTTCACTCGGACGGCTCTGGACTCACAGTTCACTGACATCACGTCTCACTGGCACTTCACTCAGTTCACTTACTCACGGCTTTCTGACTCACAGTTCACTCACTGTGATGGCTTCTGGACTCACAGTTCACTGACATACGTCTACTGGACTCACAGTTCACTCACTCGCGGTTTCTAGACTCACAGTTCACGCACTCACGGCTTCTGGACTCACAGCTCACACAGCTCTGGACTCACAGTTCACTCATCATCGTGGACTCACAGTCACTGGACACACAATTCACTTGCTTAGAACTTCTGGACTCACAGTTCACTCACTTCACGTTTCTGCACTCACTCACACGTTCACCGTTCACACACGGCGTTCTGGACTCAGTTCACTCACGCACGGCTTCTGGATTCACAGTTCACTCATGGCTACAGGTCTCACAGTTCACTCATTCACGGCTTCTGGACTCACAGTTCACACAGCTCTGGACTCACAGTTCACTCATTCACGACTTCTGGACTCACAGTTCACTTACTAATGGCATTTTGACTCACAGTTCACTCACTCACGGCTTCACTCACTCATGGCTTCTGGACTCACAGTTCACTGACATACGTCTACTGGACTCACAGTTCACTTACTCGCGGTTTCTAGACTCACAGTTCACTCACTCGTGGCGTCTGGACTCACAATTCACTTACTTAGGACACTGGACTCGCAACTCACTCACTGACGGCTTCTGGACTCACAGTTCACTCACGGCTTCTGGATTCACAGTTCACTGACATACGTCTACTGCACTCACAGTTCACTCACTCGCTTTCTGACTCAGAGTTCACTCACTTCACGACTTCTGGACTCACAGTTCACTGACATACGTCTACTGCACTCACAGTTCACTCACTCGCGGCTTTCTGACTCATAGTTCACTCACTCATGGCTTCTGGACTCACTGTTCACTGACATACGTCCACTGGACTCACAGTTCACTCACTCGTGGTTTCTAGACTCACAGTTCACTCATTCACGGTTTCTGCACTCACCGATCACACGCACGGGGACTCACAGTTCACTCACGGCTTTCTGGATTCTCACAGTTCACTCATTCACGGCTTCTGGACTCACAGTTCACTGACATACGTCTACTGGACTCACAGTTCACTCACTCATGGCTCTGGACTCACAATTCACTTACTTGGGACACTGGACTCCAACTCACAGTCACTTACTCACGGCTTCTGGACTCACAGTTCACTCAATCACGGTTTCTGGACTCACAGTTCACTCATTCACGTTTCTGCACTCACCGATCACTCCGCACGGCCTCTGGACTCACAGTTCACTCACTCGTGGCTTCTGGACTTCACAGTTCACTCATCGTGGCTACAGGTCTCACAGTTCTAAAGGCACTGCAGACTGGAGAATCGAGCACAAAAAGCTGGAGAAACTCACTGCAGCAGCATCTAAGGAGCTTTCGGGTCACCCTTCTTCACTCACACAGTTCACTCATTCACGCTTCTTGGACTCACAGTTCACTCACTCATGGCTTCTGGACTCACTGTTCACTGAACATTCACGACTTCTGGACTCACAGTTCACTACTAATTCGGCATTTATAGACTCACAGTTCACTCACTCGTGCGTTCTGGACTCACAATTCACTTACTTAGGACACTGGACTTCCCATTGAGGGAGTGCAGAGAGGTTCACCAGGTTCACTGATTCAGGACTGTCTTATGAACTCAAAGTGGATAGACTCGGTTTATACTCTCTGGAATTTAGGAGATTAGAGGGGATCTTATAGAAACTCACAATGCACCTATTCTTAAGGGGTTGGACAGGGCTGCCTCATGCAGGAAGATTGTTCCCGAGTTGGGCTCAAGTCCAGGACAAGGGTCACTCAGCTTAAGGATCAAGGGGGAAATCCTCACTAAGACCGAGTTTCTGAGACTCAAGCTTTCTTCACACACTCTGGCTCTCTGACACAGAGGGTAGTTGAGGCCAGTTCATTCACGGCTTCTGGATTTAAGAGTGAGTTTTGGCACTCACGTGGCTTCAGAATCACAGGTACGGGATCACTGAGCTTCTGGATGATCAGCCATGTTCATATTGAACTGACGGCTTCTGAATGGCCTACTCCTGCACCTAGTTTCTTCTATCTCACTCACTCACGGCTTCTGGACTCACAGTTCACTCATTCACGGTTTCTGCACTCACCGATCACACGCACGGCTTCTGGACTCACAGTTCACTCACGGCTTCTGGATTCACAGTTCACTCATGGCTACAGGTCTCACAGTTCACTCATTCACGGCTTCTAGACTCACAGTTCACTCACAGCTCTGGACTCACAGATCACTCGCTCACTGCTTCTTGACTCACGGTTCACTGACGCACGGCTTCTGAACTCAAAGTTCACTCACTCACGGTTTCTGAACTCACAATGCACTTACTTAGGAATGGCCTCAAAATTCACTCACTCACGACTTCTGGACACAGTTCACTCACTCACGACTGGACACAGTTCACTCACGGTTTCTGGACTCACTCACTCACTCACTCACGGTTTCTGGACTCACCGTTCAGACACTCACGGCTTCTGGACGCACAGTTCATTCGCGACTTCTGGACTAACATTTCACTCACGGCTTCAGAACTCACAGTTCACTCACTCACAGCTTCTGGACTCACAGTTCATTAACTGACGGCGTCTGGACTCACAGGTCACTCGCGCACGGCATCTTCACTCACAGTTCACTTACTCACGGCTTCTGGACTCACACTTCAGTACCTCGCGACTTCTGGACTCACAGATCACTCCCGCACGGCTACTGGACTCACAGTTCACTCACTCACGGGTCTGGACTCACAGTTCACTCACTCATGGCTTCTGGACTCACAGTCCACTCACAGCACCTGGAGTCACAGTTCACTCATGGCATCTTGACTCACATTTCACTCACTCACGGCTTTTGGACTCACAGTTCGCTGACTCACAGCTTTTGGACACACTTCAATCACTCACGGCTTCTGGACTCACAGTTACACTCACTCACATCTACTGAACTCACAGTTCACTCACTCACGGCTCCTGGACTCACCGTTCACTTCCTCACGGCTTATGCACTCACCGTTCACTAACTTATGGCTTCTGGACTCGGACTCACAGTTCAGTCACTCACGGCTTCTGGACTCACAGTTCACGCACTCACGGCTTCTGGACTCACACACCTACTCACTCATTGCTTCTGGACTCACACACTCACTCATGGTTTCTGGACTCACGGTTCACTACTGGACACAGTTCACTCACTCACGGCTTTGGTTACTCACAGTTCACTCACACGCGGCTTTTCACTCACACTTCACTCACTCACGGCTTCTGGACTCACAGTTCACTGACATACGTCTACTGGACTCACAGTTCACTCACTCGCGGCTTTCTGACTCACAGTTCACTCACTCATGGCTTCTGGACTCACAGTTCACTGACATACGTCTACTGGACTCACAGTTCACTCACTCGCGGTTTTCTAGAACTCACAGAATTCACTCACTCGTGGCGTCTGGACTCACAATTCACTTACTTAGGACACTGGACTCGCAACTCACTCACGGCTTCTGGACTCACAGTTCACTCATTCACGGTTTCTGCACTCACCGATCACACGCACGGCTTCTGGACTCACAGTTCACTCACAGCTCTGGACTCACAGTTCACTCATTCACGACTTCTGGACTCACAGTTCACTTACTAATGGTATTTTGAATCACAGTTCACTCACTCACGGCTTCTGGACTCACACTTCACTCACGCACGGCTTCTGGACTCACAGTTCACTGACACACGTATTCTGGACTCACAGTTCACTCACTCATTGCTTCTTGACTCACGGTTCACTGACTCACGGCTTCTGAACTCAAAGTTGACTCACTCACGGGTTCTGAACTCACAATGCACTTAGGACTGGCCTCGACAATTCACTCACTCACGACTTCTGGACACAGTTCACTCACTCACTCACTCACTCACGGTTTCTGGACTCACAGATCACTCACTCACGGTTTCTGGACTCACCGTTCACACACTCACGGCTTCTGGACTCACAGTTCATTCACGACTTCTGGATAACATTTCACTCACGGCTTCAGAACTCACAGTTCACTCACTCACAGCTTCTGGACTCACAGTTCATTAACTGACGGCTTCTTGGACTCACAGGTCACTCGCTCACGGCATCTTCACTCACAGTTCACTTACTCACGGCTTCTGGACTCACACTTCAGTACCTCGCGACTTCTGGAGTCACAGATCTTTCCCGCACGGCTACTGGACTCACAGTTCACTCACTCACGGCTCTGGACTCACAGTTCACTCACTCATGGCTTCTGGACACAGGTCACTCACACGCACTGGACTGGAGTCACAGTTCACTCACTCATGGCATCTTGACTCACATTTCACTCACTCACGGCTTTTGGACTCACAGTTCGCTGACTCAAAGCTTTTGGACACACTTCAATCATTGACGGCTTCTGGACTCATAGTTAACTACCTCGTGGCTACTGGACTCACAGTTCACTCACTCACATCTTCTGAACTTACAGTTCACTCACTCACGGCTCCTGGACTCACCGTTCACTTCCTCACGGCTTATGCACTCACCGTTCACTAACTTATGGCTTCTGGACTCGGACTCACAATTCAGTCACTCACGGCTTCTGGACTCACAGTTCACGCACTCACGGCGTCTGGACTCACAGTTCACTTACTCACGGCTTCTGGACTCACAGTTCACTGACATACGTCTACTGGACTCACAGTTCACTCACTCGCGGCTTTCTGACTCACAGTTCACTCACTTCGGCGACTTCTGGACTCACAGTTCACTTACTATACGTCATTTTGGACTCACAGTTTCACTCACTCGCGGCTTTCTGACTCACAGTTCACTCACTCATGGCTTCTGGACTCACAGTTCACTGACATACGTCTACTGGACTCACAGTTCACTCACTCGCGGTTTCTAGACTCACAGTTCACGCACTCACGGCCTCTGGACTCACAGTCTGGACTCACAATTCACTTGCTTAGAACTTCTGGACTCACAGTTCACTCATTCACGGTTTCTGCACTCACCGTTCACACACACGGCGTCTGGACTCAGTTCACGCACGGCTTCTGGATTCACAGTTCACTCATGGCTACAGGTCTCACAGTTCACTCACTTCACGGCTTCTGGACTCACACTTCACTCATTCGCGCTTCTGGACTCACAGTTCACTGACACACGTCTTCTGGACTCACAGTTCACTCACTCGCGGTTTCTAGACTCACAGTTCACTCACTCGCGGCTTCTGGACTCACAGATCACTCGCTCACTGCTTCTTGACTCACAGTTCAGTCACTCACGGCTTCTGGACTCACAGTTCACGCACTCCAGGCTTCTGGACTCACAGTTCACTCACTCGCGGCTTTTTGACTCACACTTCACTCACTCATGACTTCTGAACTCACAGTTCACTGACATACGTCTACTGGACTCACAGTTCACTCACTCGCGGCTTTCTGACTCATAGTTCACTCACTCATGGCTTCTGGACTCACAGTTCACTGACATACGTCCACTGGACTCACAGTTCACTCACTCGCGGCTTTCTGACTCATAGTTCACTCACTCATGGCTTCTGGACTCACTGTTCACTGACATACGTCCACTGGACTCACAGTTCACTCACTCGTGGTTTCTAGACTCACAGTTCACTCATTCACGGTTTCTGCACTCACCGATCACACGCACGGCCTGTGGACTCACAGATCACTCACGGCTTCTGGATTCACAGTTCACTCATGGCTACAGGTCTCACAGTTCACTCATTCACGGCTTCTGGACTCACAGTTCACTGACATACGTCTACTGGACTCACAGTTCACTCACTCATGGCGTCTGGACTCACAATTCACTTACTTGGGACACTGGACTCGCAACTCACTCACTCACTCACGGCTTCTGGACTCACAGTTCACTCAATCACGGTTTCTGGACTCACAGTTCACTCATTCACGGTTTCTGCACTCACCGATCACACGCACGGCCTCTGGACTCACAGTTCACTCACGGCTTCTGGATTCACAGTTCACTCATGGCTACAGGTCTCACAGTTCTAAAGAAGGAACTGCAGATGCTGGAGAATCGAGGGTACACAAAAAGCTGGAGAAACTCAGCGGGTGCAGCAGCATCTAAGGAGCGAAGGAGATAGGCGACGTTTCGGGTCGAGACCCTTCTTCAGACCCTCACAGGTCTCACAGTTCACTCATTCACGGCTTCTGGACTCACAGTTCACTCACAGCTCTGGACTCACAGTTCACTCATTCACGACTTCTGGACTCACAGTTCACTTACTAATGGCATTTTGACTCACAGTTCACTCACTCACGGCTTCTGGACTCACAGATCACTCGCTCACTGCTTCTTGACTCACGGTTCACTGACTCACGGCTTCTGAACTCAAAGTTCACTCACTCACGGTTTCTGAACTCACAATGCACCTACTTAGGACTCTGGCCTCACAATTCACTCAGTCACGACTTCAGGGCTCACAGTTCACTCACTCACGGTTTCTGGACTCACGGATCACTCACTACGGTTTCTGGACTCACCGCTCACACACTCACGGCTTCTGGACTCACAGTTCATTCACGACTTCTGGATTAACTTTTCACTCACGGCTTCAGAACTCACAGTTCACTCACTCAGAGCTTCTGGACTCACAGTTCATTAACTGACGGCTTCTGGACTCACAGATCACTCCCGCACGGCTTCTGGACTCACAGTTCACTCATTCACGGTTTCTGCACTGACCGATCACACGCACGGCTTCTGGACTCACAGTTCACTCACGGCTTCTGGATTCACAGTTCACTCATGGCTACAGGTCTCACAGTTCACTCATTCACGGCTTCTGGACTCACAGTTCACTGACACACGTCTTCTGGACTCACAGATCACTCGCTCACTGCTTCTTGACTCACGGTTCACTGACGCACGGCTTCTGAACTCAAAGTTCACTCACTCACGGTTTCTGAGCTCACAATGCACTTACTTAGGAATGGCCTCAAAATTCACTCACTCACGACTTCTGGACACAGTTCACTCACTCACGACTTCTGGACACAGTTCACTCACGGTTTCTGGACTCACAGTTCACTCACTCACGGTTTCTGGACTCACCGTTCACACACTCACGGCGTCTGGACTCACAGTTCATTCACGACTTCTGGATTAACATTTCACTCTCGGCTTCAGAACTCACAGTTCACTCACTCAGAGCTTCTGGACTCACAGTTCATTAACTGACGGCTTCTGGACTCACAGGTCACTCGCTCACGGCATCTTCACACAGTTCACTTACTCACGCCTTCTGGACTCACACTTCATTACCTCGCGACTTCTGGAGTCACAGATCACTCCCGCACGGCTACTGGACTCACAGTTCACTCACTCACATCTTCTGAACTCACAGTTCACTCACTCACGGCTCTGGACTCACAGTTCACTCATGGCATCTTGACTCACATTTCACTCACTCACGGCTTTTGGACTCACAGTTCGCTGACTCACAGCTTTTGGACACACTTCAATCATTGCCGGCTACTGGACTCACAGTTCACTCACTCACATCTTCTGAACTCACAGTTCACTCGCTCACGGCTCCTGGACTCACCGTTCACTTCCTCACGGCTTATGCACGCACCGTTCACTAACTTATGGCTTCTGGACTCGGACTCACAGTTCAGTCACTCACGGCTTCTGGACTCACAGTTCACTTACTCACGGTTTCAGGACTCACACCACTCACTCATTGCTTCTGGACTCACAATGCACTCACTCATGGTTTCTGGACTCACGGTTCACTCCCTCAGGACTACTGGACACAGTTCACTCACTCACGGCTTTGTTACTCACAGTTCACTCACACGCGGCTTTTTCACTCACACGTCACTCACTCACGGCTTCTGGACTCACAGTTAACTGACATACGTCTACTGGACTCACAGTTCACTCACTCGCGGCTTTCTGACTCACAGTTCACTCACTCATGGCTTCTGGACTCACAGTTCACTGACATACGTCTACTGGACTCACAGTTCACTCACTCGCGGTTTCTAGACTCACAGTTCACTCACTCGTGGCGTCTGGACTCACAATTCACTTACTTAGGACACTGGACTCGCAACTCACTCACTCACGGCTTCTGGACTCACAGTTCACTCATTCACGGTTTCTGCACTCACCGATCACACGCACGGCTTCTGGACTCACAGTTCACTCACAGCTCTGGACTCACAGTTCACTCATTCACGACTTCTGGACTCACAGTTCACTTACTAATGGTATTTTGAATCACAGTTCACTCACTCACGGCTTCTGGACTCACACTTCACTCACGCACGGCTTCTGGACTCACAGTTCACTGACACACGTATTCTGGACTCACAGTTCACTCACTCGCGGTTTCTAGACTCACAGTTCACTCACTCATTGCTTCTTGACTCACGGTTCACTGACGCACGGCTTCTGAACTCAAAGTTCACTCACTCACGGGTTCTGAACTCACAATGCACTTAGGACTGGCCTCGAAATTCACTCACTCAGGACTTCTGGACACAGTTCACTCACTCACTCACTCACTCACGGTTTCTGGACTCACAGTTCACTCACTCACGGTTTCTGGACTCACCGTTCACACACTCACGGCTTCTGGACTCACAGTTCATTCACGACTTCTGGACTAACATTTCACTCACGGCTTCAGAACTCACAGTTCACTCACTCACAGCTTCTGGACTCACAGTTCATTAACTGACGGCGTCTGGACTCACAGGTCACTCGCTCACGGCATCTTCACTCACAGTTCACTTACTCACGGCTTCTGGACTCACACTTCAGTACCTCGCGACTTCTGGAGTCACAGATCTTTCCCGCACGGCTACTGGACTCACAGTTCACTCACTCACGGCTCTGGACTCACAGTTCACTCACTCATGGCTTCTGGACTCACAGGTCACTCACAGCACCTGGAGTCACAGTTCACTCACTCATGGCATCTTGACTCACATTTCACTCACTCGCGGCTTTTGGACACAGTTCGCTGACTCACAGCTTTTGGACACACTTCAATCACTCACGGCTTCTGGACTCACAGTTAACTACCTCATGGCTACTGGACTCACAGTTCACTCACTCACATCTTCTGAACTCACAGTTCACTCACTCACGGCATCTGGACTCACCGTTCACTTCCTCACGGCTTATGCACTCACCGTTCACTAACTTATGGCTTCTGGACTCGGACTCACAGTTCAGTCACTCACGGCTCCTGGACTCACAGTTCACGCACTCACGGCTTCTGGACGCACAGTTCGCCTACTCACGGCTTCTGGACTCACACCACTCACTCATTGCTTCTGGACTGACAATGCACTCACTCATGGTTTCTGGACTCACAGTTCACTCATTCACGACTTCTGGACTCACAGTTCACTTACTAATGGCATTTTGACTCACAGTTCACTCAATCGCGGCTTTCTGACTCACAGTTCACTCACTCATGGCTTCTGGACTCACAGTTCACTGACATAAGTCTACTGGACTCACAGTTCACGCACTCGCGGTTTCTAGACTCAGAGTTCACTCACTCGTGGCGTCTGGACTCACAATTCACTTGCTTAGAACGTCTGGACTCGCAGTTCACTCATTCACGGTTTCTGCACTCACCGTTCACACACACGGCTTCTGGACTCACAGTTCACTCACGGCTTCTGGATTCACAGTTCACTCATGGCTACAGGTCTCACAGTTCACTCATTCACGGCTTCTGGACACAGTTCACTCACAGCTCTGGACTCACAGTTCACTCATTCACGACTTCTGGACTCATAGTTCACTTACTAATGGCATTTTGACTCACAGTTCACTCACTCACGGCTTCCGGACTCACACTTCACTCACTCACGGCTTCTGGACTCACACTTCACTCATTCGCGGCTTCTGGACTCACAGTTCACTGACACACGTCTTCTGGACTCACAGTTCACTCACTCGCGGTTTCTAGACTCACAGTTCACTCACTCGCGGCTTCTGGACTCACAGATCACTCGCTCACTGCTTCTTGACTCACAGTTCAGTCACTCACGGCTTCTGGACTCACAGTTCACGCACTCCAGGCTTCTGGACTCACAGTTCACTCACTCGCGGCTTTTTGACTCACACTTCACTCACTCATGACTTCTGAACTCACAGTTCACTGACATACGTCTACTGGACTCACAGTTCACTCACTCGCCGTTTGTAGACACACAGTTCACTCACTCGTGGTGTCTCGACTCACAATTCACTTACTTAGGACTTCTGGACTCGCAACTCACTCACTCACGGCTTCTGGACACACAGTTCACTCACTCGCGGTTTCTAGACTCACAGTTCACTTACTCACGGCTTCTGGCCTCACAGATCGCTCACTGCTTCTTGACTCACGGTTCACTGACTCACGGCTTCTGAACTCAAAGTTCACTCACTCACGGTTTCTGAACGCACAATGCACTTACTTAGGACTTCTGGCCTCACAATTCACTCGCTCACAACTTCTGGACTCACAGTTCACTCACTCACTCACTCACTCACGGTTTCTGGACTCACAGTTCACTCACTCACGGTTTCTGGACTCACCGTTAACACACTCACGGCTTCTGGACTCACAGTTCATTCACGACTTCTGGATTAACATTTCACTCACGGCTTCAGAACTCGCAGTTCACTCACTCACAGCTTCTGGACTCACAGTTCATTAGCTGACCGCTTCTGGACTCACAGGTCACTCGCTCACGGCATCTTCACTCACAGTTCACTTACTCACGGCTTCTGAACTCACACTTCAGTACCTCGCGACTTCTGGACTCACAGATCACTCCCGCATGGCTACTGGACTCACAGTTCAGTCACTCACGGCTCTGGACTCACAGTTCACTCACTCGTGGCTTCGGGACTCACAGGTCACTCACGGCACCTGGAGTTACATTTCACTCACTCGCGGCATCTGGACTCACAGTTCACTCACGGCATATTGACTCACATTTCACTCACTCACGGCTTTTGGACTCACAGTTCGCTGACTCACGGCTTGTGGACTCACAGTTCACTCACTCGCGGTTTCTAGACTCACAGTTCACTTACTCACGGCTTCTGGACTCACAGATCACTCGCTCACTGCTTCTTGACTCACGGTTCACTTACTCACGGCTTCTGAACTCAAAGTTCACTCACTCACTGTTTCTGAACGCACAATGCACTTACTTTGGACTTCTGGCCTCACAATTCACTCACTCACAACTTCTGTACTCACAGTTCACTCACTCACTCACGGTTTCTGGACTCACAGTTCACTCACTCACGGTTTCTGGACTCACCGTTCACACACTCACGGCTTCTGGACTCACAGTTCATTCACGACTTCTGGATTAACATTTCACTCACGGCTTCAGAACTCACAGTTCACTCACTCACAGCTTCTGGACTCACTGTTCATTAACTGATGGCTTTTGGACTCACAGGTCACTCGCTCATGGCATCTTCACTCACAGTTCACTTACTCACGGCTTCTGGACTCACACTTCAGTACCTCGCGACTTCTGGACTCACAGGTCACTCACGGCACCTGGAGTCACAGTTCACTCACTCACGGCATCTGGACTCACAGTTCACTCATGGCATCTTGACTCACAGTTCGCTGACTCACGGCTTTTGGACACTCTTCAATCACTCACGGCGTCTGGACTCACAGTTGACTACCTCATTGCTACTGGACTCACAGTTCACTCACTCACATCTTCTGAACTCACAGTTCACTCACTCACGGCTTCTGGACTCACCGTTCACTTCCTCACGGCTTATGCACTCACCGTTTACTAACTTATGGCTTCTGGACTCGGACTCACAGTTCAGTCACTCACGGCTTCTGGACTCACAGTTCACGCACTCCCGGCTTCTGGACTCACAGTTCACTCACTCGCGGCTTTTTGACTCACACTTCACTCACGCACGTCTACTGGACTCACAGTTCACTCACCCGTGGTTTCTAGACTCACAGTTCACTCACTCGTGGTGTCTCGACTCACAATTCACTTACTTAGGACTTCTGGACTCGCAACTCACTCACTCACGGCTTCTGGACTCACAGTTCACTCATTCACGGTTTCTGCACTCACCGATCACACACACGGCTTCTGGACGCACAGCTCACTCATGGCTTCAGATCTCACAGCTCACTCATTCACGGCTTCTGGACTCACAGTTCACTGACACGCGTCTTCTGGACTCACAGTTCACTCACTCGCGGTTTCTAGACTCACAGTTCACTTACTCACGGCTTCTGGACTCACAGATCACTCGCTCACTGCTTCTTGACTCACGGTTCACTTACTCACGGCTTCTGAACTCAAAGTTCACTCACTCACTGTTTCTGAACGCACAATGCACTTACTTTGGACTTCTGGCCTCACAATTCACTCACTCACAACTTCTGTACTCACAGTTCACTCACTCACTCACGGTTTCTGGACTCACAGTTCACTCACTCACGGTTTCTGGACTCACCGTTCACACACTCACGGCTTCTGGACTCACAGTTCATTCACGACTTCTGGATTAACATTTCACTCATGGCTTCAGTACTCGCAGTTCACTCACTCACAGCTTCTGGACTCACAGTTCATTAACTGACGGCGTCTGGACTCACAGATCACTCGCTCACGGCATCTTCACTCACAGTTCACTTACTCACGGCTTCTGGACTCACACTTCAGTACCTCGCGACTTCTGGTCTCACAGATCACTCCCGCATGGCTACTGGACTCACAGTTCACTCACTCACGGCTCTGGACTCACAAATCACTCACTCATGGCTTCGGGACTCACAGGTCACTCACGGCACCTGGAGTTACAGTTCACTCACTCGCGGCATCTGGACTCACAGTTCACTCATGGCATCTGGACTCACATTTCACTCACTCACGGCTTTTGGACTCACAGTTCGCTGACACAGCTTTTGGACACACTTCAATCATTGACGGCTTCTGGACTCACAGTTAACTACCTCATGTTTACTGGACTCACAGTTCACTCACTCACATCTTCTGAACTCACAGTTCATTCACTCACGGCTTCTAGACTCACCGTTCACTTCCCCACGGCTTATGCATTCACCGTTCACTAACTTATGGCTTCTGGACTCGGACTCACAGCTCACGCACTCACGGCTTCTGGACTCACAGTTCACTAACTCACGGTTTTTGGACTCACAGTTCAGTCACTCACAGTTTCTGGATTCATAGTTCACTCACGGCCTCTGGACTCATAGATCACTCACTCACAGCTTCTGGTCTCACAGTGCACTCACTCACTCATGGCCTCTGCACATACAATGTACTAACTCACGGCTTCTGAACTCACAGTTCACTCACTCACGGCCTCTGGACTCACAGTTCACTCAGTCGCGGCTTTAGGACTCACAGATCACTCATTCACAGCTTCTGGACACAGTTCACTCACTCACGGCTTCTGTGGTTACAGTTCACTCAATCACGGCTTCTGCACTCACAGTTCACTCACTCACGGCTCTGGACTCACAGTTCACTCACTCACGGCTTCTGGACTCACTGTTCACGATCTCACAGATTCTGGATCTTTGTTCACACACTCATGGGTTCTGGACTCACAGTTCACTCACTCACGTCTCTGGACGCACAATTCACTCACTCGCGGCCTCTGGACACAGGTCACTCATGGCATCTGGAGTCACAGTTCACTCACTCGTGGCTTCTTGACTCACAGTTCACCCACTGACGTTTTCTGGACTGACACTTCACTCACTCACGGCTTTGGGACACAGTTCACTCACTTCTTGACTCATGGTTACTCATGTCTCTGGACTCAAAGTTCACTCACTCACGGCTTCTGGACTCACAGTTCTCTCACTCACTGCTTTGGATTCACAGTTCACTCACTCACGGCCTCTGGACACAGGTCACTCACGGCATCTGGAGTCACAGTTCATTCACCCGCGGCTTCTGGACTAACAGTTCACTCACTCGCGGCTTCTGGACTCCCCGGTCACTCACTCATAGCATCTTGACACAGTTCACTCACTCACGGCTTCTGGACTCGCAGGTCACTCACGGCATCTGGAGTCACAGTTCACTCACTCACGGCTTCTGCCCTCACATTTCGTCCTCGGCTTCAGGATTCACAGTTCACTCACTCACTCACCACTCACTCACTCACTCACTCACTCACTCACTCACTCACTCACTCACTCACTCACTCACTCACTCACTCACTCACTCACTCACTCACTCACTCACTCACAGCTTCTGTAGTTACAGTTCACTCACTCAGGGCTTCTGGACACCAAGGTCACTAACGGCACCTGGACTGACAGTTCACTCACTCAAGGCTTCTGGCGTCACTGTTCACTCACTCAAGGCTTCTGGCCTCACTGTTCACTCACTCAAGGCTTCTGGCCTCACTGTTCACTCACTCAAGGCTTCTGGCCTCACTGTTCACTCACTCAAGGCTTCTGGCCTTCACTGTTCACTCACTCAAGGCTTCTGGCCTTACTGTTCACTCACTCAAGGCTTCTGGCCTCACTGTTCACTCACTCAAGGCTTCTGGCCTCACTGTTC
This sequence comes from Okamejei kenojei, assembly GCA_035221665.1. Lineage (NCBI taxonomy): Eukaryota > Metazoa > Chordata > Chondrichthyes > Rajiformes > Rajidae > Okamejei > Okamejei kenojei. The sequence continues at coordinate 81,670,169 of CM069140.1, read as the reverse complement.
ACTCACTCAAGGCTTCTGGCCTCACTGTTCACTCACTCAAGGCTTCTGGCCTCACTGTTCACTCACTCAAGGCTTCTGGCCTCACTGTTCACTCACTCAAGGCTTCTGGCCTCACTGTTCACGCACTCAAGGCTTCGGGACTCACAGTGCACTCATGGATCATGGACTCATAGTTCACTCAGTCACGGCTTCAGGACTAACTGTTCACTCACTATCGGCTTCAGGACTCACAGTTCACACACTCAAGGCTTCTGGACTCACAGTTCACTCACTCACTCACGGCTTCTGGTCTCACAGTTCAGTAACTCACGGCTTCTGGATCTCTGTTCACACACACCGCTTCTGGACTCACAGTTCACTCACGCACGGCTACTGCACTCACAGTTCATTGCCTTTCGACTTCTGGTCTCAGTTCACTCACTCAATCATGGCTTCTAGACTCATAGTTCACTCACTCACGGCTTCTGGGCTCACAGTTCACTAACTCACAGCTTCTGGATCGTTGTTCATACACTCACGGCTTCTGGACTCACAGTTCATTCACTCAAGGCTTCTGGACTCCAAGGTCACTCACACATCTGGACTCACAGTTCACTCACTCACGGCTTCAGGACTCACAGTTCATTAACTGACGGCTTCTGGACTCACAGTTCACTCACTCACGACTTCTGGTCTCACAGTTCACTCATTCACGGCATTTGGACTCACAGTTCAATCACTCGCGGCTTCTGGACTCACCGTTTACTAACTCGCGGCTTCTGGTCTCACAGTGGACTCACTCACTCAAGGCTTCCGGACTCACAGTGCACTCACTCATGGATCCTAGACTCACAGTTCACTCAGTCACGGCTTCAGGACTAACAGTTCGCTCACTATCGGCTTCAGGAATCACAGTTCATACACTCACGGCTTCTAGAGTCACAGTTCAGTAACTCATGGCTTCTGGATATCTGTTCACACATTCACAGCTTCTGGACTCACAGTTCACTCACTCAAGGCTTCTGGACTCACAATTTACTCACTCACGGCTTCTGGACTCAGTTCACTCACTCATGGATCCTGGACTCACAGTTCACTCACTCACCGTTTCAGGACTCTCACAGTTCACTCACTCACCGCTTCAGGACTCACAGTTCACTCACTCATGGATCCTGGACTCACAGTGCACTCACTCACGGCTTCAGGACTCACAGTTCACTCACTCGTAGCTTCTGGACTCACTGTTCACTCACTCACGGCTTCTGAACTCACAGTTCACTCACTCACGGATCCTGGACTCACAGTTCATTCACTCACGCTTTCGGACACAGTTCACTCACTCGCGGCTTCTGGACTCACAGTTCACTCACCCGTGGCTTCTGGACTCACCGTTCACTTACTCACGGCTTTTGGACACACTTCACCCATTCGCGGCTTCGGGACTCACAGTTAACTACCTCACGGCTACTGGACTCACAGTTCACTCACTCACGTCTTCTGAACTCACAGTTCACTCACTCACGGGTTCCGCACTCGCAGTTCAGTCACTCGCGGCGTCTGGACTCACAGTTCACGCACTCGCGGCTTCTGGACTCACAGTTCACTCACGGCTTCTGGACATAGTTCAGTCACGGCTTCTGGACATAGTTCTGAACTCACCGTTCACTCACTCATGGCCTCTGGACTCATAGGTCACTCAGTCGCAGTTATCGGACTCACAGTTCACTCACTCACGGCTTCTGGACTCACAGTTCACCCATCCACGGCTTCTGGACACAGTTCACTCACTCATCCACGCCTTCTATAGTTACAGTTCACTCACTCACGGCTTCTGCACTCACATTTCGCCCTCTCGGCTTCTGGATTCACAGTTCACTCACTCACGCAATCACTCACTCACTCACGCACTTACTCATTCACTCACTCACTCACTCACTCACTCACGGCTTCTGTAGTTACAGTTCACTCACTCAAGGCTTCTGGACACCAAGGTCACTAACGGCACCTGGACTCACAGTTCACTCACTCACAACTGCTGGACTCACAGTTCACTCACTCACGGCTTCAGGAATCACAAGTCACTAACTCACGGCTTCTGAATCTTTGTTCACTCACTCATGGCCTCTGGACTCACAGTTCACTCACTCATAGAAACATAGAAACATAGAAAATAGAAGCAGGGGTAGACCATTCGGACCTTCGAGTCTGCACCGCCATACAATATGATCATGGCTGATCATCCAACTCAGTATCCTGTACCTGCCTTCTCTCCATACCCCCTGATCCCTTTACCCACAAGGGCCACATCTAACTCCCTCTTAAATATAGCCAATGAACTGGCTTCAAGTACCTTCTGAGGCAGAGAATTCCAGAGACTCGCCACTCTCTGTGTGAAAAATGTTTTCCTCATCTCGGTCCTAAAGAAATTCCCCCTTATCCTTAGACTGTGACCCCTTGTTCTGGACCTCCCCAGTCGCAGCTTTTGAACTCACAGTTCACTCATTCACGGCTTCTGGACACAGTTCACTCACTCACTCACGGCTTCTGGACTCACAGTTCACTCACGGATCCTGGACTCACAGTTCATTCATTCACAGCTTCATGGCTCACATTTAACTCACTCACGGCTTCTGAACTCACATTTCATTCACTCACGGCTTCTGGACTCACAGTTCACCCATTTACGGCTTCTGGACATAGTTCACTCACTCACACGGCTTCTGTAGTTACAGTTCTCTCAATCGCGGCTTCTGCACTCACATTTCACCCTCTCGGCTTCTGGACTCACAGTTCGCTCACTCACGGCCTCTGGACTCGCAGTTCACTCAGTCGCGGCTTTAAGACTCACAGTTCACTTATTCACGGCTTCTGGACTCACAGTTCAGTAACTGACGGCTTCTGGACTCACAGTTTACTACCTGATGGCTTCTGGACTCACAGGTCACACATGGCTTCTGGACTCACAGTTTACTCACGGCTTCTGGACTCAAAGTTCATTAACTGGTGGCTTCTAGACTCACAGGTCATTCACGACTTCTGGACTCAAAGTTTACTCACGGCGTCTGGACTCACAGTTCACTCACTCGCGGCGTCTGGACTCATAATTCATTCATTCGCAGCTCCTGGACTCACAGTTCACACACTCATGGCTTGTGGACTCACAATTTACACATTCACGGCGTCTGGATTCACAATTTACTCCCTCGGGGCTTCTGGACTCACAGTTCACTCACTCACCGCTTTGTTCACATATTCACGGCTTCTGCAGTTACAGTTCACTCGCTCTCGGCGTCTGGACTCACAGCTCACTCACGGCTTTTGGACTCATAGTTCATTAACTGGCAGCTTCTGGACTTACAGTTCACTCACTCACTACATCTGGACTCAACGTTCACTCACTCGCGACGAATGGACTCACAATTTATTCACTCGCAGCTTCTGGAGTTACAGTTCACTTACTCATGGCTTCTGGACTCACAGTTCACTCACACCACACCTGGACTCACAGTTCACTCACTCACTGCGTCTGGACTCACAGTTCACTCACTCACGGCTTCTGGACTCACAGTTCACTCACTCACTGATCCTGGACTCACATTTCACTCACTCGCGGCCTCCGGGATCACAGTTCACTCTGTCACGGCTTCTGTACTCACAGTTTAGCCAAGCACGGCTTCTGTATCACAGTTCACTCACTCACAGCTTCTGCATGCACTGTTCACTCACTCACGGCTTGTGGATCTTTGTTCACATATTCACGGCTTCTGCACTCACAGTTCACTCACTCAGGGCTCTGGACTCACAGGTCACCCACGGCTTCTGGACTCACAGTGTACTCGCGGCTTCTGGACGCACAGTTCACTCACTCGCGGCGTCTGGACTCACAATTCATTCATTCGCAGCTTCTGGACACAGTTTACTCACTCACTCACAAATTTAACTCACACTCACGGCTTCTGGACTCAGTTCACTCACTCACGGATCCTGCACTCACAGTTCACTCAATCAGGGCTCCTGGACTCACAGTTCACTAACTCACGGCTTCTGGACTCACTGTTCACTCACTCACTGCTTGTGGATCTTTGTTCACATATTCACGGCTTCTGCACTGGCAGTTCACTCACTCTCGGCTTCTGGACACACAGTTGACTCACGGCTTTTGGACTCATAGTTCATTAACTGGCGGCTTCTGGATTCACAGTTCGCTCACTCACGACTTCTGGACTCAAAGTTCACTCACGGCTTCTGGACTCACAGTTCACTCACTCGCGGCGTCTGGACTCACAATTTATTCACTGGTAGCTTCTTGACTCACAGTTCACTCACTCACGGCTTCTGGACTCAGTTCACTCACTCATGGATCCTGCACTCACAGTTCACTCAATCACGGATTCTGGATTCTCAGTTCGTTCACTCACGACTTCTGGGGTCACATTTCACTCACTCGCGGCCTCTGGACTCACAGTTCACTCAGTCGCGGCTTCTGGACTCACAGTTCAGCCAAGCACGGCTTCTGTATCACTGTTCACTCACTCACAGCTTCGGTATGCACATTTCACTCACTCCCGGCATCTGGACTCACAGTTCACTCAGTTACATCTTCTGAACTCACAGTTCACTCACTCACGGCTTTTGCACTCAGAGTTCACTAACTTACCACTTCTGGACTCACAGTTCATTCACTTACAGCTTCTGTTTCACAGTTAACTCACTCGCAGTTTCTGACAGTTCACTCATTCGCGGCTTCTCGACTCACATTTCACTCACGGCTTCTGGAATCACAGTTCACTCACTCGCGGCTTCTGGTCTCACAGTTCACTCACTCACGGCTTCTGGTCCCACAGTGCACACACTCACGGCTTCTGGACTCACAGTCCACTCACTCATGACTTCTGGACTTAGAGTTCACTGACGTTTCTGGACTCACAGTTCACTCACTCACCGATTCTGGACTTACTGTTCACTCACTCGCAGCTTCTGGTCTCACAGTGCACTCACTCACGACATCTGGACTCACAGTTCACCCACTCACAACAGTCACGACTCACTGCAGGACTAACATTTCGCTCACTCTCGGCTTCTGGACTCTCAGTTCACTCTCTCGCGGCTTCTGGATCTTTGTTCACACACTCACGGCTTCTGGACTCACAGTTCACTCACTCACGGCGTCTGGGCACAGTTCACTCACTCACGGCGTCTGGACTCACAGTTCACTCACTCACGTATTCTGCACTCACAGTTCACTCACTCAGAGTTTCTGGACACACTGTTCACTCACTGACGGCTCTGGACTTACAGTTTACTCCCTGATGGCTTCTGGACTCACAGGTCACTCACGGCTTTTGGACTCATAGTTCATTAAGTGGCAGCTTCTGGACTCACAGTTCACTCACTCGCGGCATCTGGACTCACAATCTACTCACTCGCGGCTTCTGGACTCACAGTTCACTCACTCACGGCTTCTGGACTCACAGTTTACTCAGTCACGGCTTCTGGACTCACGGTTCACACACCCACGGATCCAGGACTCACAGTTCACTCTCGGCTTCTGGACACACTTCACTCACTCAATGCTGCTGGACTCACAGTTAATTCACTCACATCTTTTGAACTCACAGTTTACTCACTCACGGCTTCTGCACTCACAGTTCACTCACTCACATCTTCTGAACTCACAGTTCACTCACTCACGGCTTCTACACTCATAGTTCACTCACTCGCGGCTTCTGCACTCACAGTTCACTAACTAACGGTTTCTGTACTCACAGTTCACTCATTCACGGCGTCTGGACTCACAGTTCACTCACTCACCGATTCTGGACTTACTGTTCACTCACTCGCAGCTTTTGGTCTCACAGTGCACTCACTCGCGACATCTGGACTCAGTTCACTCACTCATGGATCCTGCACTCACAGTTCACTCAATCACGGATTCTGGATTCTCAGTTCGTTCACTCACGACTTCTGGGGTCACATTTCACTCACTCGCGGCCTCTGGACTCACAGTTCACTCAGTCGCGGCTTCTGGACTCACAGTTCAGCCAAGCACGGCTTCTGTATCACTGTTCACTCACTCACAGCTTCGGTATGCACATTTCACTCACTCTCGGCTTCTGGACTCACAGTTCACTCAGTTACATCTTCTGAACTTACAGTTCACTCACTCACGGCTTTTGCACTCAGAGTTCACTAACTTACCACTTCTGGACTCACAGTTCATTCACTTACAGCTTCTGTTTCACAGTTAACTCACTCAGTTTCTGACAGTTCACTCATTCGCGGCTTCTGGACTCACATTTCACTCACGGCTTCTGGAATCACAGTTCACTCACTCGTGACTTCTGGACTTAGAGTTCACTGACGTTTCTGGACTCACAGTTCACTCACTCACCAATTCTGGACTTACTGTTCACTCACTCGCAGCTTCTGGTCTCACAGTGCACTCACTCACGAGATCTGGACTCACAGTTCACTCACTCACGACAGTCACGACTCACTGCAGGACTAACATTTCGCTCATTCTCGGCTTCTGGACTCTCAGTTCACTCTCTCGCGGCTTCTGGATCTTTGTTCACACACTCACGGCTTCTGGACTCACAGTTCACTCACTCACGGCGTCTGGGCACAGTTCACTCACTCACGGCGTCTGGACTCACAGTTCACTCACTCACGTATTCTGCACTCACAGTTCACTCACTCAGAGTTTCTGGACTCACTGTTCACTCACTGACGGCTCTGGACTTACAGTTTACTCCCTGATGGCTTCTGGACTCACAGGTCACTCACGGCTTTTGGACTCATAGTTCATTAAGTGGCAGCTTCTGGACTCACAGGTCACTCACTCGCGGCATCTGGACTCACAATTTACTCACTCGCGGCTTCTGGACTCACAGTTCACTCACTCACGGCTTCTGGACTCACAGTGCACTCACTCACGGCTTCTGGACTCACAGTTCACTCACTCACAGATCTGGACTCACAGTTCACTCACTCGCGGCCTATGGACTCACAGTTTACTCAGTCACGGCTTCTGGACTCACGGTTCACACACCCACGGATCCAGGACTCACAGTTCACTCTCGGCTTCTGGACACACTTCACTCACTCAATGCTGCTGGACTCACAGTTAATTCACTCACATCTTTTGAACTCACAGTTTACTCACTCACGGCTTCTGCACTCACAGTTCACTCACTCACATCTTCTGAACTCACAGTTCACTCACTCACGGCTTCTGCACTCATAGTTCACTCACTCGCGGCTTCTGCACTCACAGTTCACTAACTAACGGTTTCTGTACTCACAGTTCACTCATTCACGGCGTCTGGACTCACAGTTCACTCACTCACCGATTCTGGACTTACTGTTCACTCACTCGCAGCTTCTGGTCTCACAGTGCACTCACTCGCGACATCTGGACTCACAGTTCACTCACTCACGACAGTCACGACTCACTGCAGGACTAACAGTTCGCTCACTCTCGGCTTCTGGACTCACAGTTCACTAACTCACGGCTTCTGGATATTTGTTCACACACTCACGGCTTCTGGACTCACAGTTCACTCACTCACGACATCTGGACTCACAGTTCACTCACTCACGGCGTCTGGACTCACAGTTCACTCACTCACGGCTTCTGGACTCACAGTTCACTCACTCAGAGTTTCTGGACTCACTATTCACTCGCTCACGGCTCTGGACTCACAGTTTACTCCCTGATGGCTTCTGGAGTCACAGGTCAGTCACGACTTCTAGACTCACAGTTCACTCACTCACGACATCTGGACTCACAGTTCACTCACTCACGGCGTCTGGACTCACAGTTCACTCACTCACGGCTTCTGGACTCACAGTTCACTCACTCAGAGTTTCTGGACTCACTATTCACTCACTCACGGCTCTGGACTCACAATTTACTCACTCGCGCCTTCTGGACTCACAGTTCACTGACTCACGGCTTCTGGACTCACAGCTCACTCACTCACAGATCCTGGACTCACAGTTCACTCACTCGCGGCCTATGGACTCACAGTTTACTCAGTCACGGCTTCTGGACTCACGGTTCACACACCCACGGATCCAGGACTCACAGTTCACTCTCAGCTTCTGGACACACTTCACTCACTCAATGCTGCTGGACACACAGTTAATTCACTCACATCTTTTGAACTCACAGTTTACTCACTCACGGCTTCTGGACTCACAGTTCATTCACTTACGGTTTCTATACTCACAGTTCACTCATTCACGGCTTCTGGACTCACAGTTCACTCATTCACGGCGTCTGGACTCACAGTTCACTCACTCACGGCTTCTGGACTCACAGTTCACTCACTCAGAGTTTCTGGACTCACTGTTCACTCACTCACGGCTCTGGACTCACAGTTTACTCCCTGATGGCTTCTGGACTCACAGGTCACTCACGACTTCTAGACTCACAGTTCACTCACTCACGGCTTCTGGACTTGCAGGTCACTCACTCACGGCTTCTGGACTCACAGTTCACTCACAGCTTCTGGACTCATAGTTCACTCATGGCTCTGGACTCGCAGTTCACTCACTCACGGGTTCTGAACTCACAATTCACTCACTCACGGCAACTTGCCTCACAGTTCACTCACACACGGCATCTGGACTCACAGTTCACTCACTCACGGCATCTGGACTCACAGTTCACTCACGGCTTCTGGACTCGTAGTTCATTAACTGACGGATTCTGGACTCACAGTTCACTCGCTACCGATTTCTGGGTTCATAGTTCACTCACCCACGGCTTTCGGAGTCACAGTTCACTCACTCGCGGTTTCTGGACTCACAGTTCACTCACTCGCAGCTTCTAGACTCACAATTCACTCACTCATGACTTCATGACTCACGGTTCACACCTGGCTTCTGGACTCACAGTTCACTCACTCTCGGCTTCTGGACTCACAGTTCACTCACTCATGACTTCTGGACTTACAGTTCACTGACACAATAGAAAATAGACAATAGACAATAGACAATAGGTGCAGGTGTAGGCCATTTGGCCCTTCTAGCCAGCACCGCCATTCAATGTGATCATGGCTGACCATCCCCAATTGGTATCCCGTTCCTGCCTTCACCCCATATCCCTTGCCTTCGCTGTTTTTAAGAGGTCTATCTAGCTCACAGTTTCTGGACTCACACTTCACCCTGGACTCACGCTTCACTGCTTCTGGACTCAGAGTTCATTGACTCACGGATACTGTGCTCACACTTCACTCACCCACGGCTTCTGGACTCACAGTTCACTCACTCACGCCTCTGGACTCACAGTTCACTCACACACGGCTTCTGGACTCACAGTTCACTCACTCACGCCTCTGGACTCACAGTTCACTCACACACGGCTTCTGGACTCACAGGCCACACACTCACTCACTCACACGCTCACTCACTCACTCACGGCTTCTGGACTCAGTTAACTTACTCACGGCTTCTGCACTCACAGTTCACTAACTAACGGCTTCTGGACTCACAGTTCATTCGCTTACGGTTTCTGCACTCACAGTTCACTCACTCACAGATCCTGGACTCACAGTTCACTCAGTCTTGGCTGCATGACTAACAGTTCGCTCACTCTTGGCTTCAGGACTCACGGTTCACACATTCACGTCTTCTGGAGTCATAGTTCACTCAGTCATGGCTTCTGGACTCACAGTTCACTAACTCACGGCTTCTGGATCTTTGTTCATACACTCACGGCTTCTGGACTCACAGTTCACTCACACCACACCTGGACTCACAGTTCACTCACTCACTGCGTCTGGACTCACAGTTCACTCACGGCTTCTGGACTCACAGTTCACTCACTCAGGGTTTCTGGACACAGTTCACTCACTCACGGCTCTGGACTCACAGTTTACTCCCTGACGGCTTCTGGACTCACAGGTCACTCATGACCTCTGGATTCACAGTTCACTCACTCACAGTTACCGAACTCAGAGATCACTCACTCACAGCTTCTAGACTCACGGTTCACTCACGGTTTCTGGACGAACAGTTCACCCACGCACAGCCTCTGGACACATACTTCACTCACTCACGGCTTCTGGACTCACGGATCACTCACTCGCGGCTTGTGGACTCTCACTTCACGCACTCATGGCTTCTGGACGCACAGTTCACTCACTCACGGCTTCTGGACTCACAGTTCGCTCATTCGCGGCTTCTGGACCCACAGTTCACTCACTCATGGCTTCTGGACTCACGGATCACCCACTCGCGGCTTCTAGACTCACAATTCACTCACTCACGGCTACTGGACTCAGAGATCACTCTCCCACGGCTTCTGGACTCACGGTTCACTCACTCACGGCTTCTGGACTCACGGATCACTCACTCGCGGCTTGTGGACTCTCACTTCACGCACTCATGGCTTCTGGACTCACGGTTCACTCACTCACGGCTTCTGGACTCATATCGCTCACTCGTGGCTTTTGGACTCAGTTCACTCAGTCACCGCTTCTGGACTGACAGTTCACTCACTCACGACTTCTGGACTCGACTCTCATTCACTGCTTTTGGACTCTCACTCACTCACAGCTTCCGGGCTGACTGACTCACGCCTGACTTCTGGACTCATGCCCGGCCTCCGTAACTTTTTTCCCCTCGCTCCGGTGATTGACAACGGATGCTAGAAGGGGCATTATCTTCAGTGACGACAGGCGAGTAGACCAATCTGCTGATCTCACGATGTTTCAGCCTTCATAACTTTTGTAATATACCACCGATTGGAACAAAACTTGGTGCGCTTGGAGCAGAGGAGAACGATGAATAAGGTGCCGATGTAGGGTACCGTTCTTGCGCAAATTTAAAAACAACGCAAACCGGAAGAGGACAAGATGAGAGTTTTAGTAATAGTAGAGATAGATAGATAGATAGATAGATAGATAGATAGATAGATAGATAGATAGATGTAAAGTATAGATAATTAAATCCCCTTTCCACTTGCGCTGTCGTCAACTGCACCTGCGCAGTAACACGTGCGTGTTCTACATTACAATGGGAACCCAATGGGTGGGAATGGCTGCGCCACCGGAGAGCTGCTAAGAGTGGATGGGGGGGGGGGGGGGGGGGGTTTGAGGGGGAATGGAGTGAAAGCAGAACGTTTCATCCCACCCCCACCCCACCGGCCCCCAACAACCTCCGTCTGAAGTCGTGAAGTTGCACACCTCCCACGGCAGCAGGTCGCTCCCCCCCCCCGGCCCCCGCCTGAAGCCATCCCCATCCGTCAGCTGCAGGACGCTCCTCCCCACCCCCACCAGCCCCCGACATCCCCCTCCTGAAGCTGTCTCACTCCTCTGCTGCAGGACGCTCCACCCACGGGCCCCTACCCCCTGTCATTCGCATCCCCTGCTGCAGGATGCTCCCCACTGGTCCCCTCCTGAAGCTGGTGGGGAGCGGCAGCGGTAGTCCACGGCAGCGGTATGCCACGAGAGCGATAGGCCGTGGCAACAGTAGGGATTGGCAGAGGCAGGCCACGGCAGCGGCAGAGGTAGGTAGTGGCAGCGGCAGAGGTAGGCAGTGGCAGCGGTTGACGGTAAGCCACAGCAGCCATGGCAGCGTTGCCACCCCCTCCCCACCACCCCCGACAGGCGCGCCTGAAGCCATCCACCTCCACTGGCCGCAGAATGCAACACCGGACTCAACAAGAAAGATTGAAGAAATCTCATCTTTAACGTTTACATTGTTAAATTTTAAGAGTTATTCACATTTTAAGCAGCAATACCTATCTATTCTACGTCACAATGGGAACCCAATGGGCGGGAATGGCTGCGCCGCTGGAGAGCCGCTAAGAGGGGATTGGGGAGGGGCGGTTGCGGGAAGATGGAGTGCGTGGGGGGTGGATGAAGGGAGGGGGGGGGGGGGGGAGGGGGGGGATGAGGGGAGGGGGGGGGGATGAGGGGAGGAGGGGATGAGGGGAGGGGGGGGGGGGGGTGAGGGGGGGGGATCAGGGGCGTCACAACGGGAACCTGTCAGCTGCGCCTGCACAGTTGGGGGCTATGCCTGAGTGGTGGAGTATTGCGTTTGGGGACCAACCCTCCCATGTGTAAATGTGACTCAACGGGTCTCACTTAGTCTAGTACATTACTAAAACTCTCATCTTATCATTGATGTATGTTGTAAATAGCTGCGGTCCCAGCACAGAGCTTTGCGTTACCCCACCAGTCACTGCCTGCCATTCTGAAAGGGACCCGTTAATCCCTGGTATTTGTTTCCTGTTTGCCAACGAATTTTCTATCCATGTCAGTACCCTACCCCCAATACCATGTGCTCTAATTTTGCCCACTATATAGTCCCTACCATAACCATCTTTAACCTAATTAAACAATGGTCTCTGCTCCCATAAGGCTCCTCCCTGAACACCTCATGTACTTGCCCTTCCCAACTTCCCAAGACTAGACCCAGTGTGGGACCCTCTACAAATCGCTGGAGAAAACTCTCCTGAAAACCTTTGATAAATTGCACCCCATCTAAACCTTTCATACTATGATTTTCCCAGTCAACATTGGGAAAGTTAAAATCCCCTACGACAACAATCTTATTTGTCCTGCAACTGTCTCCAATCTCCTGACATATTTGTTCATCCAATTTCCATTGACTATTTGGGGGGGGGGGGCTGTAGTACACCCCCAACAATGCGATAATCCCTTTCTTGTTCCTCCATGCATATAGCCTCACTAGACAAACTGTCCATAATGTCACCTATGAGTACTGCCGTGGCGTCCTCCTTAATCAATAACGCAACCCCCCTCCTACATTTAACCTCACCCCTGTCTCTCCTGAAGCAACTGTACCCTGAAACATTGAGCTACCAGTCCTGCCCCTCTCTTAACGTTATTGACCTTAGGAAACAAATATAATAGAAACATAGAAACATAGAAACATAGAAAATATTCGGCCCTTCGAGCCTGCACCACCATTCAATATGATCATGGATGATCATCCAACTCAGTATCCTGTACCTGCCTTCTCTCTATACCCCCAGATCCCTTTAGCCTCAAGGGCCACATCTAACTCCCTCTTAAGTATAGCCAATGAACTGGCCTCAACTACCTTCTGTGGGAGAGAATTCCACAGACTCACCACTCTCTATGTGAAAAATGTTTTCTCATCTCCGTCCTAAAAGACGTCCCCCTTATCCTTAAACTGTGACCCCCTTGTTCTGGAGTTCCCCAACATCGGGAACAATCTTCCTGCATCTAGCCTGTCCAACATCTTAAGAATTTTGTAAATTTCTAAAAGATCCCCCATCAATCTTCTAAATTCTAGCGCGTACATGCCGAGTCTATCCAGTATTTCTTCACATGAAAGTCCTGCCATCCCAGGAATCAGTCTGGTGAACCTTCACTAGACTCCCTCTATGGCAAGAATGTCTTTCCTCAGATTAGGAGACCAAAACTGTACGCAATACTCCAGGTGTGGCCTCACCAAGACCCTGTACAACTGCAGTAGAACCTCACTACTCCTATACTCAAATCCATTTGCTATGAATGCCAACATACCATTCGTTTTCTTCACTGCCTGCTGCACCTGCATGCCCACTTTCAATGACTGGTGTACCATGACACCCAGGTCTCGTTGCATTTCCCCTTTTCCCAATCGGCCACCATTCAGATTATAGTCTACTTTCCTGTTTTTGCCACCATAATGGATAACCTCACATTTATCCACATTATACTGCATCTGCCATGCATTTGCCCACTCACCCAGCCTACCCAAGACACCTTGCAGCCTCCTAGCATCCTCCTCACAGCTAACACTGCCCCCCAGCTACGTGTCATCCGCAAACTTGGAGATGTTGCATTCAATTCCCTCGTCCAGAACATTAATATATATTGTAAATAGCTGGGGTCCCAGCACTGAGCCCTGCGGTACCCCACTAGTCACTGCCTGCCATTCTGAAAAGGACCCGTTTACTCCTACTCTTTGCTTCCTGTCTGCCAGCCAGTTCTCCATCCACATCAATACTGAACCCCCAATAGCGTGTGCTTTAAGTTTGCATACTAATCTCTTATCGTTTGTCGAAAGCCTTCTGAAAGTCCAGATATAACACATCCACTGGTTCTCCCTTATCCACTTTACTAGTTACTTCCTCGAAAAATTCTATAAGATTCGTCAGACATGATTTACCTTTCATAAATCCATGCTGATTTGTCCAATGATTTCACCACTTTCCAAATGTGCTGCTATCCCATCTTTAATAACTGACTCATGACTCAATAATGATTCAAGTTGCTTCGGAAACGAATATAATGGTTCAGGACTAGGGGTCCACTAGAGGGCGCTGCATTGAAGGCGCCTCTGGCAACAGCCTATCCATTTTCCCCCTCTTTTTTTTAATTTTAGTTTGTCTAAACTGTTTGTTTTGGGTATTCTTTAGCTTTTCTATGTGGGCAGGGGAGTAGGGTAAGGGGGAAACCGTTTCCTAGTCGCTTCCTGGCAAGGATGCAACTATTTCTCCGAATCGCATGCTCGCCCCCCCCCCCTCCCGTGGCCTACCACTGGATCGGAGCAGCTTTTCCTACCTGAGACCGGGGACCAGACCAGAGCTTCGGTAGTGGCGTGCTGGATTCACCCGTGGCGAGGGCGATGCCTTCCAGGATCGCTGTTTGAAGTTCCAGAGTATTGGGCCTGCTGCTCCAACATCGAGGAGCTGTGGTTCGTAGAGCTCCCAATGCAGGCGGCGCTGACCAACATTATGGAGTCCCTGGGACCGTTTATTGAGGGCCCCCAGCGTGAGTCTCTGCCCGGCGCGGCCTCGGGACGTCGGGAGCTGCGGACTCCGGTGGGAAGCAGCCGATTCCGAGGTCCAAGCCGCTGAGGTTGTCCCCCAGTCCCGATGTCGGAGTTCCAACATGATGGCGAGCGGGCCTGAGCAATGGGCTTCCCATAGCGGCGACTGCGGAAGGATCCAGAGGTCTTGACCATGGGTGAACATTGAGGAAGAGAATGACTTTGGTGCCTTCCCTCACAGTGGGAATCTTTTGATTCTGCGGTGTGAGGATATTTTATGTTGAACTCTATCGTATGTTGTGTTCTTTATTTTATTGTATGGCTGTATGGTGATCACATTTCACTGTGCCAACTGGCACATGTGACAAATAAATATATCTTGTATCTTGTATCTTGTATCTTTTAAGGGTAAATATTGCCCAAGTTAGAGGGAAGAGATATCTTTCTCTATTTAGCTGCATTTGATAGTATGAATCTTGCGTCAGCATTTCACAACTGCTACATACAGAGCGAGAGGGAGATAGTGAGAGAGAGCTAGAGAGAGAGCGAGCCGAGCGGAGTTGTCGACAGTCACTCACGGACAACTGCAGACTGAGATCCTTACATCGACTGGCAGACCATGTCTCTGGCTGAAGGGATGCACCAAGGTCTGGTCCTGATGTTAATGCTGACCTGTCTTTCGCTGCTTCCATCCGGCCTCACCAAGGTCGGACCCCATGACTGCCAATGTGATGAACTATCCCTCTGCCGACCTCTTGTCCAGAGCCGTAAGTTCAAAGTTGAGGTGAGTGTACCAGTTGCTGAATGAAAGAGTTGGTTTGCCTGTAATGTACTCAGCACTAACACTGGATGCCTCTCCAGCTTGCGTGAATGATTACCGACCAGTGACCCTCACCTCGGTAGTCATGAAATGCTTTCAGAGGATGATCAAGAACTACATCTGTGCCTTCATCCCTCGCAACATGGACCCGCTGCAATTCACATACCTTATGAAGAGATCCACAGATGATGTGATCTCCCAGGTTCTGCATACCGCTCTCACATTCACAGCCAGAACGGGGGATATGCGAGGAAGCTGTTCATTGATTTCAGTTCAGCTTCCAATACCATCGTCCCCACCAGGCTTGCTGAGAAGCTGCTGGAACTGGGGCTGAACACTCCCCTGTACTCCTGTGTCCTGGACTTTCTCACGCCAGGCCCCAGATGGTCAAGATGGGTAGACATACCTCCAACCCCCTCACCCTGAACACAGGATCCCGCCAGGGTTGCGTCCTCAGCGCACTACTGTACTCCCTGTACACACATGACTGTATGGCCAGGTTCAGCTCCAACTCCATCATCGAGTTTGCTGATGACACTGCAGTGGTAGGCCTGATCTCCGATAAAGATGAGAAGGCCTTCCTGCTGGAGGTCATTTGATCTGGTGTCAGAACAACAGCCTCCTCTTGAATGTCACTAAAACTAAGGAGCTGATTGTGGAGTTTAGAATGGCACAACATCCGAGGATGTACACGCCACTGGAGATAAGTGCGACTACTGTGGATGAGGTGAGCTGCTTTAAATACGTGGGAGTCCATATCACAGAGGATCTTTTTTTTTTTTTTTTTGTTAAATATTTTTATTATAGAAACATAATAATAACAAAGTACATTATTTTGCAATGATGAAAATACATGATATTAATGATATATTCGTACTGTTAATAATATTTGTATTATCATTGATTATAAATTTTAAGACTATATATTTTATATAATTGAAAATACTTGGTACTAGTAATACATTCATAATATTAGTAATATATTCGTACTGTTGATAATATTTGTATTGTCATTGATTTTGAAATTTAAGACCATATTTTATATAATTGAAAATACATAATACTAGTAACACCTTCATGATATTAATTATATTTTCACACTGTTAATAATATTTGTATTATCATTGATTTTAAAATTTAAAATTATATATTTTATATAATTGAAAATACATGATACTAATAATGCTTTCATGATATTAGTAATATTTATATTCGTATTGATATTAAAAATTTAAGATTATGTGTTTCTATACATTTTTCTAATTTTTTATAAAAGTATGAAAAAATAGAGAAAAAGAGTGTGAAAAGTTTGATGGAGAATTGAGTATTAATCATTATTACCCATATCACACATCTGAGGTATGCTTTTACGAAATTGTATTCCCTTCGTTTTTACTGCCAGCAGGGGTAACAGGGGAATATTTTCTTATATTCCCCTTTCTTGCGAACGCCTATGGACTTTACCTGTTAAAACAGCGGGGAATATAGTCTTATATTCCCCTGGTCTCACATCCGGGAACTTGGCAACGTGACGGCAACGTGACGCTGCGTGGGAAATTTAGAATATTCAAACGGCAGACAGGAAGACTGCCGCGTCCATTTTGGTTAAATTTTGTGTGGAAGTCCGCCGAGCTGAGATGTTAAAATTTTCCTCTAGATGTCTGATAATGGGTAATAATAACAATATTGACTGTCCTCTTTCGGGAGATACGACATATATTGCCCTCACTAGATCCATATTGCCCTCGTCTTCGACTCGGGCAATATGAATCTACTTCAGGCAATATATGTCGTATCCCCCTCAAGGCCAGTCAATATTCTATTATTAATCCGTCCTTGGAGATATATGCATGATTTATTATATATATTTCTTCATCCATTCAAATATTCAGGTCTCAGTCAAGCCCTCGTGCCGAACCATTATGACCCTGTAAATATTTAATATATGGAGACCAAATCTCTCTGAAGAGATCTAACCTGTCCATTAGGACAAGCCTCAATCTCTCCAGATGAAGTGTCTCCGACATTTCTGTGTTCCACATTTTGATTGTTGGGGATGTAGGGCCTTTCCAAAATTTTAGTATTAATTTTTTCCCAATTATTAAACCATAGTCGATAAAAATACTTTGGTTCATTGTTATTAGTTGGTCTGTTTCTAGTATTCCAAGTATTATTAACTTTGGATCAGGAGTTAAAGTTATATTGACAACATTCGAAATTATCTTAAATATTTAATTCCAGTATTTTGCAATTTTTATACAGTTAGTGAATGAATGTGATAAATTTGCTTCTGAGTTTTGACATTTATCACATATGGGGGATACTTTTGGAAAGATGTTATGTAATTTAGATTTGGAATAATGTAATCTATGTAGTATTTTAAACTGTATAAGGGAATGTTTAGCATTTAACGAGCAATGATGTATATGCAGAGATGCCAACCCTAAATTTAGTTCACAGTAACATTCAACCCATTTGTCAGTAACAAATGGGGGTAAACGCATTTCTCTCAGTAACATGTTGCGGCACCAGAAATATGCATGGCAACGACCCAAAATCTGCAACGCGCGTTGAATCCAACCTTCCCTTTTTCAACTAGTACTATATACAAACTCATTAAACACACATAAACATCCTTTAGTATACACAGTATCACTTAAAAGATGTACTTATATATATTTTGATGAGTCTTGAATGCTTTAGCCTTCAGGCACAGCTAACAATACTTTTCATACTTTCAGTTTCCTTCTCACCTGACTCTAGTCTGAAAAGGGGTCTCGACCCAAAGCATCACTTATTCATTTTCTCCAAGATGCTGCCTGCCCCACTGAGTTACTCCGGCATTTTGTGTCTATCTTCAGTGTAAACCAGCATCTGCAATTCCTTCCTGCACACACTATGTACATAAGTGTATACAATGAATGTTTTGTTGCTTAGTATGTGTTTTACAGAGTACTGTGCTTACATATGTTGCACTGCTGCAAGTAAGTTTCATTGTTCCCTTTCAGGACACATAAGTTCATAAGATATAGGAGCAGTGAGGCCATTCAGCCCATCAAGTCTATTCCGTCATTCAATAGTAGCTGATCTATCTTTCCCTCTGGACCCCATTCTCCTGCCTTCTCATAACCGTTGACATCCAAGCAAGAATCTGTCACTCTCCACCTTAAAAATACCCATTGACTTGGCCTCCGCAGCCTTCTGTGGTAATGGTTCCCCCAGATTCACCGCCCTCGGACTAAATAAATTCCTCCTCATCTCCCCCCTAAAAGGTACGTGACAAAGGTAAAGCGTTGTGTAAATGTCTGAAGAAGGGTCTCGACCCGAAACGCCGCATATCTCCTTGGCTCCTTCGATGCTGCTGCACCCGCTGAGTTTCTCCAAGCCTTTTGTGTACCCCCAAAGGTAAAACATTGTTGACTCTTGGAGTGGTTTGAAGGAGGTGCCGAGCTGGGCTCCACTTACCTTCATGAAGGGAGCTGCCGTAGGACGAGGCGCTGGCGCTGGCGCTGGCCCTGCTGCTGCTCTTTAACATGGTGAGGACCTGCTCCTGGACCCTCATGCTCTTCTGCTGGCTGCCCTGCCGGTGCTCGCTGCGCTGGTCCAGCTGTCGGTCGGACGGGACGGCCAGGGTGGAGACCGGGGCGTCCGACGGCAAGGCGGACTTGAGAAAGTGAACGTCCTGCATCGCTGCGTTCATTCTCGCTGGCTCTTTCCCCTCCCGAGGAAAGCGTGTCAAAGGTGCGCTGGTGTTCGCCCGACCTGGACAACGATGAAGTCCCTCTCCCTCCCTCCTCCGCCGGTGGCTATGATCAAAGATCCTACAGCGATCTTTGCCTGTGATCTCCCTGACGCCTTTCCGCGGTGGGGCTGGGCCCGAGGGAGGAGACTGGTGCCCTGCCCCGTCGCTGCAACGTGGAGCTCCATCTTCCCAGGTGAGTGAGTTCCCAGGTTGCACGTGTCCAACCGCCGCTCGTTCCCGCTCCCGCCCTTCCCGTTTATTGTTTTGATTATTTTTCATTCCCGCCCTTCTCCGTAACGACATGTTTGGCTGCCGGAACACCGTAATAAAGTTATTTCGCCGGGACAAAATACGGCGAATCCGGGACACTTGGCATCTCTGTATATGTTGTAAACTTTCATCCCATATTTCTGGCCTTATAATTTGGCCTAATTCATTTTCCCAAGACTGTCTATATATTTCTGTTGATGGAACATCACTTTCCAATAGAATATTGTATATATATGATATCATTTTTTCCGTATTTGGATGTTTATTCAAGCATTCATCTAAAATTTCTGTCTTTCTATTTCTAAGTTCTTGTGTATTTGCAGAAACATAATTTCTGATTTGTAAATATCTAAAATATTCTTTATTGTGTAGTCCATAAGTTTGTTGTAACTCTTGAAATGAAAGGAAAGAGTTTTCCTTATAAAGATCACCCATCTTAGTAATTCCCTTATTTTTCCATTGTAAAAAAGCCTTATCCATCATTGAAGGTTTGAACGTAACATTATTGGCGATGGTAAGACATAATGGTATAGATTTTAGTTTTAATGCTTTCTTTATTTGTTTCCAAATGTGGATTCCGTTTTCTATTATCGGATTTCCACTATAAATTTTCTTAGCTATGTTAGTGTTAGCAAATATTATAGAGCTAATTTCAAATGGAGAACAATCTTCTTTTTCCATATTTAACCAATTTGGTTTATTATCTATTTCTTCTAGCCAAAAATTCATATTTTTAATATTGACTGCCCAGTAATAAAACATAAAATTTGGTAGTGCTAATCCTCCATTTATTTTGGGTTTACATTAATATTTTTTTAATTTATTCTATGGCTCTTATAATCCCAGATAAAGTTAGTAATTAGGGAATCTACCTTTTTGAAATTTTTAGGGAGATATATCGGAATTAATTGAAATAGATATAGTAATTGTGGGAGAAAGATCATTTTTATTGTATTAATTTTACCTAACATTGAAATAGGTAAGCTTTTCCAGTATAAAATATTCTTATTTAATTTATTCAATAATGGGGGGAAGTTAAATTTAAATAAAGAGTCGAATCTTTTTGTAACGAAAATCCCAAGATATTTAATATTTTCGTTTGTTATCTTAAAAGGGAATTGTTGTAATATATGTAAGTTATTCACCGTTATTGGCATGAGTTCACTTTTATTCCAATTAATACTGTATCCTGAGAAAGATCCGAATTCCGTTATTAGTTTTAACAAATTTCGGATACTTGTTTCTGGTTCAGTGATATAAAGTAATACATCATCCGCATATAAGGAGATTTTATTTTTAGTGTCTCTAGTATCATATCCATGTATTTCCGGATGTAATCTCACCCTCTGGGCGAGAGGTTCTATTGCGAGTGCAAACAATAAAGGCGATAAAGGGCAACCTTGTCTACAACCTCGAGATAAATTGAATTTAGTTGATAACATTCGGTTTGTTGTTATTCTAGCTGTCGGATTTGTATATAACAATTTAATCCAAGTAGTAAACTTCTCTTCCAATTTGAAAGCTTCCATAACCGAAAATAGGTAAGGCCATTCCACTTGATCAAAAGCTTTTTCTGCGTCAAGCGAAATGACTACTAAGTCTTTTTTATTACTTCTTTTCGAATATATAATATTGAATAACCGTCTTAGGTTATATGAGGAATATCTTTTTGGTATAAATCCTGTTTGATCGGGATGGATTAATTCATTGACAACTGAACTTAGCCTTTGTGCTAGTATTTTTGTTAATATCTTTTGATCAGTATTTAATAGAGCTATTGCTCTAAATGATCCTGGTTCATCCAAGTCTTTATTTATTTTAGGTATGTGTTATAATAGATTCATTCAACGTTTCTGGTAATTTCTGCTGTGTGTATATCTGTTCATATAATGATTTCAAACGTGGAACCATATGATCATGAAATATTTTATAAAATTCCGAACCTATACCATCTGGTCCCGGTGTTTTACCATTTTTTAATGATCTAATAGATTCTTGGATTTCTTTTGTTGAGATATCAGCATTTAGTAATTCTCTATTTTGTAAATCCAACCCTTTCAGGTTACATTTTTTTAAAAATGCTTCTATTTCTGTTTTATTTACTGTTGTTTTAGCAGTGTATAAGTTTTTATAATATTGCATAAATCTTTCATTAATATCTTTGGGTTGTATTAACAATTCGCCGTTATGTGATTTAATCCTATGGATAATTTTTTCAGCTTCCATTTTCCTTAATTGTCGAGCCAATAATTTTTGGGGTTTATCTCCAAATTCGAACTGTAATTGTTTGGTATGTTGATAAAGTTTTACAACTTGATCTGTATATATTTCATTTAATTTATATTTCAGTGCTGCAATTTTATTGTGTAATATTATATCTGGTTTTGTTGCATTCTGTATATCTAATTGTTTAATCTCCCTTTCCAAATCTTGTTGTTCCTTCCGAATCTTTTTATTATGGAATGCTTGTGAAGAGATCATGATTCCCCGGAGATATGCTTTGAATGTTTCCCATAATAAGGAGCAAGATATTTCTGGTTGATCATTTGTTTAAAAAAAAATCTTAATTTGAGTTGTGATATATTCCTGAGTAGTTTTATTTTTTTTAATTTGTGAGTTAAATTTCCACTGTCTTGATTTTTCTGTTTTACCATTTATTTTAATCTTAAATGTTAATGGCGCATGATCTGAAATTATAATATTATGATATTTGGATTCATAAGTGAGTGAAATAAGTTTTGCGTCCACCAAAAAATAATCTATTCTTGAATAAGTTTTATGTACTGGCGAGTAGGGTTTTCTGTTCTCCAAACATCTTTAATGTTAGTCGTTTGCATATATGCGTTTAATAAGTCACTGGAGTGTGATTTAGTTTTTCTTTGCTTTGTAGATCTATCTAAGTAGGGGTCTAGTGTGCAATTAAAATCTCCTCCAATTATTAAATTATATTGTGTTAATTCCGGAATATTGTTAAGTACTTTCTTAAAAAACAATGGGCTATCAAAATTTGGTCCATATATATTAACAAGAATCATTTTTTCTGTGTTTAATTCTCCTATCACAATAATGTATCTGCCATCTTTATCAGTTATAGTTGATGTATGCTTAAATAAAGTACCTTTACGAAATAATATTGCTACACCTCTTGATTTATGCGTGAAAGAAGAGTGATACATTTTATGTATCCATTTAGCTTTCAACCTATATTCGGCGTCTTTTTTTAAGTGAGTTTCTTGAATATAAATTACGTCAGCTTTAGTTGCCTTTAAATGTGCCAATACTTTTCCTCTCTTTATCGGTTCATTAATACCTTTAACATTCCAACTACAAAACGTTAATCCCTCATTCCCCGTATTCATTTTTGAGTCTTGCATTTTATGTTTATGGAGGTCTACAATAGAGTCTAAGGATCAGCCCGACAGACCCAACCTTACACCTGAACATCGAATAGATGAATTTTAAGTCTTGTTTATGTCCCTCACGAATATATCTCCATTGGTCCAATGTGTAACTCCATTCAAACTGAAAAACACAATAGATTATATAAAAGAAAAGTAAAGGATAGATTAAGAGGTTAGTGTTGTGCTTAAAGATAGAAAAAACTACATCTAGAGTAGTTGCAGTTAGTGCTAGCCATACTAGCATGGCTAACCATCTACCAACTTCCGTCGTTGATGTTATTAACTTGACCAGCTCCTAGGTTTAAGGAATTATTATTCCATAATAATATTTTACCGGGGGTATAACATGAAGGGGAAAAACAAAAAAAAGGAAAGGGTAAAAGAAAAAAAGGGAAAAAAGAAAAAGGGTGGGATTCATCAAAAAAAGGGGGAAAACAGAAAAAAAGGAGACATTTATCAAATTCTACTGATTAAAGATATAAGAGTGTCTATATCTAGAAGTAAGTTAAAAATCTAAGTAATATTAAAAATGAAAAATGAAAAAGCTATATATTAAAAAAAAGGATAAAAAATCCCGTAAAACAAAAAGAAAAACAAAAGTTCAAGGTAAACATTGCTGTTATAAGGAAAGATCTCCAAATGAGATCCATCCCTATATTTAACTCTATTCATTCCTACATAAATAAGCATTAATTGTTAATTATTAGTAGTAGTGATTAGTAATAGTGAACAATCTTAATTGGTAAAAATAATACTGATAATAATACCGCGTTGTGATTTTAATATTTGTCAGTTATTTATTTATATTAGTAGTGTGATTAGACTAATTATTAATATCCAGATGATGCTTTCCGATCCAGTTCTTTCTCTCGAATCCATTCGACATTGTCCATTCCATCCAGTCCAACGTTATCTTGTAAGATCTTGCAGGATGTTGAGAATCCGTGTAAAATCTCTAAAAGTAGTGAGAGTCAGTATATTCACTTGTAGATATTTTTCAGGTCTTGATCTGCCGGGCGAATTCCAGTGCTGCTGTTGGGGTGGCAAAGAAATGTTCCGCGTTGTTATAAGTAACTCTTAAAGTAGGGCCTAGTGGACGATGACATCGAAGGCCTGGATTGCCTCAGTACAGAGAGGGAACAAGTAGGGGAAAAAGACAAAGACTTTAAGACTTTTGCCTTCCACCACAGTGAGGAGGTGCCTGGTGAACTCACTGTGGTGGATGTTAAATATGTGTTTATTGTGTGTTTTGTTTTAATTTATTACATGTTATGACTGCAAGGTAACAAATTTCGTTCAGACCGAAAGGTCTGAATGACAATAAAGGAATCTGAATCTGAATCTGAATCTGAAGTAGCTGGGTAATTCAAACCATATCTCATGTTTTCCACATCCCTCATGAGACTTTTAGCTTCGTTAAATGCTTTCCGTTTCCTGGCAACCTCTGGTGGATAATCTCGGTAGATACTGATCCTTTGTCCTTCAAATACCAGGTTTCTGTTTCTCGAAGCTTTTTGCATAATCTCATCCAGGACAAAGTCATATTGTAGCTTTATAATCATTTGTCTTGGAGGGGCGTTTGGTCTGGTCTGACGTCTCCTGACTCTATGAGCACGGGCTAATAAAGGCGTTTGTTCCAGAGATAGAACACGTTGCAGTAAGTTTGCAGTAAATTCTCGAGGATCTTCATTTTTCTCTCGTCCTTCAGGAATCCCTGCAATTCTCAGATTTTGTCTTCTCTGGCGTCCTTCTAGCTCAGTACATTTCTCTGTTATTTTAGTCAGCAAGTTTGTTAGACATTCATTTTCTGTAAGCAACTTTGCTGTAGTCAAAGCACTTGTATCAGCTACTTCCTCAAGGTTCTTTATACCAGCCGTCTGTTGTTCCAATACTTCCTCCATAGGATTCATCCTATTTTGAAAGTCTTTTTTAACCTTTTCAAGTTTTTTGTCCATCTCCTTTGTCATTTCATTGATCATTTCTGTGAATTCATTCTTCAAATGTTAAAATTGTACAAGGCATTGGTAAGACCAATTCTGGAGTATGGTGTACAATTTTGGTCGCCTAGTTATAGGAAGGATGTCAACAAAATAGAGAGAGTACAGAGGAGATTTACTAGAATGTTGCCAGGGTTCCAGCAACTATGTTACAGAGAAAGGTTGAACAAGTTAGGTCTTTATTCTTTGGAGCGCAGAAGGTTAAGGGGGGACTTGATTGAGGTCTTTAAAATGATGAAAGGTATAGACAGAGTTGACGTGGATAAGCTTTTCCCATTGAGGGTAGGGAAGATTCAAACAAGAGGGCATGACATGAGAATTAAGGGACAGAAGTTTAGGGGTAACGTGAGGAGGAACTTCTTTACTCAGAGGGTGGTGGCTGTGTGGAATGAGCTTCCAGCAGAGGTGGTGGAGGCAGGATCGATTTTAACATTTAAGAGTAAAGTGGATAGGTATATGGACGTGAAGGGAATGGAGGGGTATGGTCTGAGTGCAGGTAGATGGGACTAGGGGAAAACAAATGGTCGGCACGGACTGGAAGGGCCGAGAGGGCCTGTCTCCGTGCTGTAATTGTTATATGGTTATATGGTTATATGGTAAATCTTCCGATAATTTCTTGATCTTGATATTAATATTTAAATTTGTTTCCTGTTGGAATTCTTTCAATTGATAGTTCATCTGGTTCATCTGGCTGTTCATCTGGTTTATTTCTTCCCTTAAACCAGCAATCTGTTGAGAAATAAAAGTTTTCAATTCCTCACCTTCCGTTTTTTTCCCTGTTCTTTTGGATACATCTTCTTGGGATGAGGTCCTACTCGAGTCCGAGGCTTCAGTTTGGCCTTCTGCCGGTCTCTGCCGGGTTGATCGAGTTTTCCCCTTGTCGGTAGGGCTGCGTGTTGTGGACATAATTAGTCGCGCGCCTGATGACGTCACTCACAACAATCGGTGCAGAAACGGCAGGCAGCAAGCAGCAGGCAGCAGATAGGTCCGTTAATCCCCCGTTTTTTCCCGCTTTTTTCGTGGAGCTGGCTGGCGTTATCCTCTAGCCCTCCATAGTGCCACCGGAAGTCCATATCACAGAGGATCTGACATGGACATCACACGCTGCTGCACAGGTGAGTAAGGCAAGGCAGCGCCTTTACCACCTCAAGCAGCTGAGGAAATTCAGATTCTCTCTGAAGATCCTTCAGTGTTTCTACTCTGGGGCTGTAGAAAGCATTTTGTCCGGCAACATTACAATCTGCTTTGGGAACAGCTCTGCCCAGGACAGGAAGGCTCTGCAGAGAGTAGTGCGTTCTGCCGAACGCACTATGGGCACTACACTTGCCCCCCTGCAAGACCTATACACCAGGACGTGCAAATCCAGAGCCAGCAACATTATGGGGGACCCCTACCACCCTAGGAATGGTTTGTTCCAGCTGCTTCGGTCAGGCAAGCGCCTCCGTTGTCACGCTGTGAAAACGGAGAGAATGAGACGGAGTTTCTTCCCACAGGCCGTCAGGATTGTAAACCCTTATCTCACCAGGGACTCATTTATTGTACTCATTTACTGTAATGCATTGCCACTTTCATTACACTGCACATCCTGTATGTGTATGTGACAAATAAAGTTGACTTGACTTGATTTGAATCAGAACGTCAAGCACTTTGGTCCGCATTTACCTTCTTTATCTCTTCTTGTTTCTTTTCTGCCACATACATTAGTTCTGGAGATGTACAGCATGGAAACAGGCCCTTCGGCCCACCTCGTCCATGCCAACTAAGTTGCCATACTGGACTAGTCCCATTTGCCTGCATTTTGCCATCATCCTCTAATCCCTTCCTATTTATATGTCCAAATTCCTTTTACAAATATCATTTAATCCACTTCCATAGCTTCCTCTGACAACTTTCAGTGTGGTACGGTGGTGCAGTGAGAGTTGCTGCCTCACAGCGCCACAGAGTGGTGCCTCAGGGATCTGTGTTGGGTCCACTGTTGTTTGTCATGTACATCAATGATCTGGATGATGGGGTGGAAAATTGGATAAGTAAGTATGCAGATGATACTAAGATAGGTGGTGTTGTGGATAATGAAGTCGATTTTCAAAGTCTACAGAGAGATTTGGGCCATTTGGAAAAGTGGGCTGAAAGATGGCATATGGAGTTTAATGCTGTTAAGTGTGAAGTGCTACATAACCATATAACCATATAACCATATAACAATTACAGCACGGAAACAGGCCCTCTCGGCCCTTCCAGTCCGTGCCGACCATTTGTTTTCCCCTAGTCCCATCTACCTGCACTCAGACCATACCCCTCCATTCCCTTCATGTCCATATACCTATCCACTTTACTCTTAAATGTTAAAATCGATCCTGCCTCCACCACTTCTGCTGGAAGCTCATTCCACACAGCCACCACCCTCTGAGTAAAGAAGTTCCCCCTCACGTTACCCCGAAACCTCTGTCCCTTAATTCTCATGTCATGCCCTCTTGTTTGAAACTTCCCTACCCTCAATGGGAAAAACGTATCCACGTCAACTCTGTCTATCCCTTTCATCATTTTAAAGACCTCAATCAAGTCCCCCCTTAACCTTCTGCGCTCCAAAGAATAAAGACCTTGCTTGTTCAACCTTTCTCTGTAACATAGTTGCTGGAACCCTGGCAACATTCTAGTAAATCTCCTCTGTACTCTCTCTATTTTGTTGACATCCTTCCTATAACTAGGCGACCAAAATTGTACACCATACTCCAGAATTGGTCTTACCATTGCCTTGTACAATTTTAACATTACTTCCCTACTCCTATATTCAATGCTCTGATTTATAAAGGCCAGCACACCAAAGGCTTTCTTTACCACCCTATCTACATGCGATTCCACCTTCAGGGAACTATGCACAGTTATTCCTAGATCCCTCTGTTCCACAGCATTCCTCAATTCCCTACCATTTACCATGTGCGTCCTATTTTGATTTGTCCTGCCAAGATGTAGCACTTCACACTTATCAGCATTAAACTCCATCTGCCATCTTTCAGCCCACTTTTCCAAATGGCCCAAATCTCTCTGTAGACTTTGAAAATCTACTTAATTATCCACAACACCACCTATCTTAGTATCATCTGCATACTTACTTATCCAATTTTCCACCCCATCATCCAGATCATTGATGTACATGACAAACAACAGTGGACCCAACACAGATCCCTGAGGCACCCCACTGGTCACCGGCTTCCAACCTGACAAACAGCCATCCACCATTACTCTCTGACATCTCCCATTCAGCCACTGTTGAATCCATCTTGCTACTCCGCCATTAACACCCAAAGATTGAACCTTCTTAACCAACCTTCCATGGGGAACCTTGTCAAAGGCCTTACTGAAATCCATATAGACAACATCCACTGATTTACCCTCATCAATTTCCCTAGTTACCGCTTCAAAAATCTTGGCAGGCCAAATCAAAATAGGAAGTACATGGTAAATGGTAGGGAATTGAGGAATGCTGTGGAACAGAGGGATCTAGGAATAACTGTGCATAGTTCCCTGAAGGTGGAATCGCATGTAGATAGGGTGGTAAAGAAAGCCTTTGGTGTGCTGGCCTTTATAAATCAGAGCATTGAATATAGGAGTAGGGAAGTAATGTTAAAATTGTACAAGGCATTGGTAAGACCAATTCTGGAGTATGGTGTACAATTTTGGTTGCCTAGTTATAGGAAGGATGTCAACAAAATAGAGAGAGTACAGAGGAGATTTACTAGAATGTTGCCAGGGTTCCAGCAACTATGTTACAGAGAAAGGTTGAACAAGTTAGGTCTTTATTCTTTGGAGCGCAGAAGGTTAAGGGGGGACTTG
Source organism: Okamejei kenojei (assembly GCA_035221665.1). Taxonomy (NCBI): domain Eukaryota; kingdom Metazoa; phylum Chordata; class Chondrichthyes; order Rajiformes; family Rajidae; genus Okamejei; species Okamejei kenojei. The sequence goes on along the minus strand of CM069140.1, from coordinate 81,641,369 downwards.
ATTGAGGTCTTTAAAATGATGAAAGGGATAGACAGAGTTGACGTGGATACGTTTTTCCCATTGAGGGTAGGGAAGATTCAAACAAGAGGGCATGACATGAGAATTAAGGGACAGAAGTTTCGGGGTAACGTGAGGGGGAACTTCTTTACTCAGAGAGTGGTGGCTGTGTGGAATGAGCTTCCAGCAGAAGTGGTGGAGGCAGGATCGATTTTAACATTTAAGAGTAAAGTGGATAGGTATATGGACGTGAAGGGAATGGAGGGGTATGGTCTGAGTGCAGGTAGATGGGACTAGGGGAAAACAAATGGTCGGCACGGACTGGAAGGGCCGAGAGGGCCTGTTTCCGTGCTGTAATTGTTATATGGTTATATGGTTAGACCCGGATTTGATCCCGACTATGGGTGATGTCTGAACGGAGTTTTGCGTTCTCTCTGTAACCACATAGGTTTTTTCCAGGTTCTCTGGTTTTCACCCATGTCCCAAAGACATTTGGGTTTATAGGCTCATTGGCTTAGGTGACAAAAAGGTAAATTGTCCATAGCGTGTAAGATAGTGTTAGTGTGCGAGTTGCTCACTGGTCACAGCTGACTCCATGGGCCGAAGTGGTTGTTTCCGCACTGTGTCTCTAAAGTCTAAATTGTAAAGCTTCTCCCAGATATGGACTACCCTCTGAGTGAAACGTTGCCCCTGAGGTCCCTCTAATTCTCTCCGCCTTACTCCATGCCAGAATCCTACAACCTGCGGCAAAGACTGCAAGTGCTCACGTTAACCATGCCCCTCATGATCTTGTACATCACAGTATAGTCACCCCTCAGTCTCCTAGCTCAAAATAAGAAAGTTGCAGCCTGTCCAATCTCTCCATGTAACTCAAGCCCGCAAGCCTAAGTATTGTTGGAGTTTCCTGACAAATGTTGGAGTCCAAACCAAAAGGTGACAATCCCTCTCCGTTATGCTCATTCTGCTCGGAGTCTAACGTAAGTCCTTGTTGTCTAGGTGTTCCAGAGATGAGTTTAAGGCCTGTGAGAAGGAGTATGCTGTGCACTTGTTGCGACGGTAAGCAAACTGCAGTGGATGAGGGCTGGCACGGAGGCTGGACATAATGTGCACCATCACCAGTCTCTTGAAGCACTTCATGATGGTGGGTGTCCGAGCCACTGGAAGGTAGTCACTAAGGCAAGCTACCTCCCTTTTATTTGGATGATCTTTTTGATGCAGGTGAGGACCTCAGCAGGGGGCTGTGAGATGTTAAAGATGTCTATGAATACCTCTGGCACTGGCCAATTCACTGCGTGTTTTCAAGAGAGAGTTAGATTTAGCTCTTAGGGCTAAAGGAATCAAGGGATATGAGGAAAAAGCAGGAACAGGGTACAGATTTTAGATAATCAGCCATGATCATATTGAATGGCGGTGCTACTCAATAGCTTACTCCTCTACCTATTTTTCTATGTTTCTATATTTCTACCCACCTCTGTTCAAAGTGGCCGTAGAATGCATGGAGTCCATTGTGGGAGGAACCCATAGTTGCCGGCGACTCTGCCTGCCTACGTTTCCTTATCTCTGTCCTCGGGAACAATTACATTTGATTATAAAGTGGTATATTCATAAAATGGTACATTTACTTTGGATGTTGTGGCTTTACTATTGTTGCAGGTCATGATGGCTGACAATGGAGGCAAAGAGTGGAAGCATTACGACTGGTCGAAGGTGACAACTCATCCACCGGAGTTTTTGACCCTGATCTATTGTGTCATGCCCACACACATAACGCTCGAGTTGTCCTGTACGGTAAATGATTCAGCTGCCGGAGAAGAGAATGTTCTTCTGAACTTTGACGCAAGCTAGATTAGGGGTGGGCAACCTTGTTCTGCTTGGGGCCAGTAGCATGTCTGTGAGTGGATAGTGGGCCACATCTATCGTGAACACATGGATCCCGCCCCCATCCCACCCTGGATGGCAGGCATCAAATCATGTGCTCACAGAAGGTAGATACAAATGCTGGAGAAACTCAGTGGGTGAAGTAGCCTCATGCAATCCTTGCATGTTCCACCCGCTGAGTTTCTCCAGCATTTTCTGTCTCCCTTCAATTTTTCCAGCATCTGCAGTTCTTTATTAAGCATGTTCACAGAAGGAGCGCGGCCGTGCCGGCGGCTTTGCGCAGGATGTGGTACCGCCAGAGCTCGGCTGCGCGCTCGGGACGGATGAATACGGGAAACAAATTCCGCCTGCATTCGGATCATTTCGGGTTATGGGCTGCATTCGGCCCAGGGGCCGTAGGTTGCCATCCCCTGAATTATAGGGACATACTGTGTGTGTGTCGTGGTGTGCTGCTCCAGCATCAAATCAATAGTTTCAACAATTTAAAGGAACAGGCCCTTTGGCCCAACGAATCCATGCGGACTATCGATCACCCGTTTGCACTAGTTCTATCCTGCATACAAGGGGCAATTTTACAGAAGCCAATTTACCTACAAATTACGTCTTTGGGATGTGGGAAGAAACCGGAGCACCGGATGAAACATGCGCTGCCACAGGGAGAACGTTCAAACTACCCACAGACAGCAACCGTAGTGAGGATCAGGTGCCGTGAGGCAGCAGATATACGGCTGGGTCACTGTTACAAATTATAGTTACATTCCATGCAATTCTGCGTCACTGTAAATTTATTTTGCAGCTTAAATCTAACCTTTATACAGTATGTGGCTCAATATTACTTTAATTGAATCGTGGAGCAATTCAGTCATACAGCATTGAAAAAATCCCCACACCAACCAACATGCCCCATCTACACTAGTCCCACCTGCCTGCTTTTGGCCCGTATCCCTCTAAACCTGTCCTATCCCTGTACCTGTCTAAATGTTGTGATAGTATATGCCTCAACTACCACCAATGGCAGCTTGTCCCATACACCTACCTTTGTGTAAAGTTGTTGCCCCTCAGGTTCCTATTAAATCTTGCACTCCTTACCTTAAACCTACGTTCTGTGGTTTTGATTCTCCTACTCTGGGTAAAAGACTCTGCATTTATCCTATTTATTCCTCTCATATCTCTCTATAAGATCACCCCTCATTTTCCTGTGCTCCAAGCAATAAAGTCCTAGCCTGCTCAATTCCTCCAGTTCTGGCAACATCCTCGTAAATCTTCTCTGTACCCTTTCCTTCTGAACAACTTAATATTTGCTAATATATTATCCAGAAAATGAACACGTCTCAGAGATGAGTTGTTAAGTTGGAAAGAGTGCAGGGAAGATTTATGATGATGTTGACAGGACTTGAGGGCGTGAGCTATAGGGAGAGGTTGGGAAGTCTAGGACTTGATTCCTAGCAGTGCAAGAGGATGAGGGGTGATCTTATCGAGGTGTTTAAGTCCATGGAAGATATAGATATGGTGAACAGTCACAGTATTTTCTCAAAGCGTTAAGGAGAGAGGGGAAAGTTTTAAAAGGGAACTGAGTGGAAACCATTTTATTTAGTGGGTGGTGAGAATGTGCAACGAGCTGCCAGAGGAGGTAAGTTGAGGTAGGTACTATAACAACATTTTTAAGATATTGGACAGGTATATGAAAGGAAAGGTTTACAGGGATACGGGCCAAATGCAGGCAGGTGTCGGCAAGTTGAGCCGAAGGGCCTATTTCCGTGCTGTATGGCTCTATGACTCTCTATGAGAATGTTCCAGAGACATTTGGGCAGGTTCATGGAAAGCAATGGGATTTTGGGCCAAATGCTGGCAAATGGGAGCAGCCTAGAAAGACACATCGATTGGCATGAATGCGGGTGGAAGGGCCTGTTTCTGTACTATATAAGTACTATTCTGTACTATATAACTCCATGACTCCACATATATTCCTGCCTTAAATGGATGACTCCTGACTTTGGAATCTGGCCCCTGGTTCAGGATTCTCACATGGGGGCATTCTAAAACTAGAGGGCACAGGCTAAAGGTAAGAGGAGAGAGATTTAAGAGGGAGCTCAAGAGCAACTTTTTCCACGCGGCAGATAGTCCATACTTGCCCTGCACAGCTCCTTTAAACATTCCCCCTCTGACGTTACAGCTATGCTCCCTAGACTTGACAAATCCACCCTGGGACACAAGGTTCGGACTGTCTATCCCAATCATCAGTGTTAGCTACGTGGCCTCTGTCACATACTATCTTGCACTAAACGTTATTCACTTCATCATGTATCTGTACACTGTGGGTGGCTTGATTGGAATTATTTTGTTTAGTGTAGTTATTAGTTTAGAGATGCAGTGCAGAAACAGGCCCTTTGACCCATCGAGACCGCACCGACCAGCGAGCCCTGCACTATCTACATGTAGGGACAATTTACATATATACCAACTAGAGAAACCCAAGACAATCAACCTACAAACCTGTACGTCTTTGGAGTGTGGGAGGAAATTGAAGGTCTCGGAGAAAACCCACGCAGTCACGGAGAGAACGTACAAACTCCATACAGACAGTGCCCGTAGTAGGGATCGAGCCCCGGTCTCTGGTGCTGGAAGCGCTGTAAGGCAGCATCTACCGCTGCTCTCCAATGCCATCCGTATGTATAGTCTTTCCGCTGACTGGATAACACGCAACAAAAAAGCTTTTCACCGTACCTCAGTAGACGTGACAATAAACAAAAGTAAACTGAACTAATGCTCTAGTTACCTCTTTTTCTGTTTGTGGACATCTTGTTAGCTCCTGATACACAAAAAAAACTCCTGTTTTAGATCCTGTTTTAATCTCTCTATCCTTCTCTTCATTGGAATGCACTTAATCTGAAGCTGAAACATCACTACATTAAAGTCCTGGCAATGTTTAATTACAGTTTCAAATTACCTGCATCAGAGCTATTGTCATCTGATGGTATTTGATCCTTTACAAATTCATTATTTTGCCTTGGAGGGAGAACCCCTCCCCCACCCACCCCCATCCATTGATATGATAGACTGAAGATCACTGTTCCATGAGATGTTTCCTCACTGTTATTATCTTTGAAAGACAGAAGCACTTACTCCGAATGTGAAAGGCAACGAGGTGGGATGTAAAGGGCACAGAGGCAATTGTTGGAAAGACCCTTAACATCATTCATATCGGGGGATCTTGGAGCCCAGGTCCATAGCTCCCTGAGAGTGTAAACACACGTAGATAGAGTGCTAACAAATGCTTGCCTTCATCGGTTGGGGCATAAGGGTTAAGAGTCAGAAGGTCATGATGCAGCTCACTAAGAATTCGGCTCAGCCAAGCATTTGGAGTATTGTGTGTAGTTCTGGCTGTCCAATTATAGGATGTGGAGGTTTTGGATAGGGTGCAAAAAAGGTTTACCAGAATGTGCTTGGATTAGAGGGTATTGTCTATAAGGAGAAATTAGATAAATAGATTATTTTCTCTGGGACTTTAGAGGCTGAGGGGAAACCTGTTGGAAATATATAAAATCAATGATATGGCTGAGAACATACAGGGAAAACATAGAAACATAGAAACACAGAAAATAGGTGCAGGAGGACACCATTCGGCCCTTCGAGCCAGCACCGCCATTCATTGTGATCATGGCTGATCGTCCGCTATCAACAACCCGTGACTGCCTTCTCCCCATATCCCTTGACTCCACTAGCCCCTAGAGCTCTATCTAACTCTCTCTTAAATCCATCCAGTGACTTGGCCCCCACTGCCCTCTGTGGCAGAGAATTCCATAAATTCACAACTCTTTGGGTGAAAAAGATTTTTCTCACCTCAGTATTAAATGACATCCCCTTTTGTGGCCCCTGGTTCTGGACTCGCCCAACATTGGGAACATTTTTCCTGCATCTAGCTTGTCCTGTCCTTTTATAATTTTATATGTTTCTATAAGATGCCCCCTCATCCTTCTAAACTCCAGTGAATGCAAGCCTAGTCTTTTCAATCTTTCCTCATATGACAGTCCCGCCATCCCAGGGATCAATCTCGTGAACCTACGCTGCACTGCCTCAATCACAACGGTGTCCTTCCTCAAATTAGGAGACCAAAACTGTGCACAATACTCCAGATGTGGTCTCACCAGAGCCCTATACAACTGCAGAAGAACCTCTTTACTCCTATACTGAAATCCTCTCATTATGAAGGCCAACATTCCATTAGCTTTCTTCACTGCCTGCTGTACCTGCACGCCAACTTTCAGTGGCCGGTGTACAAGGACACCCAGGTCACGCTGTACCTCCCCGTTACCTAACCTAACCCCATTGAGATAATAATCTGCCCCCTTGTTTTTGCCACCAAAGTGGATAACCTCACATTTATCTATATTATACTCCATCTGCCATTCATCTGTCTACTCACTCAACCTGTCCAGGTCACCCTGCAAACTCCTAACATCCCCTTCACAGTTCACACTGCCACCCAGCTTTGTGTCATCGCAAACTTGCTAGTGTTGCTCCTAATTCCCTCGTCCAAATGATTAATATATATGGTAAACAGTTGCAGCCCCAACACCGAGCCTTGCGGCACTCCACTCGCCACTGCCTGCCATTCTGAAAAGGGCCCGTTCACTCCTACTCTTTGCTTCCGGTCTGCCAACCAATTTTCTATCCATGTCAACAACTTACCCCCCAATACCATGTGCTCTAATTTTATTCACCAGTCTCCCGTGCGGGACCTTATCAAAGGTTTCTGAAAGTCTAGATACACTACAACCACTGGCACCCCTTCATCCATTTTACTTGTCACATCCTCAAAAATTTCCAGAAGATTAGTCAAGCATGATTTCCCTTTCATAAATCCATGTTGACTTGGACTAATCCTTTTACTGCTATCCAAATGGGCCATTATTACCTCTTTAATAATTGACTCCAGCATCTTTCCCACCATCGAAGTTAGGCTAACTGGTCTGTAATTCCCTGTTTTCTCTCTCGCTCCTTTCTTGAACAATGCAAGATGAACAAGTTTGCTGATGATACAAAAGTTATTGGTTTTACAAATAGTGAGGATGGTTGTGAAAGATTGCAGCAGGATCTGGGTAGATTGGCTAGGTGAGCGGAGGAATGGTTGATGGAATTTAATACAGAGAAGTGTGAGGTGTTGCATTTTGGGACGTCAAACAAGGCCAGGACCTACACAGTGAATGGTCGGCCTCTGGGGAGTGTTGTAGAGCAGAGGGATCTAGGAGTACAGGTACATGGTTCCTTGAAGGTCGAGTCACAGGTCGATAATTTGGTCAAAAAGGCTTTTGGCACTTTGGCCTTCATCAGTCAGAGTATTGAGTATAGAGGTTGTGAGGTCATGTTGCAGTTGTATAAGACGTTGGGGAGACTGCATTTAGAATATTGTGTTCAGTTCTGGGCACCATGTTATAGGAACGATATTGTCAATCTTGAAAAGGTTCAGAAAAGATTTACAAGGATGTTGCCAGGACTAGAGGGTGCGTGCGCTACAGGGAGAGGTTGAATAGGTTGGTTCTCTATTCCATGGTACGCAGGAGGGTGAAGGGAGATCTTTTAGAGGTGTACAAAATCATGAGAGGAATAGATCGGGTAGATGCACAGAGTCTCTTGTGCAAAGTTGGGGAATCGAGGACCAGAGGACATAGGTTCAAGGTGAAGGGGAATAGATTTATTAGGAATTTAATGGGTAATTTTTTCACACAAAGTGTGGTGGATGTATAGAACAAGCTGCCAGAGGAGGTAGTTGAGGCAGGGACTATCCCATCGTTTAAGAAACAGTTAGACAGATACATGGATAGGACAGGTTTGGAGGGATATGGACCAAGCGCAGGCAAATGTGACTTGTGGAGCAGGTGGAGTTCATTGCTCTTAAGACACTGGAATTGTTAGTTGACTTTAGGAGAGCTCCCCCTCCCCTCACCGCACGCATGATCAACAACACCACAGTCACATCTGTGGAGTCTTTTAAGTTCCTGGGAACCATCATCTCCAAGGACCTTAAATGGGGGGCTACCTTCGACTCCACAGTCAAACAGGCACAACAGATTATGTACTTCCTGCGACAGCTGAGGAAGCACAGTCTGCCACAGGCAATGATGGTCCAATTTTATATGGTCATCGTAAAGTCCTCACCTTCTCCATCATGGTCTGGTATGGCTCAGCCACCTAGCATGACATCCGGAGGCTGCAGCGAATTGTCCGATCAGCTAAGAAGGTTATTGGCTGCAACCTTCCCTCCATTGATGAACTGTACACTGCAAGGGCCAGGAAGCGAGCGGGTAAGATCATCTCTGACCCCTCTCACCCTGGCGACAACTCTTTGAATCATTTCCCTCTGGAAGGCGACTCCGGACTATCAAAGCTGCCACAGCCAGATATAAAAACAGCTTTTTTCCATGAGCAGTAGCTCTACTCAATAACCAAAACTCTGTAGCTTCCTTTTGCTCTGGAATTTTATTTAATTCACATGTTTAATCAATATTTATTAATTTATTATTAATGTTTTATTATTAATGTTTAATGTTTTATGTGTCATTCACAACTGTCACTATATGTCGTTGTCGCTTGCGGGCGAGCACCAAGGCAAATTCCTTGTATGTGAATAATTGGGCAATAAACTTATATAGTATAGTGTAGCTGGGACATTGTTGGCTGGTGTGGGCGGGTTGGGCCGAAGGGCCTGTTTCCACACTGTATCACTCTATGACTCTATGAGAGGGTGGAAATGTCAAAGACAAAAGCTTTCCACTCTATCACGGCACACTTGGCAACAATAAATCAAACTGAAACTAGTCTAGAGAGCATAGCTTTAAGTTCAGAGAGGGAAAGTTGAAGGAGATGTGTGGGGCAAGTTTTTTTTTACATCAAGTGGGGTGGGTGTCTGAAATGTGCTACTCGGGGTGGTGGTGAAGGCAGGTAAAATTGCAGTGTTTTACTGGCTATTGGATAGGCACGTGGATTTGCAGGGAATGGAGGGATATGGATCACCTGTAGGCAGATGAGATTTGTTTATCTTTAGATTAGGTTCAGCACAGACATTGGGCAAAAGGGAGCTGTACTCTTCCATGATCCTTGCAGATGAAAAATCTATCCAGATTAGCCAACTCTTCAACAGTCTTGGACTGTTTTAGTACTTGGCACAAGAATGTTTATGTATACAGTTATCTAAAATAAGCCCTTATCTTCTTACTCCCTTCTGACAGTGAAATTATCAGCAAGAGAATTGAAGGATACTAATCTTCAACAAAGGTGGATCGCTGCCCAGGTGCAATTGGTGAAGAGTAGATTCTTAGATGGAATCGTTTTGACGTACGATGGAGTCGTTGTAAATGGATCAACAATGTTTTAAAAAATCCCCATATTGATATCCAATATTGTGGAGTCTTTTCATACAGACATTCCTGAGTGCCAGGTGAGAAAGTTAAAGTTATGACCATAATTCATAGAACATTTGGCCCATCGTGTCAATCATTACTCCACCATTCAATCATTACTGATCTATCTTTTCCTCTCAACCCCATTCTCCTCATAACCCCTGACACTCATACTGATCAAGAACCTGTCAATCCCTGTTTTAAGAATACCCAGAACTGCCTCTACTGTGCCTGTGGCAATGACTTCCAGCGATTCACCACCCTCTGGCTAAAGAGATTGTCCTCATCTCCATTCAAAAGGAACGTCCTTTTATTCTGAGGTTGTGTCCTCTGGTCTTAGACTCCCCACAACTGGAAACATCCTCTCCATATCCACTCTATCCATGCCTTTCACTATTCGGCAAGTTTCAATGAGGCCCTCTCTCATTCTTCTAAACTCCAGTGAGTACAGACTCAGTGCTGTCAAACGCTCATCGTATCTTAGCCCAATCATTCCTGAGATCTTTCTCGTGAACCTCCACTGGACCCTCTCCAATGCCAGCACATCCTTCCTCAGATAAGGGGCACTATCAATGTCTTCCATTCTCTGGGTTCACGGGTCGAAGGAGGTGGACTTATGCAATTCCATCAGTGCAGGTCGAGAAGGACTGGGAAACTGTTGGCCAAATCGAAGAGAGCTGAAAGGCTCTGAATACGATTGCTGGACATAGTCCTGCAGTGTAGTCAACCCTAGCTTTGTGAGATAGTCAGAGTTATGCAGCACGGAAATGGACCCTTCAGCTAAAGTGGCAAATAAGGCATATAGTATGCTTCATATGATATCATTGATACGCTATGATTTGAAGGGTCCCAACCCGAAATATCACCTATCGTTGTTCCCTGGAGATGGTGCATGGCCCGCTGAGTTACTCCAGCACTCTGTGAAACGTCACCTATCCATGTTCTCCACAGATGCTGCCTGACCCGCACTTTGTCCTCTTTGCATCATAGCATTGTGGGTCAAAGGATCTGTTCCTATGCTGCACTGTTCTATGTTCTATATTTACCCCTCAGACTCTTAAGCTCCAAGGAATAAAGTTGTAGTCTGCCCAACCTTTCCCCATAGCTCAGATACTTGAGCCTTGGCAATGCCCACACATGCCAGGTATGTCTACCAGCTAGGAAAGATTTAGACCCATAGTCATACTGCAAACAGGCCCTTCAGCCCAACTTGCCTGTGTCCACCAAGATTCCAGCAGTCCCATTTCCCTGTGTTTGGCCCATATTCCTCTAAACCCTTCATATCCACGCAATGTCCAAAAGTATTTTGTAATTGTAATTAATTTATTAGCCAAGTATGTAAATATACAAGGAATTTGATTTGCCAACAGCCATACAAAAAAAGTAACAAGATACATAACCATATGAAGATTAAACATAAACAGCCACCACAGCAGCGTGTAAGAAACCCTAGGGCACACGGCATAAGCGGAGACCAACAACTATCAGTTCTATGTCCAGGCCACTCACACGCTCCTTCACCGTGATGTAACCAGAGTTGTACCGACCACTGTCACGCTCTCTGCAGTCCCAGTCTGCCTGAACAGTCAGAAAGTCGTCCGCACTCGCACCAGACTCCGGGACTTCCTCACGGAGCCATGCCCCATGATTGCACTCACGGAACTCCCTCCGAGTCCTCACCAGCACCGGCAGCACGTCCATCTTGTTTGTCGGCAACCTCACATTCTCTACTTTGATGGAAGGCAAATAACTTACACCTTCTTTCCTCCTTTTCACCCGCGGTCGGGGTGATTGGAGCTTCCGCGGTCGGGATAGTCGATGCTTCCACTATCGGGGTGCTCGAAGCTCCTGTGGTCGGAGCTCCCGCAGTCGATCCCTAACAAAGGTACCGCCATCTCCACCATGTTAAAGTTGCAGTGCGGATCGATACGATACGGAAAAAGTCGCATCTCCATAGAGGAAAGAGATTTAAAATGTTTCCCCCAACCCCCCCACACAATACAAAAACTAGGGATACAGTAAAAACATAAAAGGAAACACAGACCAAAACAGCGAAAGGGGAAAAAGACAAAAAAGGCTGTTGGCGCGACTGCCATGTACGGTGCCTGCAGCTTAAATGTTATAGTTCCTGCCTCTGGAAGCTCCTCTGGCAGCTTGCTCCTTATACCCACCGGCTTCTGTGTGAAGAAGTTGTCCTCAGGTTCCAATTAAATCTTTCTTCTCTCATTTTCAATCTATGTCCTCTGGTTTATGATTCCGTTACTCTGGGTAACTGTGCAAATGCACTATTCCTCTCATGATCTGATAGACCTCCATAATATCACTCCTCAGTGTCCTGGACTCCAAGGCATAAAGTCCCAGCCTGCCCAACCTCTCCCTACAGCTCAGGGCCTCAGGTCCTGGTAACATCCTCACAAATATTCTCTGCACTCGTTCCAAATTAAGGACATCTTCCATATTTTGAGGGCCAAATGCAGGCAAATGGGACTGGTGTTGGTGGTGCATCTGGGTCAGCATGGTCAAATTGTCCTGAATGGCCACTTTCCAAACTGTGTGTCTCGATGACTGTAAATACTTTGTTACTGCTTCATTCTTAGATCATGTATGTTGTACCATGGTCACCAAAATACACTGATGTCCAGTGCCATGATTATGCAAAGATTGCAAAGTACTGTGACACTCTAATCGTATTGGCCTTCAATATGCCGGCCCAGAGTGGGATAATTGCAGAGCAAGAGCAAGAGCAAGAGCAAGTGCTCCCTATCATCAGCATATCAGGTACGTGCAATAATACCTTCTCTAACAGGTTTACTTTCGTGTAGTTTAGAGATACAACACAGAAACTGGTCCTTCAGCCCGCCGAGTCCATGCCGACCAGCGATCACCCTATACACGAGCACTATACACTGGCATAGTGTAATACACTAGCAAATCTGTGTGTCTTTGGAGTGTGGGAGGAAGCTGTTTCTCCTGGAGAAATCCCCTGCAGGTCACAAAACCAATTCCATATCCAACGAGCAAGATCCACCTGGATCGCTGTTAATCTCTGCAGAAACAATGAACTGCAGAGGGTGGTATACTAAAAACAAAGCCACAAAACTTTGGAGTAACTCAGCGGGTCAATCAGCATTGCTGTAGAACATGGATAAATGACGTTTCGGGCTGGGATAAGAGTTCTGACCCCAAACGTCACCTATCCATGTCCTCCAGGGATGCTTCCTGACACGCTGAGTTATTCAGTACTTTATGTCTTTTTTTTTTCTCCTTTTAATCTCATTACCTTTTGTCATTTTAGTTATCTTGGGTTATATCAAACTCGGCATTGATTCCAGAAAGATTGTGATGGGCATTCCATGGTTTGGTCTTGACTATCCTTGTGAACAGCTTATTGAGGTAATGACTCTGTGCTCAGGTAGATTTTAGTTATCCTAGTTATTCAAATTCGTGTTTGAGGCAGTGAAGGGAGCCTATAGGCATTCATAGCAAGAGGATTTGAGTTTAGGAGCAAGGAGGTCCCTTGACAGTTGTACAGGGCCCTGGTGGGACCACACCTGGAGTATTGTCTGCATTTTTTGTCCCCTAATTTGAGGAAGGACATTTTTGCTATTGAGGGAGTGCAGCATAGGTTCACCAAGTTAATTCCCGGGATGGCGGGACTGACATATGATGAAAGAAAGGGTCGACTGGCTTGTAGTCAATGATATTTAGAAGGATGAGAGGGTAGGGAAGATTCAAACAAGAGGGCATGACATGAGAATTAAGGGACAGAAGTTTAGGGGTAACGTGAGGGGGAACATCTTTACTCAGAGGGTGGTGGCAGAAGTGGTGGAGGCAGGATCGATTTTAACATTTAAAAGTAAAGTGGATAGGTATATGGATGTGAAGGGAATGGAGGGGTATGGGCTGAGTGCAGGTAGATGGGACTAGGGGAAAACAAATGGTCGGCATGGACTGGAAGGGCCGAGAGGGCCTGTTTCCGTGCTGCAATTGTTATATGGTTATATGGTTACATGGTCTCACAGGTTCCTCAAGTGGGACGTCTGGAAAGAACTTTTGCAGCTGCTGTGGTGTCACATGTTTGTGAACATTTGCAATGCTGTCCAATCCATAACAAACTATATAACCATATAACCATATAACAATTACAGCACGGAAACAGGCCCTCTCGGCCCTTCCAGTCCGTGCCGACCATTTGTTTTCCCCTAGTCCCATCTACCTGCACTCAGACCATACCTCTCCATTCCCTTCACGTCCATATACCTATCCACTTTACTCTTAAATGTTAAAATCGATCCTGCCTCCACCACTTCTGCTGGAAGCTGATTCCACACAGCCACCACCCTCTGAGTAAAGAAGTTCCCCTCACGTTACCCCGAAACCTCTGTCCCTTAAATCTCATGTCATGCCCTCTTGTTTGAATCTTCCCTACCCTCAATGGGAAAAACGTATCCACGTCAACTCTGTCTATCCCTTTCATCATTTTAAAGACCTCAATCAAGTCCCCCCTTAACCTTCTGCGCTCCAAAGAATAAAGACCTAACTTGTTCAACCTTTCTCTGTAACACAGATGCTGGAACCCTGGCAACATTCTAGTAAATCTCCTCTGTACTCTCTCTATTTTGTTGACATCATTCCTATAATTAGGCAACCAAAATTGTACACCATACTCCAGAATTGGTCTCACAAATGCCTTGTACAATTTTAACATTACTTCCCTACTCCTATATTCAATGCTCTGATTTATAAAGGCCAGCACACCAAAGGCTTTCTTTACCACCCCATCTACATGCGATTCCACCTTCAGGGAACTATGCACAGTTATTCCTAGATCTCTCTGTTCCACAACATTCCTCAATTCCCTACCATTTACCATGTACGTCCTATTTTGATTTGTCCTGCCAAGATATAGCACTTCACACTTATCAGCATTAAACTCCATCTGCCATCTTTCAGCCCACTTTTCCATATGGCCCAAATCTCTCTGTAGACTTTGAAAATCTACTTCATTATCCACAACACCACACTATCTTAGTATCATCTGCATACTTACTTATCCAATTTTCCACCCCATCATCCAGATCATTGATGTACATGACAAACAACAGTGGACCCAACACAGATCCTTTGAGGCACCCCACTGGTCACGGCCTTCCAACCTGACAAACAGCCATCCACCATTACTCTCTGACATCTCCCATTCAGCCACTGTTGAATCCATCTTGCTACCCCACCATTAACACCCAAAGATTGAACCTTCTTAACCAACCTTCTGGTGGAAGCCATGGGGAACCTTGTCAAAGGCCTTACTGAAATCCATATAGACAACATCCACAGCTTTACCCTCATCAATTCCTAGAGTAACCGCTTCAAAAAATTCAAGAAGGTTTCTCAACACATGACTTTCCAGGCACAAATCCATGTTGGCTGTTCCTGATCAGACCCTGTTTATCCAGATGCTTATATATATTACCTCTAAGTATCCTTTCCATTAACTTACCCACCACTGACGTCAAACTAACAGGTCTATAATTGCTAGGTTTATTCTTTGAACCCTTTTTAAACAATGGAACAACATGCGCAGTACGCCAATCCTCCGGCACTATTCCCATTTCTAATGACATTTGAAATATTTCTGTCATAGCTCCTGCTATTTCTACATTAACTTCCCTCAATGTCCTAGGGAATATCCTATCAGGACCTGGAGATTTATCCACTTTTATATTTTTCAAAAGTGTCAGCACTTCCTCCTCTTTGAATCTCATAGTTTCCATAGCTACTCTACTTTTTTTCCTTACTTCACATAGTTCAATATCCTTCTCCTTGGTGAATACTGAAGAAAAGAAATTGTTCAATATCTCCCCCATCTCTTTTGGCTCTGCGAGATTTTGAGATGAGGAAAAGCAGTGTGGATCAGAGAAGGAGTAAATTTGGTCCAGAGGAAGATAAAAGCAAGAAGGAATATACAGTGGACCAAGAGGAGTTTTTCAGCAAACTTCCACCAGAGTTGGCAAAACAATGCCGAGGTATGTTCTCCAACACTACATCAAGAGCCTTCAACACTGCAAAGCATCAGCCAAGCCTCCTAAAGGAAGGTGGACTGCAAGAGCATCCAGTGATTATGATGCTTCTGGAGGTCGTAGCAAATGCTGGACAAAAGGTTGGGACATTAATTGACTTGGCTTCAGATACCAACTACATAACTCACAAGGCTGCGAGTAGACTGAACCTTAGGAGTGAAGACATCACGCTTATCGTCCATGGAGTTGGGGGGATGAAGGCCCACATAGAGACGAGGCGCTACCTTCTAAAGATCCGAGTGAAGATTCCCAAGGGCACACTCAAGTCACACCAGTTAGTACCACACCAGGTAGGGAATTGAGGAATGCTGTGGAACAGAGGGATCTAGGAATAACTGTGCATAGTTCCCTGAAGGTGGAATCGCATGTAGATAGGGTGGTAAAGAAAGCCTTTGGTGTGCTGGCCTTTATAAATCAGAGCATTGAATATAGGAGTAGGGAAGTAATGTTAAAATTGTACAAGGCATTGGTAAGACCAATTCTGGAGTATGGTGTACAATTTTGGTCGCCTAGTTATAGGAAGGATAAGCTTTTCCCATTAAGGGTAGGGAAGATTCAAACAAGAGGGCATGACATGCGAATTAAGGGACGGAAGTTTAGGGGTAACGTGAGGGGGAACTTCTTTACTCAGAGGGTGGTGGCTGTGTGGAATGAGCTTCCAGCAGAAGTGGTGGAGGCAGGATCGATTTTAACATTTAAAAGTAAAGTGCATAGGTATATGAACGGGAAGGGAATGGAGGGGTATGGTCTTGGTTGCTATTTGATGGTGAGGTGGCAGCAGCAAGTTCACATGCACCATCTGCTGTCTGTAGTGAGGTGGATAATTCAGCATTTCCAAAGTTTGCCTATAGAGTGTCCTGGATGAGCCCTTTGACCTTTTTTAATTTCGACTCGCACTCCTTTGCAGTCTTTGCCAGGTCGGCTTTTTGCTGTTCAGTTAACACAGTTTCCTCATCTGCGTCCAGCTCCGCCTCCAGCTCTGCAATGAGTCCAGCCTCCACATCGTCATTGGCTTCCATGACTTTTTCGGCCACCTGCGTGAGTTTGTTGAAATTGTTCCTGAGCTCCTCTTCAGACATTTCTTCATGGTTCCTAATGATGCTGTTAACAAGACGAGAGAATGCCCGTTTTGCTGTTGTCCTCTCCACCTTGAGCTGCTCAGCTGACTTTCCAGTAACTTCAGCAGCCATGATTTATCTTGAATTAACTGTCTCGTTTCCAGGTTTCCAGATCTCCTGGTCACAGCGGTTTTTTACTGTAAAGTCTTTTAATGTTTCTGTGCAGATTTCCGCTTGAAAGGGATCTGATTCATCCAGCCCGAAACGATGAACTGGATTTCACTCAATGACCAAACACTTCTTTTCCATTTTTTTTCCCCTTTTTATTTTGGCAGATTCAGCAATTAATTTACAGTTCCACTTGATTTATTGCTTCAGCCATTACTTTGAAGGCATTTGGATGTTGTAGGTCTTAAGGCATTTAACAGTTTCGTCTTTTAGTAGTTGAAAACCGGCTGCTAATCGGGTGCTGTAGATAATCAGTCATGCATGCCTTTGCTGGTGATCGCGGCAGTTTTTATGACGGTCTCTTAGATTGTACTGTTCAAGGTTTAGCCGCAAGTCAACTTCTCTCGCAGTCCTGTCCGCTTTTCTGTTCATGGTCGGGCTGACTCTGATCCCGACTGGGCTTTCTCTGATTTCTCCCCCCACCGGGTTGACTGTTCCCGGTTGGGCTGAAGACTCAGCCTCTGTCAGTGGCTCTCTGGACCTATCCGTGGCCTTCACGGTACTAGGCCCCCACCCGAAATCTGTGGCTGCTGCTTAGGCCTGGCTGTGGCTGCACAGCCCTGGATACATTCCAGGTAAGCTGACACCGTGCTTGGTGACCCTTACTGCCCCAGCTTGTTTTCCTAGCTCTTCCCTGAGCTATTGCTTCCCGTTTCTACCTTTTTCCTTTTTGCGCCAATTCAAAACCATTTGGCTTGATGCTATTCCACTTGTTTCAAAATACTACTTCTATTTTTAACTTTTGTTTTCGATTCTTCTTGATGGCTTGTTCTTATCTTCGTTCTTTTATCCTCGTTGCCAATTGTTGTGTATTCAGAAGCTTTGAACAGTCTTGAATAAAGGCTCGGACACGGGAGGAATCATACAAGCTTCTCTTCTGCTGGACACCACCTCCAGTCTCTTTTTTGCTCATGCGTACTTGCCCCAGACATCACAAGACACCAATTACTTATCCTAATTATCCCATACCTAACACTCCTCCCCCTTTAACTTGGAGGCAGGTAATACCTTTTCTATTACATACACCGCACTCCTCCCCTTTTAAGTCAATTTCACCTGTACGGTATATGCTCAATTTCTACTATTGTGCGCTTGTGATTTTAATTTAGCATTAGTCCTTTCATTTCAGTTTGACTTGACAGACATTGTCGCCCGGTATGGCATCCCGGATATTGATTTGTTCTCATCAAGACTAAATCACCAATTACCCAAATATGTGTCTTGGGAACCAGACCCAGGGGCAGTGGCAGTAGATGCATTTTCACTACATTGGGGAGGAATGTTTTTGTATGCTTTTCCCTCATTTTGCCTCATCAGCCGGTGCTTGGCAAAAATCAAGCAAGACAACACCACAGGCATTTTGGTAGTGCCTGACTGGCCAACACAGTCTTGGTTCCCACAAGTCCTGGGAATGATAACACAGTCTTTTATGGCTGTCCCTAAAATCAGGAAACTGCTGGTTCACCCAGTAACGGGGAGTAACCATCCACTACATGACCAAATCAATTTATTGATTTGCAGATTCTGAGGAGACCATACCTGGGGCTCGGACTGTCAGAACAAACAGTGGATGTGATAACATCGGCCTGGAGGGACAGTACACAAAAACAGTATGTCTCTCACATCAAGAAGTGGGAGATGTTCTGTTCTATCTCAAACATCACGTATGAACCAGCATGCATCACAGATGTCCTGGAGTTTCTATCTGCCCTATTCTATGACCAAATATTAAGCTACAGTGCCATCAATAGTGCCAGAAGTTCATTATCTTCTTATTCAGTGCTGGGAGCAGGGCACCAATCGGTAGGGACTCACCCCTTTATAACTAGGTTAATGAAGGGCATTTTTCAACAGATGGACTTCTGGTGGCTGCTATGTAGCAGTGAAGACAGCTGCACAGAGCTCTGCTCCCAACAAATCGTGTTTAAAGTTGGTTTCTATGCCAGGATCGACTTAAAAACTCTTACCGGGATTGCTGAACATCGTGGGTACTAACATCATCAGGCGGTGCCGGTGGAATCGGGATTTTAAACGATTTTACAGGTAAAAATCGGATGAAAAAGGGAAGAGGTCAGAGAGGATCCAAGAAGATTACAATCAGTCTCCAGCTCCGAAAAGCTCTGGATGAGCTTGAAAAAACTCCTGAATCCACTTTTGAAAGTTTGGAAGAGGAGCTGGAGTCTCAACAACCAACAGTCGAAATGGCTGCAAGAGCTAAAACAAAAGAGTTAAAAGAAAGGGAGAAAGAAATGAAAAGCTTGGAAGAAACGGTAAGAGTTAATATTACTAAAGTCATTACTAAAGATCTTCAGAAGCAATTTGCTAAAATGAATTCTACAATGCAGAATAATCTTTCTACAATGCAGAATAATCTTTATACAATGGAGGTTAATCTCTTTAAGAAAATCGACACTAGCTGCGGAGAATTAAAGGAACTTTACATATCCCTGAACCAGCAGTTCAAAGATTTGGAGTCGAGGACAGCTCAAGAATTTGAAAGAAACATAGAAACATAGAAATTAGGTGCAGGAGCAGGCCATTCAGCCCTTCGAGCCTGCACCACCATTCAATATGATCATGGCTGATCATCCAACTCAATATCTTGTACCTGCCTTCTCTCCATACCCCCTGATCCCTTCAGCCACAAGGGCCACATCCAACTCCCTCTTAAATATGGCCAACGAATTGGCCTCAACTACCTTCTGTGGCAGAGAATTCCACAGATACACCACTCTCTGTGTGAAAAACGATTTTCTCATCTCGGTCCTAAAAGACTTCTCCCTTATCCTTAAACTGTGACCCCTTGTCCTGGACTTCCCCAACATCGGGAACAATCTTCCTGCATCTAGCCTGTCCAACCCCTTAAGAATTTTGTAAGTCTCTATGAGATCACCCCTCAATCTTCTAAATTCCAGCGAGTACAAGCCAAGTCTATCCAGTCTTTCTTCGTATGGAAGTCCTGCTAACCCAGAAATCAGTCTGGTGAACCTTCTCTGTACTCCCTCTATGGCAAGAATGTCTTTCCTCAGATTAGGAGACCAAAACTGTAAGCAATACTCCAGGTGTGGCCTCACCAAGACCCTGTACAACTGCAGTAGAACCTCCCTGCTCTTGTACTCAAATCCTTTTGCTATGAATGCCAACATACCATTCGCTTTCTTCACAGCCTGCTGCACCTGCATGCCTACTTTCAATAACTAGTGTACCATGACACCCAGGTCTCGCTGCATCTCCCCTTTTCCTAATCGGTCACCATTCAAATAATAGTCTACCTTCCTGTTTTTGTCACCAAAGTGGATAACTCCAAATTTATCCACATTATACTGCATCTGCCATGCATTTGCCCACTCACCCAGTCTATCCAAGTCATCCTGCAGCCTCCTAGCATCCTCCTCACAGCTAACACTGCCCCCCAGAATGCAGAGAGATTATAACAATAAACATGACTCCCTGCTGGAGCAATTAACAAAGGCGGAAAAATTGATGGAAGAGATGGAGGATGAAATGCAGCAGATGGGCCAGTAAATAACTGGTTTGAAAAAAGAACACAACGGGAATTTGGAGCTGACGAATAAACTGAATAAGAAATGTCGAGATTTCGAAGCCAGGACAAGGAGGCAGAATTTGAGTATAATAGGAGTTAAAGAGAGGGCAGAGCATGGCTCTCAAATGTGTGATTTTATTTTGGAGTCATGTGAGTGACTACATGAAGACCCCGTCCAACACGCATGCACAACATTAGCGTTCATGCAGTGCACCCGCGACGAACGGGAGTTCGAGGCACTCCCGCTACAATTTGAAAGTCGGGCCGACAGGTAAGTGTTTTACCGTGGCCATGTGTATTTTCTCTGTGGTCTGCTTTGTGTTCCAAAAAGAATGAGCAAGACCAGAAGAAAGAAATCTGTAGCTCGCCCCCGTTCGTCTCCTGTTGAGGAGCGTTCTTTGGAGGGTTGGCGAGAGGCGGCAGGATTGACTACCAAGCCGAGCCCAGCACCGCTATTGCAGCCTGAGCAGCGGGCTGGAGGTACCTGCAGCCAGAACCGGGCGGTAGTATCCGACGATTCAGATGAAGATGCCTCACCGCTCGAGAACGGCAAAGGCAGCTGCCTAAGCCGAATGGAACAGCTTATGGAGCAATTCCTCCAGCGAGATCTGCTGAGAGAGCAGCAGCAGACTCGCCAAGGGAGCTCAGGCACTCCCGCAGTGCCCTTTACAGCACTGGCCATTGCTTCACCTTCTATTGAAGGCAGCATTGGCGACCAGGTCTGGGCTGGTCAAGAAGAGGGGTCGCTGGCTGAAGATGTCCGGAGTACGCAGGGTGTACAGAATCAGGAAGAGCTGCTGGGTGTGGTCAACCGCTACGTGGCCACTCCACGAGCGGGTCGGCCTTTAGAGCCAAAACTTGCAGCCAGTATTGACCACCTGTCCTCAAAACCCCTACAGGAATGGGTGGTCAATGAGGCTCTTGAATTATATTCAGCCCCAGAAAATTGTACATCACTGAATGTACCAGCTGTAAACAGCCAAATTTGGGGACATTTGGGACAGAATATCAGGAACCTGGAGTTGAAGCTCCAGAAAACTCTAAAACTCCTGACAGCAGGAATAACTTCATATGCTCGAGCCATAGATGGTGTGGACATTACCACAAATCAGCAAGACACATTAGCTCTGCTGTGCACCACTCAATTCGAGATTAACAATTTACGGAAGGAAATCATAAAGCCTGCCCTCAACCCTAAGTTTGCAGGACTTTGCAAAACACCGGGTTCAGAACCTCCAATTCTGCTCTTTGGAAAGGACCTTCCAAAAAAGGTGAAAGACCTGGAGGAAGAGTCCAAGACCTTTGGTCTCATGAGGGCAGGTTTGGGACCGAGCAGACCTAACAAACCCAGGCGGCAGTACCCCACGGCGTCCACCAGTCGCCGACTACCATATCGGACTGGTGAAAGCTCGGGGTCCGCAACCATTCCCCGTAAGACTTTTTTGGGCCAGGGCCCAGAGCCAGGGCCCCATGGAAAATGCGCCACCCCCAACATCAACATCAACAGCAACATCAACATCAAAAGCAGCCCTCTATAGCCCAGCAGATACCTCATCGTCCAGCGAAGAGGCAGAAGAAGCACCAGTAACCATGGAGGTAGGTGGTCTGGTTCCTCTCAGCATATGAGCAGTAGGGGCTCTATACTAACAGGGGGAAGAGTTGCACTTGTTTTTGGATGCATGGGAGTCTATCACTAATGACAAGTATATATACTCAGCAGCATTCATGGCTATAAAATTGACTTCATTCATGAAAACAGGCCGCCAGTTCAGCATATACCCCAAAGGCTATTCACCCTCTCAGTCAAAGAGAAACAAGAGGGTCAAGCTGAACTGATGAGACTACTAGCAAAAGGTGTCATTGAAAGAACAAAACATGAACCTTTGCAATCTGTGTCTAATAATTTTCACTAAAACTAAAAAAGATGGTGGATGTCGCATCATCACTAACTTAACTTCTTTAAACAAATCTGTTAAAAAAGCCTTACCAAATGGGCTAACCTCAGCTCCAAGGTTGTACACTAAAATCTTAAAACTGCCTTGGCATTATTGAGGAAATAAAAGCATATAGTCATGGCATACTTAGACGACATTTTCATAGTAGGGAAAACCTTGGTGACAGCCATTTCAGCAGTAGCAGCAACCAAACATTTGTTTGGAAGCTTTGGGGTTTGTCATACATCCAGATATATCCAATTTGACACCGTCCACAACCATGGACTATCTTGGATTTACGATTGACACTATTCGCGTGACTGTAAACTCTGCCGAAGGGGAAAGCATCAGAGTTGGCACAATCATGCAACAACTAGTGGTTAATCATCAGCCAACCATACGGCAGGTAGCTAGTGTCATTGGGAAAATGGTAGCAGCCTTTCCAGCTGTACAATTTGGGCCTCTGCACTATCAAAATTTACATTGAGCAAAAGTGCACGCACTATAGGAAAACTCAGGTCACTTTGACCGAGCTATGAATTTAACTGCTGGATCCATTCCAGAGTTACAATGGTGGACGAGGAACATTAGGCTTAGCTCCAGTCCCATAATAATCACCAACCCAGTATTAACCATTCAAACGGATGCCAGTGTTTTGGGCTGGGGAGCAACTAACATGCAATCCAGCACAGGGGGCCGATGGACTAATTTTGAATCATGTTGCCTACAGACACGGGGTATTGACTACATAGAAATGTTGGGTGCGTTTTATGGTTTAAAAGCATATTCATCTAATATGCATCATGGACATGTCCGGTTGAAATTAGATAATACCACGGTGGTGGCTTATATCAACGTAAAGTCGATATCATGTGACAATTTGGTCAACCTAATCTGGCAATGGTGTGTCGAAAGACATATTTGGTTATCAGCAACTTCCCTACCGGGTAAGCAAAATACAGTTGGCAGATACCAGGTCATGCAAATTTAACGATAACATCGAATGGATGTTAAATCCCAAAGTATTTGCTGAAATTACAAAGCAATATGGCACACCAGATATCGATCTATTTGCATCCAGGCTGAATCACCAGGTGCCAACGTATGTCGCTTGGGAACCAGACCCTGAGGCAGCAGCAGTTGATGCATTCACGCTGCATTGGGGAAAATGTTCTTTTATGCTTTCCTCCCTTCTGCCTCATCAGTCGGGTATTACGTAAGATTCAATAGGATTCCGCTTCAGGAATCTTGATAATACCCAACTGGCCTACACAGCCATGGTTCCCAGTGGCCCTCGACATGGCTGTCGAAACACCGTTGGAATTCCCCAGCGGTCCAGAATTATTAATCCACCCAGTGTCAGGCATTAGTCACCTGTGCCATGACAGAGTCAATCTCCTGGCTTGCAGATTCTAAAAAGACCTCTACTGGGTCTGGGACTGTCTGAGGACGCCATCAACATGATGACCACATCCCACCGGGAGTCCACCAGGAGACAATACCTGACCAACATAAGGAAATGGGAACGGTATTACTCCAAAACAGGAACTACCTACTCAACAGCAACAGCTACCAGCGCTGTGGAGTTCCTGGTTGGATTACAAAGGGATGGACTCAGCTACAGCGCCATCAATACAGCCAGGAGTGCATTGTCAGCTTATTTGGTTCCAGCAGCAGGACAACAGGCCTTGGGGTCCCATCCACTGGTGGTCAAACTCATGAGGGGTATTTTTAACACTAATTCCCCCAGACCAAGGTGCACTCAGATCTGGGATGTCAACATTGTGCTGATGTACCTTAGGTGATGGCCACCACCCAGGTCACTCACGCCAGAACAACTTACCCTGAAATCAGTCATGCTCATGGCACTAGTGTCAGCACAAAGGGTACAGTCCCTCCACCTTCTGAGGCTGGACAGCATGACAGAGTCATTGGACTGTATTACATTCCATATTCAGGATCTGGTCAAACAAACTAGACCAGGAACCACGCCTCCAGTTATGGAGTTCCGGGCATATTCATCTGACCCACGGCTGTGTTCCAAGACTCACTTTGCCATTTACATAGACACAACATACAACTTAAGAGGGAGAGAAAAAGCCTTGTGGATAAGCGACAAGAAGCCCCATGGTCAGGTGACGAGCCAAACCATTTCAAGGTGGCTCAAGCAGGTGCTTAAGTCCGCAGGAATCAACACTAATGTTGACAAATCTCACTCCACCAGGGCTGCATCCACGTCGGCGGCTAGGCGAATGGACGTGCATATGGACCATATTCTGGGCAGAGCAGGATGGTCCTCGGAAAGAACTTTCCAAAGGTTTAAACCCCTGTCTCACTGTGTGAGTTGGCCCACGAGTGACCCCGAGTTTTCACTCGTGGTGATCACGTAGCGGGAACGTCGGAACTCGCGCATTCAACTTGTCCACTCGTGGCGCTAACGGCAGGTACTCGGGAAACTTGTTAACTCGTGAAAAAAATCAAACATGTTTGATTTTTTCCACGAGTCAAATTAACTGTTCAAGTTAAAAATGGAAACATTTAAAACTCGTTGCAGTAACGTAATGGCCCTGTGCGTTTACCTTAGTGTCTCGTGAGTCTATCGTGGGAACTTTTTTATAATCTGAAAGGGACTGAACCAAAGTAGTATAATATGTATATACATATTATATATATTATATATATTTCAATTCCAACCCCGAAGCAATTGAGAGGCGATTTCTTGGGGCCATGTAATTTAACGTGTGTCTTTGCTTTTAAAAGTGAAGCTGTTTAATTGTTTACGCTGCGCTGTGTTTCGTGTTGGGGAGAGTGCTGCTGTTACAATGCTTTCGATTTTATACTGTCCTCCCCCTTCCACAGAAAAATGCCTAAATTTTTCTTTGTGCCCGCTCTCCTGAGAGCAATCCAAACCAGGGGAACAATGAACCCTCAGAGGCTTCGCGTTCCTTGCTCCTATATATGGACCTCGCTCGCTCGCAACTGTATGAACGCTCGATCAACCAGGCATCGGCCAACACGGAGGCCTGATTACTGAAAACAAAGTCAACTTGTACCAGACCTCATCATCTTCCTTCCGACAACCCGTAACCACGGCACCACACTTTCAACAGAAAACTTAATATTTAAAGAATATATTATGGGACATTGGATTGTCTGAAGAAGGGTCCCGAGCAGAAACGCCACATATGTGTGTGTGTGTGTGTGGGGCTGTGGTGTGCTGTGTGTGTGTGTGTGTGTTTGTGTGTGTGTCTGTGTGTGTGTGTGTGTGTTTGTGTGTGTGTGTTTGTGTGTGTGTATCTGTGTGTATCTGTGTGTGTGTCTGCTGTCGGTCCCGGCGGCCCGCTCAATGTCAGTCACCCGAGCTGCTTCCTTCCTCTGAAGTGGCGGCCAGTCCTGCTGTCTGTGTGTATCTCTCTGTGTGTGTGTGTGTGTGTCTCTGTCTGTCTGTGTGTATCTGTGTGTGTGTGTGTGTGTGTGTGTGTGTGTTTCTCTCTCTCTCTCCCTCTCTGTCTATCTGTGTGTATCTGTGTGTGTGTCTGCTGTCGGGTCCCGGCGGCCGCTCAAAGTCACCCGAGCTGCTTCCTTCCTCTGAAGTGGTGGCCAGTCCTGCTGTCTGTGTGTATCTCTGTGTGTGTGTGTGTGTGTGTGTGTGTGTGTGTGTGTGTGTGTGTGTGTGTGTGTGTGTGTGTGTGTGTGTGTGTGTGTGTGTGTGTGTCTCTCTCTCTCTCTCATAGAAACATAGAAACTAGGTGCAGGAGTAGGCCATTCAGCCCTTCGAGCCTGCACCGCCATTCAATATGATCATGGCTGATCATCCAACTCAGTATCCCGTAACTGCCTTCTCTCCATACCCTCTGATCCCCTTAGCCACAAGGGCCACATCCAACTCACTCTTAAATATAGCCAATGAACTGGCCTCAACTACCCTCTGTGGCAGAGAGTTCCAGAGACTCACCACTCTCTGTGTGAAAAAAGTCTTTCTCATCTCGGTCTTAAAGGATTTCCCCCTTATCCTTAAGCTGTGACCCCTTGTCCTGGACTTCCCCAACATCGGGAACAATCTTCCTGCATCTAGCCTGTCCAACCCCTTAAGAATTTTGTAAGTTTCTATAAGATCCCCTCTTAATCTCCTAAATTCCAGAGAGTATAAACCGAGTCTATCCAGTCTTTCTTCATAAGACAGTCCTGACATCCCAGGAATCAGTCTGGTGAACCTTCTCTGCACTCCCTCTATGGCAATAATGTCCTTCCTCAGATTTGGAGACCAAAACTGCACGCAATACTCCAGGTGTGGTCTCACCAAGACCCTGTACAACTGAAGTAGAACCTCCCTGCTCCTGTACTCAAATCCTTTTGCTATGAAAGCTAACATACCATTCGCTTTTTTTTCACTGCCTGCTGCATCTGCATGCCTACTTTCAATGACTGGTGTACCATGACACCCAGGTCTCGCTGCATCTCCCCTTTTCCTAATCGGCCACCATTTAAATAATAGTCTGCTTTCCTGTTTTTGCCACCAAAGTGGATAACCTCACATTTATCCACATTATACTGCATCTGCCAAACATTTGCCCACTCACCCAGCCTATCCAAGTCACCTTGCAGTCTCCTAGCATCCTCCCTCACAGCGAACACTGCCCCCCAGCTTAGTGTCATCCGCAAACTTGGAGATATTGCCTTCAATTCCCTCATCCAGATCATTAATATATATTGTAAATAGCTGGGGTCCCAGCACTGAGCCCTGCGGTACCCCACTAGTTACTGCCTGCCATTGTGAAAAGGACCCGTTTTACTCCTACACTTTGCTTCCTGTTTGCCAGCCAGTTCTCTATCCACATCAATACTGAACCCCTAATACCGTATGCTTTAAGTTTGTATACTAATCTCTTATGTGGGACCTTGTCGAAAGCCTTCTGGAAGTCCAGATATACCACATCCACTGGTTCTCCCTTATCCACGCTACTAGTTACATCCTCGAAAAATTCCACAAGATTCGTCTGACATGATTTACCTTTTGTAAATCCATGCTGACTTTGTCCAATGATTTCACCACTTTCCAAATGTGCCGCTATCCCATCTTTAATAACTGACTCTAGCAGTTTCCCCACTACCGATGTTAGACTAACTGGTCTGTAATTCCCCGTTTTCTCTCTCCCTCCCTTCTTAAAAAGAGGGGTTACATTTGCTACCCGCCAATCCTCAGGAACTACTCCAGAATCTAAAGAGTTTTGAAAGATTATCACTAATGCATCCACTATTTCCTGAGCTACTTCCTTAAGTACTCTGGGATGCAGCCTATCTGGCCCTGGGGATTTATCGGCCTTTAATCTATTCAATTTACCCAACACCACTTCCCGACTGACCTGGATTTCACTCAATTCCTCCTTTGACCCACAGTCCCCTGCTATTTCAGGCAGATTATTTATGTCTTCCTTAGTGAAGACGGAACCAAAGTAGTTATTCAATTGGTCCGCCATATCCTTGTTCCCCATGATCAACTCACCTGTTTCTGACTGCAAGGGACCTACATTTGTTTTAACTAACCTCTTTCTCTTCACATATCTATAAAAACTTTTGCAGTCAGTTTTTATGTTCCCTGCCAGTTTTCTTTCATAATCTATTTTTCCTTTCCTAATTAAGCCCTTTGTCCTCCTCTGCTGGTCTCTGAATTTCTCCCAGTCCTCTGGTATGCTGCTTTTTCTGGCTACTTTGTACGCATCATCCTTTGCTTTGATACTATCCCTGATTTCCCTTGTTATCCCCTCTCTGTCTATCTGTGTGTGTGTCTGCTGTCGGGTCCCGGCGGCCGCTCAAAGTCACCCGAGCTGCTTCCTTCCTCTGAAGTGGTGGCCAGCTGCTGTCTGTGTGTATCTCTCTCTCTATGTGTATGTGTGTGTGTGTGTGTCTCTCTTTCTCCCTTTCTGTCTATCTGTTTGTATCTGTGTGTGTGTCTGCTGTCGGGTCCCGGGGCCGCTCAAAGTCACCCGAGCTGCTTCCTTCCTCTGAAGTGGCGGCCAGTCCTGCTGTCTGTGTGTATCTGAGTGTGTGTGTGTGTGTGTGTGTGTGTGTGTGTGTGTGTGTGTGTGTGTGTGTGTGTGTGTGTCTCTCTCTCTCTCCCTCTCTGTCTATCTGTGTGTGTGTCTGCTGTCGGGTCCCGGCGGCCGCTCAAAGTCACCCGAGCTGCTTCCTTCCTCTGAAGTGGCAGCCAGTCCCGCTGTCTGTGTGTATCTCTCTCTCTGTGTGTGTGTGTGTGTGTGTGTGTGTGTGTGTGTGTGTGTGTGTGTGTGTGTGTGTGTGTGTGTGTGTGTGTCTGCTGTCGGGTCCCGGCGGCCGCTCAATGTCAGTCACCCGAGCTGCTTCCTTTTTAAAAATTATTTAAAATAGAGATCCATTGCAAAAAAAGTATTTAAAAACATAAAACAACAAGAAATGCTTGGTTACTGGAGGATGCGCATTTTCCCCATTGTAGGTCATATCAATAGATGCCGCCGCGCTGAAATAACTCAAAACCACAGGATGGAGATGTATTTTAACATTGTTGCTTTATTAAAACATACCTTCATTCACGGTTGGCTCAAGAGTAACGGGAGAGGAACTTGGTAACTCGGGAGAGGAACTTGGAACATCGCAGCAATGACATACCCGTGGGAACTCAGTTACACACTTGATCATAAACTTGAAGTCTCGTGCACAGCCACGAGTCTGTCACTCGGGGTACCTCGTGGGTCAACTCGCACAGTGAGACAGGGCCATTAATAATAAGATGCTGGCGGAACCTGCTCCATTTGCAGACAGAATTTTTAGAGTCTGCAGATAATATTTAATTTAAGCCCGGGGGAGCTCTCTGTTTCTGTTGTTATTAATAAACCTTTTTGTTCACAAACAGGTTATTGTTGATTGTGATAACATACTTCCTCCCTCAAAGGTCTTCAGGCAGTGAGTGAATCATGAGCTTGTACACGGTTCAGAATCACAGAGCTTTGAAGTCTTCATGCAGTCACTCACGTGACTCCGAAATAAAATAGTAAGATTAAATGAGAACTTACCAGTTTGAAATTTGATCTGTATTTTATGATGAGTTACGATGAGGGATTACGTGCCCTCTGCTCCCACCCTCTATTATACAGATCAACTGGTAATTAAGTTCTTATTTTTTCTTTACTATATTTATTTCAATCGTTGTGTTTTTTCTGTGAATCCACACCGCTGCTTTGAAGAATGTCGCGCATGTGTGCTGGTCGGGGTCTTCAAATAATCCCTCATCGTAACTCCTCATAAAATACAGGTCAAACTTCGAACTGGTAAGTTCTCATTTAATTTTACTATTTTATCACTAATTTACTTAAAGATGTTTTCAAGCTGCCAGAAAAACTAAAGATATATGTGGCTCATCAAAGAGGAGCGAATGCTCCACCACGTCAAATTATCGTAAGGTACTTCCGGTGGCGCTATGGAGGATTAGAAGGCAACGCCAGCCACCTCCATGAAGAAACAAGAAAAAAACGGGGAGAAAACGGGGAAAAAACCTACCTGCTGCTCCTGCTGCTTCTGCATCTGCTGCTTCTACACCGGCTGCCGTGAGTGACGTCATCAGGCGTGCGACCGTAATATCAACACAGCGCAGCCCACCAGAGAGATCCAGACTCTGATTTTTTTTTTAAATGGCTGAACAAGAACAAGGCCCGACTGAAGCCTCGGCCTCAGGTAGGACACAGTCCCTAGAAGATGTGTCTAAAAAATCGAAAAAAGAATCGGAATTGGAAGAATTCAAAATTTTTTTGTGCAAGAAATGGCAGAATTAAAGAAAGAAATGAAGTCTGAATTAAAGATGGAATTGGAAAAAATGAACTTAAGTAAATAGTAAATATAAATATACAAATATAAACTTTGACTTCATTTATCTCCCCTGGTATTTTTTATTTCTTTTTTACTTTTTATTTTTTCCATAAATTGGGTTTTTTTTCATTATTTTTTTAATTTAAATGCTTTTTCTTTTTGTTATATATTTTAATTATTATAGTTTTCTAATAGGCATTAAGTATATATATATATTACTATATACTTGACTATGACCTTTTTACACATCATAGTTTAGTACCCCCGGTTTAAATAATAGTTTCTTTTTTTTTGGAATATTAATTTTAGTGAAACATGGAGATGGACAACATTTAACATTCACTACGGAAGTCCTTAGATTGCTAGCCATGTTAGTATGGCTAACACTAACTACACTTATACTAGATGTAGTTTTTTCTTTCTTTGTGCACTCTACTAATCTCTAAATCGATCCCTTTTTTAATATTATTTCTGATTATTATTATTATTATTTTACATTTGCAGCCAGAACCGGGCGGTAGTATCCGACGATTCAGATGAAGATGCCTCACCGCTCGAGAACGGCAAAGGCAGCTGCCTAAGCCGAATGGAACAGCTTATGGAGCAATTCCTCCAGCGAGATCTGCTGAGAGAGCAGCAGCAGACTCGCCAAGGGAGCTCAGGCACTCCCGCAGTGCCCTTTACAGCACTGGCCATTGCTTCACCTTCTATTGAAGGCAGCATTGGCGACCAGGTCTGGGCTGGTCAAGAAGAGGGGTCGCTGGCTGAAGATGTCCGGAGTACGCAGGGTGTACAGAATCAGGAAGAGCTGCTGGGTGTGGTCAACCGCTACGTGGCCACTCCACGAGCGGGTCGGCCTTTAGAGCCAAAACTTGCAGCCAGTATTGACCACCTGTCCTCAAAACCCCTACAGGAATGGGTGGTCAATGAGGCTCTTGAATTATATTCAGCCCCAGAAAATTGTACATCACTGAATGTACCAGCTGTAAACAGCCAAATTTGGGGACATTTGGGACAGAATATCAGGAACCTGGAGTTGAAGCTCCAGAAAACTCTAAAACTCCTGACAGCAGGAATAACTTCATATGCTCGAGCCATAGATGGTGTGGACATTACCACAAATCAGCAAGACACATTAGCTCTGCTGTGCACCACTCAATTCGAGATTAACAATTTACGGAAGGAAATCATAAAGCCTGCCCTCAACCCTAAGTTTGCAGGACTTTGCAAAACACCGGGTTCAGAACCTCCAATTCTGCTCTTTGGAAAGGACCTTCCAAAAAAGGTGAAAGACCTGGAGGAAGAGTCCAAGACCTTTGGTCTCATGAGGGCAGGTTTGGGACCGAGCAGACCTAACAAACCCAGGCGGCAGTACCCCACGGCGTCCACCAGTCGCCGACTACCATATCGGACTGGTGAAAGCTCGGGGTCCGCAACCATTCCCCGTAAGACTTTTTTGGGCCAGGGCCCAGAGCCAGGGCCCCATGGAAAATGCGCCACCCCCAACATCAACATCAACAGCAACATCAACATCAAAAGCAGCCCTCTATAGCCCAGCAGATACCTCATCGTCCAGCGAAGAGGCAGAAGAAGCACCAGTAACCATGGAGGTAGGTGGGTCTGGTTCCTCTCAGCATATGAGCAGTAGGGGCTCTATACTAACAGGGGGAAGATTGCACTTGTTTTTGGATGCATGGGAGTCTATCACTAATGACAAGTATATACTCAGCAGCATTCATGGCTATAAAATTGACTTCATTCATGAAAACAGGCCGCCAGTTCAGCATATACCCCAAAGGCTATTCACCCTCTCAGTCAAAGAGAAACAAGAGGGTCAAGCTGAACTGATGAGACTACTAGCAAAAGGTGTCATTGAAAGAACAAAACATGAACCTTTGCAATCTGTGTCTAATATTTTCACTAAAACTAAAAAAGATGGTGGATGTCGCATCATCACTAACTTAACTTCTTTAAACAAATCTGTTAAAAAAGCCTTACCAAATGGGCTAACCTCAGCTCCAAGGTTGTACACTAAAATCTTAAAACCTGCCTTGGCATTATTGAGGAAATAAAAGCATATAGTCATGGCATACTTAGACGACATTTTCATAGTAGGGAAAACCTTGGTGACAGCCATTTCAGCAGTAGCAGCAACCAAACATTTGTTTGAAGCTTTGGGGTTTGTCATACATCCAGATATATCCAATTTGACACCGTCCACAACCATGGACTATCTTGGATTTACGATTGACACTATTCGCGTGACTGTAACTCTGCCGAAGGGGAAAGCATCAGAGTTGGCACAATCATGCAACAAACTAGTGGTTAATCATCAGCCAACCATACGGCAGGTAGCTAGTGTCATTGGGAAAATGGTAGCAGCCTTTCCAGCTGTACAATTTGGGCCTCTGCACTATCAAAATTTACATTGAGCAAAAGTGCACGCACTATAGGAAAACTCAGGTCACTTTGACCGAGCTATGAATTTAACTGCTGGATCCATTCCAGAGTTACAATGGTGGACGAGGAACATTAGGCTTAGCTCCAGTCCCATAATAATCACCAACCCAGTATTAACCATTCAAACGGATGCCAGTGTTTTGGGCTGGGGAGCAACTAACATGCAATCCAGCACAGGGGGCCGATGGACTAATTTTGAATCATGTTGCCTACAGACACGGGGTATTGACTACATAGAAATGTTGGGTGCGTTTTATGGTTTAAAAGCATATTCATCTAATATGCATCATGGACATGTCCGGTTGAAATTAGATAATACCACGGTGGTGGCTTATATCAACGTAAAGTCGATATCATGTGACAATTTGGTCAACCTAATCTGGCAATGGTGTGTCGAAAGACATATTTGGTTATCAGCAACTTCCCTACCGGGTAAGCAAAATACAGTGGCAGATACCAGGTCATGCAAATTTAACGATAACATCGAATGGATGTTAAATCCCAAAGTATTTGCTGAAATTACAAAGCAATATGGCACACCAGATATCGATCTATTTGCATCCAGGCTGAATCACCAGGTGCCAACGTATGTCGCTTGGGAACCAGACCCTGAGGCAGCAGCAGTTGATGCATTCACGCTGCATTGGGGGAAAATGTTCTTTTATGCTTTCCTCCCTTCTGCCTCATCAGTCGGGTATTACGTAAGATTCAATAGGATTCCGCTTCAGGAATCTTGATAATACCCAACTGGCCTACACAGCCATGGTTCCCAGTGGCCCTCGACATGGCTGTCGAAACACCGTTGGAATTCCCCAGCGGTCCAGAATTATTAATCCACCCAGTGTCAGGCATTAGTCACCTGTGCCATGACAGAGTCAATCTCCTGGCTTGCAGATTCTAAAAAGACCTCTACTGGGTCTGGGACTGTCTGAGGACGCCATCAACATGATGACCACATCCCACCGGGAGTCCCACCAGGAGACAATACCTGACCAACATAAGGAAATGGGAACGGTATTACTCCAAAACAGGAACTACCTACTCAACAGCAACAGCTACCAGCGCTGTGGAGTTCCTGGTTGGATTACAAAGGGATGGACTCAGCTACAGCGCCATCAATACAGCCAGGAGTGCATTGTCAGCTTATTTGGTTCCAGCAGCAGGACAACAGGCCTTGGGGTCCCATCCACTGGTGGTCAAACTCATGAGGGTATTTTTAACACTAATTCCCCCAGACCAAGGTGCACTCAGATCTGGGATGTCAACATTGTGCTGATGTACCTTAGGTGATGGCCACCACCCAGGTCACTCACGCCAGAACAACTTACCCTGAAATCAGTCATGCTCATGGCACTAGTGTCAGCACAAAGGGTACAGTCCCTCCACCTTCTGAGGCTGGACAGCATGACAGAGTCATTGGACTGTATTACATTCCATATTCAGGATCTGGTCAAACAAACTAGACCAGGAACCACGCCTCCAGTTATGGAGTTCCGGGCATATTCATCTGACCCACGGCTGTGTTCCAAGACTCACTTTGCCATTTACATAGACACAACATACAACTTAAGAGGGAGAGAAAAAGCCTTGTGGATAAGCGACAAGAAGCCCCATGGTCAGGTGACGAGCCAAACCATTTCAAGGTGGCTCAAGCAGGTGCTTAAGTCCGCAGGAATCAACACTAATGTTGACAAATCTCACTCCACCAGGGCTGCATCCACGTCGGCGGCTAGGCGAATGGACGTGCATATGGACCATATTCTGGGCAGAGCAGGATGGTCCTCGGAAAGAACTTTCCAAAGGTTTAAACCCCTGTCTCACTGTGTGAGTTGGCCCACGAGTGACCCCGAGTTTTCACTCGTGGTGATCACGTAGCGGGAACGTCGGAACTCGCGCATTCAACTTGTCCACTCGTGGCGCTAACGGCAGGTACTCGGGAAACTTGTTAACTCGTGAAAAAAATCAAACATGTTTGATTTTTTCCACGAGTCAAATTAACTGTTCAAGTTAAAAATGGAAACATTTAAACTCGTTGCAGTAACGTAATGGCCCGTGCGTTTACCTTAGTGTCTCGTGAGTCTATCGTGGGAACTTTTTTATAATCTGAAAGGGACTGAACCAAAGTAGTATAATATGTATATACATATTATATATATTATATATATTTCAATTCCAACCCCGAAGCAATTGAGAGGCGATTTCTTGGGGCCATGTAATTTAACGTGTGTCTTTGCTTTTAAAAGTGAAGCTGTTTAATTGTTTACGCTGCGCTGTGTTTCGTGTTGGGGAGAGTGCTGCTGTTACAATGCTTTCGATTTTATACTGTCCTCCCCCTTCCACAGAAAAATGCCTAAATTTTTCTTTGTGCCCGCTCTCCTGAGAGCAATCCAAACCAGGGGAACAATGAACCCTCAGAGGCTTCGCGTTCCTTGCTCCTATATATGGACCTCGCTCGCTCGCAACTGTATGAACGCTCGATCAACCAGGCATCGGCCAACACGGAGGCCTGATTACTGAAAACAAAGTCAACTTGTACCAGACCTCATCATCTTCCTTCCGACAACCCGTAACCACGGCACCACACTTTCAACAGAAAACTTAATATTTAAAGAATATATTATGGGACATTGGATTGTCTGAAGAAGGGTCCCGAGCAGAAACGCCACATATGTGTGTGTGTGTGTGTGTGTGGCTGTGTGTGTGGCTGTGTGTGTGTGTGTGTTTGTGTGTGTGTCTGTGTGTGTGTGTGTGTGTGTGTGTTTGTGTGTGTGTGTTTGTGTGTGTGTATCTGTGTGTATCTGTGTGTGTGTCTGCTGTCGGGTCCCGGCGGCCGCTCAATGTCAGTCACCCGAGCTGCTTCCTTCCTCTGAAGTGGCGGCCAGTCCTGCTGTCTGTGTGTATCTCTGTGTGTGTGTGTGTGTGTGTCTCTGTCTGTCTGTGTGTATCTGTGTGTGTGTGTGTGTGTGTGTGTGTGTGTGTTTCTCTCTCTCTCCCTCTCTGTCTATCTGTGTGTATCTGTGTGTGTGTCTGCTGTCGGGTCCCGGCGGCCGCTCAAAGTCACCCGAGCTGCTTCCTTCCTCTGAAGTGGTGGCCAGTCCTGCTGTCTGTGTGTATCTCTGTGTGTGTGTGTGTGTGTGTGTGTGTGTGTGTGTGTGTGTGTGTGTGTGTGTGTGTGTGTGTGTGTGTGTGTGTGTGTGTGTGTGTGTGTGTGTCTCTCTCTCTCTCATAGAAACATAGAAACTAGGTGCAGGAGTAGGCCATTCAGCCCTTCGAGCCTGCACCGCCATTCAATATGATCATGGCTGATCATCCAACTCAGTATCCCGTAACTGCCTTCTCTCCATACCCTCTGATCCCCTTAGCCACAAGGGCCACATCCAACTCACTCTTAAATATAGCCAATGAACTGGCCTCAACTACCCTCTGTGGCAGAGAGTTCCAGAGACTCACCACTCTCTGTGTGAAAAAAGTCTTTCTCATCTCGGTCTTAAAGGATTTCCCCCTTATCCTTAAGCTGTGACCCCTTGTCCTGGACTTCCCCAACATCGGGAACAATCTTCCTGCATCTAGCCTGTCCAACCCCTTAAGAATTTTGTAAGTTTCTATAAGATCCCCTCTTAATCTCCTAAATTCCAGAGAGTATAAACCGAGTCTATCCAGTCTTTCTTCATAAGACAGTCCTGACATCCCAGGAATCAGTCTGGTGAACCTTCTCTGCACTCCCTCTATGGCAATAATGTCCTTCCTCAGATTTGGAGACCAAAACTGCACGCAATACTCCAGGTGTGGTCTCACCAAGACCCTGTACAACTGAAGTAGAACCTCCCTGCTCCTGTACTCAAATCCTTTTGCTATGAAAGCTAACATACCATTCGCTTTTTTCACTGCCTGCTGCATCTGCATGCCTACTTTCAATGACTGGTGTACCATGACACCCAGGTCTCGCTGCATCTCCCCTTTTCCTAATCGGCCACCATTTAAATAATAGTCTGCTTTCCTGTTTTTGCCACCAAAGTGGATAACCTCACATTTATCCACATTATACTGCATCTGCCAAACATTTGCCCACTCACCCAGCCTATCCAAGTCACCTTGCAGTCTCCTAGCATCCTCCTCACAGCGAACACTGCCCCCCAGCTTAGTGTCATCCGCAAACTTGGAGATATTGCCTTCAATTCCCTCATCCAGATCATTAATATATATTGTAAATAGCTGGGGTCCCAGCACTGAGCCCTGCGGTACCCCACTAGTTACTGCCTGCCATTGTGAAAAGGACCCGTTTACTCCTACACTTTGCTTCCTGTTTGCCAGCCAGTTCTCTATCCACATCAATACTGAACCCCTAATACCGTATGCTTTAAGTTTGTATACTAATCTCTTATGTGGGACCTTGTCGAAAGCCTTCTGGAAGTCCAGATATACCACATCCACTGGTTCTCCCTTATCCACGCTACTAGTTACATCCTCGAAAAATTCCACAAGATTCGTCTGACATGATTTACCTTTTGTAAATCCATGCTGACTTTGTCCAATGATTTCACCACTTTCCAAATGTGCCGCTATCCCATCTTTAATAACTGACTCTAGCAGTTTCCCCACTACCGATGTTAGACTAACTGGTCTGTAATTCCCCGTTTTCTCTCTCCCTCCCTTCTTAAAAAGAGGGGTTACATTTGCTACCCGCCAATCCTCAGGAACTACTCCAGAATCTAAAGAGTTTTGAAAGATTATCACTAATGCATCCACTATTTCCTGAGCTACTTCCTTAAGTACTCTGGGATGCAGCCTATCTGGCCCTGGGGATTTATCGGCCTTTAATCTATTCAATTTACCCAACACCACTTCCCGACTGACCTGGATTTCACTCAATTCCTCCTTTGACCCACAGTCCCCTGCTATTTCAGGCAGATTATTTATGTCTTCCTTAGTGAAGACGGAACCAAAGTAGTTATTCAATTGGTCCGCCATATCCTTGTTCCCCATGATCAACTCACCTGTTTCTGACTGCAAGGGACCTACATTTGTTTTAACTAACCTCTTTCTCTTCACATATCTATAAAAACTTTTGCAGTCAGTTTTTATGTTCCCTGCCAGTTTTCTTTCATAATCTATTTTTCCTTTCCTAATTAAGCCCTTTGTCCTCCTCTGCTGGTCTCTGAATTTCTCCCAGTCCTCTGGTATGCTGCTTTTTCTGGCTACTTTGTACGCATCATCCTTTGCTTTGATACTATCCCTGATTTCCCTTGTTATCCCCTCTCTGTCTATCTGTGTGTGTGTCTGCTGTCGGGTCCCGGCGGCCGCTCAAAGTCACCCGAGCTGCTTCCTTCCTCTGAAGTGGTGGCCAGCTGCTGTCTGTGTGTATCTCTCTCTCTATGTGTATGTGTGTGTGTGTGTGTCTCTCTTTCTCCCTTTCTGTCTATCTGTTTGTATCTGTGTGTGTGTCTGCTGTCGGGTCCCGGCGGCCGCTCAAAGTCACCCGAGCTGCTTCCTTCCTCTGAAGTGGCGGCCAGTCCTGCTGTCTGTGTGTATCTGAGTGTGTGTGTGTGTGTGTGTGTGTGTGTGTGTGTGTGTGTGTGTGTGTGTGTGTGTGTGTGTGTGTGTGTGTGTGTGTGTCTCTCTCTCTCTCTCCCTCTCTGTCTATCTGTGTGTGTGTCTGCTGTCGGGTCCCGGCGGCCGCTCAAAGTCACCCGAGCTGCTTCCTTCCTCTGAAGTGGCAGCCAGTCCCGCTGTCTGTGTGTATCTCTCTCTCTGTGTGTGTGTGTGTGTGTGTGTGTGTGTGTGTGTGTGTGTGTGTGTGTGTGTGTGTGTGTGTGTGTGTGTGTGTGTGTGTGTGTGTGTGTGTGTGTCTGCTGTCGGGTCCCGGCGGCCGCTCAATGTCAGTCACCCGAGCTGCTTCCTTTTTAAAAATTATTTAAAATAGAGATCCATTGCAAAAAAAGTATTTAAAAACATAAAACAACAAGAAATGCTTGGTTACTGGAGGATGCGCATTTTCCCATTGTAGGTCATATCAATAGATGCCGCCGCGCTGAAATAACTCAAAACCACAGGATGGAGATGTATTTTAACATTGTTGCTTTATTAAAACATACCTTCATTCACGGTTGGCTCAAGAGTAACGGGAGAGGAACTTGGTAACTCGGGAGAGGAACTTGGAACATCGCAGCAATGACATACCCGTGGGAACTCAGTTACACACTTGATCATAAACTTGAAGTCTCGTGCACAGCCACGAGTCTGTCACTCGGGGTACCTCGTGGGTCAACTCGCACAGTGAGACAGGGCCATTAATAATAAGATGCTGGCGGAACCTGCTCCATTTGCAGACAGAATTTTAGAGTCTGCAGATAATATTTAATTTAAGCCCGGGGGAGCTCTCTGTTTTCTGTTGTTATTAATAAACCTTTTTTGTTCACAAACAGGTTATTGTTGATTGTGATAACATACTTCCTCCCTCAAAGGTCTTCAGGCAGTGAGTGAATCATGAGCTTGTACACGGTTCAGAATCACAGAGCTTTGAAGTCTTCATGCAGTCACTCACGTGACTCCGAAATAAAATAGTAAGATTAAATGAGAACTTACCAGTTTGAAATTTGATCTGTATTTTATGATGAGTTACGATGAGGGATTACGTGCCCTCTGCTCCCACCCTCTATTATACAGATCAACTGGTAATTAAGTTCTTATTTTTTCTTTACTATATTTATTTCAATCGTTGTGTTTTTTCTGTGAATCCACACCGCTGCTTTGAAGAATGTCGCGCATGTGTGCTGGTCGGGGTCTTCAAATAATCCCTCATCGTAACTCCTCATAAAATACAGGTCAAACTTCGAACTGGTAAGTTCTCATTTAATTTTACTATTTTATCACTAATTTACTTAAAGATGTTTTCAAGCTGCCAGAAAAACTAAAGATATATGTGGCTCATCAAAGAGGAGCGAATGCTCCACCACGTCAAATTATCGTAAGGTACTTCCGGTGGCGCTATGGAGGATTAGAAGGCAACGCCAGCCACCTCCATGAAGAAACAAGAAAAAAACGGGGAGAAAACGGGGAAAAAACCTACCTGCTGCTCCTGCTGCTTCTGCATCTGCTGCTTCTACACCGGCTGCCGTGAGTGACGTCATCAGGCGTGCGACCGTAATATCAACACAGCGCAGCCCACCAGAGAGATCCAGACTCTAATTTTTTTTTAAATGGCTGAACAAGAACAAGGCCCGACTGAAGCCTCGGCCTCAGGTAGGACACAGTCCCTAGAAGATGTGTCTAAAAAATCGAAAAAAGAATCGGAATTGGAAGAATTCAAAATTTTTTTGTGCAAGAAATGGCAGAATTAAAGAAAGAAATGAAGTCTGAATTAAAGATGGAATTGGAAAAAATGAACTTAAGTAAATAGTAAATATAAATATACAAATATAAACTTTGACTTCATTTATCTCCCCTGGTATTTTTTATTTCTTTTTTACTTTTTATTTTTTCCATAAATTGGGTTTTTTTTCATTATTTTTTTAATTTAAATGCTTTTTCTTTTTGTTATATATTTTAATTATTATAGTTTTCTAATAGGCATTAAGTATATATATATATTACTATATACTTGACTATGACCTTTTTACACATCATAGTTTAGTACCCCCGGTTTAAATAATAGTTTCTTTTTTTTTTGGAATATTAATTTTAGTGAAACATGGAGATGGACAACATTTAACATTCACTACGGAAGTCCTTAGATTGCTAGCCATGTTAGTATGGCTAACACTAACTACACTTATACTAGATGTAGTTTTTTCTTTCTTTGTGCACTCTACTAATCTCTAAATCGATCCCTTTTTTAATATTATTTCTGATTATTATTATTATTATTTTACATTTGAGTGGAATTATAAATTAATGCAAAGGAGATATATATGTGAGAGAAAATCAAGGGTTTTGAAATTTGTCTATTCGAAGTTCAGGTGTAAGGTCTGGTATGTCGAACTGTACCATTTGCTCTATTATACATCCCTTTAGATAAAAGATGCAAGACTTACATACGACTAAGGGGAATGGAGGAATAG
The DNA here is from genome assembly GCA_035221665.1 of Okamejei kenojei. Lineage (NCBI taxonomy): Eukaryota > Metazoa > Chordata > Chondrichthyes > Rajiformes > Rajidae > Okamejei > Okamejei kenojei. The sequence continues at coordinate 81,600,903 of CM069140.1, read as the reverse complement.
CGTTTTGTAGCTGGAATGTTAAAGGTATTAACGAACCAATTAAGAGGGTTATTAGCTGGTATTAGCATATTTAAAACCACTTAAAATAGACGTTGCATTCATCCAAGAGACACATCTAAAAAAAGAGGCAGAACATAGATTAAAGGCCAAATGGATTGATAAAGTATATCACTCTTCTTTCACACACAAATCTAGAGGTGTAGCAATATTAATTCGTAAAGGCACTGCATTTAAACATACTTCAATAATAACTGATAGTGACGGTAGATATATTATTGTAATAGGAGAATTATACACACAAAAAATGATTTTTGTCAATGTATATGGCTCAAATTTTGATAGTCCGCTTTTTTTAAAAAAAATATTTAATACCATCCCTGAATTATCAGAATACAATCTAATAATTGGAGGAGATTTAAACTGCACACTAGATCCTTATTTGGATAGATCATCAAAACAACGGAAACTTAAATCGCATTCCAGTGAGAATAAATGCATATATAGACACTAGTAATATTAAAGATGTTTGGAGATTGCAAAATCCAACAGGATGAAAATACTCATTTTACTCACCCGTGCATAAAACTTATTCAAGAATAGACTATTTTCTGGTAGATTTAAAACTCATTCAATTTACGTATAATTCTAAATATCATAATATTATAATTTCAGATCACGCATCCTTAACTTTTAAGATGAAAATAACTGGTAAAATGGAAAAACAAGGTCAATGGAGATTTAATCCACAAAATAACTCAAGAATATATTACAAAACAGATCAAGATTTTCTTTGAAACAAACGATACACCAGAAATATTATCATCCCTCTTATGGGAAACTTTTAAAGCGTATGTTCGGGGAATTATGATATCTTCTCAAGCATTTTATAATAAAGAGGGATCGGAAGGTACAACAGGCATTGGAAAGAGAGATTAAACAGTTAGATACAGAGAACGCTGTTAACCCAACTATGATAAAACATAATAAAATCTTTGCATTGAAATATAAATTAAATAAAATACAGTCAGACCAAGTTGTAAAACTATACCAATATACTAAACAAATACAATTTGAATTTGGTGACAAACCACATAAACTAATGGCTCGTCAGTTAAGAAAATTGGAAGGAGAAAAAATAATTTATGGGATTAAATCAGATAAAGGGGAATTACTAGTACAAACTAAAGATATAAATGAGAGATTTTTGCAATATTATAAACATTTATATTCAGCTAAAACAAAAAAAAATCGAATAGGAGTAGAAACATTTTTTAAAAATTGTAATCTAAAAGGACTGGATTTAGAAGATAGGGAATTATTAAACGTTGAAATAACTACTAAAGAAATTGAGGAAACTATTAGATCATTAAAAAATGGTAAAACTCCAGGACCAGATGGTATTGGAGCAGAATTTTATAAAATATTTTATGATATGATAGTTCCACATTTGAAGACACTATATGAACGCGCTTATGCACAACAGAAATTACCAGAAACATTAACTGAATCTATTATAACCCTTATACCTAAATTAGATAAAAATCTTGATGATCCAGGGTCATATAGAGCTAAATCTCTTTTAAATACTGATCAAAAATATTAACACAAATATTAGCACAAAGACTAAACACAGTGATTAATAAACTAATTCACTTAGATCAAACAAGATTTATACCACAACGATATTCCTCAAACAACCCGAGAAGATTATTTAATATTATATATTCGAAAAGAAACATTAATAAGGATTTATCAATTATTTCGTTGGATGCAGAGAAAGCTTTTGATCAGATTGAATGGTCTTATTTATTTTCGGTTATGGATTTTTTTTCAGTTGGGGGAGAAGTTTATAACATGGGTTAAATTACTATATACCAGACCAACAGCTAGAATATTAATAAACTAAGTGTTAACAACTAAATTTAACTTATTCCGAGGCTGCAGACAAGGTTGCCCTTTATCTCCACTACTGCTTGCACTTGCAATAGAACCATTAGCAAAATGTGTGAGATTGCATCCTGAAATATATGGGTATGAAACTAAAGGAACTGAAAATAACATTTCTTTATACGCAGATGATGTATTACTTTATATCACGAAACCAGAAATTAGTATCCCTAAATATTGTTAGATTTAATAACTCAATTTGGATCGTTTTCAGGATATAGAATTAATTGGAATAAAAGTGAACATGACAATAATGGGAAATAACTTACATATATTACAACAATACCCTTTTAAGATTGCAAATGAAAAAAATAAATATCTTGGAATTTATGTAACAAAAAGATATGATTCTTTATTTAAATCTAATTTCCCACCCTTATTGAATAAATTACTTAAGAATATTCAATATTGGAAAACATTACTTATTTCAATGCTAGGTAAGATTAATGCGATAAAAATGATTCCACAATTACTATACTTGTTTCAAATGATCCCCATATGTCTTCCTAAAAATTTTTTTAAGAAAGTGGACTCTATGGTTACCAATTTTATTTGGGATTATAAGAACCATAGAATAATTAAAAAGCATTTATGTAAATCAAAAATGAATGGAGGTTTTGCATTGCCTAATTTTATGTTTTATTATTGGGCAGTTAATATAAAAAAAATGAATTTCTGGTTGGAAGAACTAGATAAACAACCAAACTGGTTAAAAATGGAAAAAGAAGACTGTTTACCTTTTGAAATTAGCTCAATTTTATTTGCTAATACTACAATACATAAGAAAACTTATAGAGGAAACCCAATAATAGAAAGTGGAATACGTATTTGGAAACAATAAAAAAAAACATTAAAATTACAGAATACACCACTAGCTCTTCCAATTGTAAACAATATTTCTTTTAAACCTTCATTGATGGATAAAGGTGTCTTAAAATGGAAGAACTATGGAATAAATAAGATGGGTGATCTCTACAGGGAAAGTTTATTTCTCTCATTTCAGGAATTACAACAAAATTATGGATTACATCCAAAGAATATTTTAGATATCTACAAATTAGAGATTATGTTAAATCAAATACACTAGATTTTAGTTATAGAAAGACAGAAATGTTAGATGAATGTCTAAATAAACATCCGAATACAGAAAAATTAATATCATATATCTATAATATCTTACTGGAAAATGATTTACAAAATACGGATAAATATAGACAAGCATGGGAAAACGAATTAGGTCAAGTAATTAGTAGAAAAGTATGGAATGAAAGTTTACAACATATACACCACTGTTCATTAAATGCCAGACACTCCTTGATACAATTTAAAGTTATACATAGATTACATCTCTCAAAATCCAAATTAAATAGAATTTTCTCAAATGTTTCCACAATATGTAATAAATGTCAACAATTAGAAGCTAATTTAACGCATTCATTCACAAAATGTATAAAAATTACTAATTTTTGGATAGAAATTTTTAAGATAATCTCAATTGTAGTTAATGCAAATTTAATTCCAGACTCAAAATTAATCATATTGGGAATACTAGAAACAAATCAGATATTAACAACACCACAAATAATTTTTATTGGTTATAGTTTAATAATTGGTAAAAAATCGATACTAAGATTTTGGAAAGGTCCCATTTCCCCTACAATTAAAGTGTGGATTACAGAAATGTCGGAGACACTTCACCTGGAACGATTAAGACTTGTCCTGATGGACAGGCTGGATCAATTCAGAGGAATATGGTCTCCATTTATTGAATATTTAAAGGGTTAAGATGGTCCGGTTCGAGGCCATGACTGAAGCCTGAATGAATGAATAGATGAAGAATTATATACAATAGATCATGAATATATCTCCAATGAAGAATATCTTGTTTAATACTCCACTCATTTAATTTATCTCTTTTTTTATCTCTTTTTTTCTTTATTACCTATCTCTATTTAAAAAAAAAAGAAAAGAAAAAAAAATTATCGTAAAGTTCTTAGATATTTCGACTTTTGAAAATTTATTAAAGAAGATACCCCATGGAGAAAATCATACATTTGCTGATAACATTGTTAGATTTTACAGAGAGTACCGTCGGGAAATACTGGCAAATAGACGCCAGTTTAAAAGTGCGAGCAGTATTCTACAAGGATATTATGGAGTTCATTATGGCGTTGTCTACCCAGCAAAAATGCTAATTATGTACAATGCTAAGCAACGTTCATTCACGGATCCGGATTCCGCTTGCAAATATGCCCAGGAGATTTTCAATAAAATTCAAGGAAAAACGGAATAATAAGACATACGCTTGCTGATTTTTTGTTTCAAACAAGACTCTAGAATTGTTCAGACGGCTCTCAGACAGACTTATCTGGCAAGAATGTGTTTTTTTTTTAATAACAGAGTCCTAACTTCATCTGGAACTGAAAAACTGAAGCTCAACAGATGGAATAGTAACATAGAAAATAGGTGCAAGAGTAGGCCATTCAGCCCTACAAGCCTGCACCGCCATTCAATATGGTCATGGCTGATCATCCAACTCAATATCCTGTACCTGCCTTCTCTCCATACCCCCTAATCCCTTTAGCCGCAAGGGCCACATCTAACTCCCTCTTAAATATAGCCAATGAACTGGCCTCAACTACCTTCTGTGGCAGATAATTCCAGAGACTCACCACTCTCTGTGTGAAAAATGTTTTCCTCATCTCGGTCCTAAAGGAATTCCCCCTTATCCTTAGACTGTGACCCCTTGTTCTGGACCTCCCCAACATCAGGAACAATCTTCCTGCATCTAGCCTGTCCAACCCCTTAAGAATTTTGTAAGTTTCTATAAGATCCCCCCTCAGTCTTCTAAATTCTAACGAGTACAAGCCAGGTCTATCCAGTCTTTCCTCATATGAAAGTCCTGACATCCCAGGTCAGAATGTTCAAGGTCGCAGGTACTGCGCCAAGTTTTTCAGCCCTGATAATTATTAGACTGTTCTTTTTTAAATTTAAAACAGTTTTGATAGTCTGGCTTTGTCTCAGTACTATATGATCTACTATTCACATACACAGCATATAATTAACTATATATACGCAATATACTTAATTAACGCTAAAGGTTAAATGTATTATACTAACATTACTAACTATATAGTAGGAAGGATGGGGGAGGTTAGACAGATATTCTAAATATTAATTATGAATTTACTAACATATAGGCGAATGCAAAGTGTGATTGCTGACGTGGTACTTTAACCCATAATAACTCTATTTTATTTTATTTTAAATCTAGCTTTTCTTTTAATTTATTTTAAATTTTGTAGTTATTAATCGATCTGACATGATAATTTTTGTTATAAGTGGAGGAAACCGACTAATGTTGGATGATACTTTACTACGAGGGCAAAGCCCAGTGCATAATTCCATCAACAGAGGTCAATTTAAAATTAATCTTAATCACTATAGGTGGCTTTTTTGTAAGATATCGCTTTTTTGATAACTTACACTCACTTTTTTTGTTTATTCACTATTATGAGTTGTATGATTTAACAACCTTTATAAACACTTCATTTTATGTTTTACTCTTTCCCTTAATTATGTTTAATAGTGTCAGGAGATGTAAATCTAGTGCAGAAATTATGAAGAACAACCCTGGACTCGAGATTTCGAGGTACTTGGCTGCATCACATGAATCATACATTCTAGTAATAATAGCCAACGCAAGACAATAGTCGAATAAACACCGGAGGTCTCACTTTCTGTAGTTGGAACATTAGAGGTGCGAATGAGCCAATTAAGAGTGGTAAAATTCTGGCACTTAAAATCATTAAACACGGACATTGCTTTTCTACAATAAAATGCATTTGGAACAACAAACTCAGATCCGATTAAGGGCAAACTGGATAGGTCAAACTTACTACTCCGCATTCACTTCTAAAGCAAGAGGCACGGCCATTATAATTTGGAAAGGTATACTTTTTAAATTAAAGAAGTCCATATCTGATAAAGAGGGAAGATACATTATAGTCACAGGATAAATGTATAATACACCATTAACTATAATAAATATTTATGCGCCTAATTTTGATAACCCCCATTTTTTAAAGAAAATAATAGATATAATTGCAGAGCACAATTATCAAAATATAATAATGGGGGGAGATTTCAATTATGTTATAGACCCATATTTAGATAAATCAACAAAGGTAGGGAAGCGTCTTGTTAAAACTAAGACCTGTGAATTCTTAAATACTTATATAAAAAATAATAACATAACTGATGTTTGGAGAATAGCAAACCCAATTGGAAGGGAATATTCGTTTTACTCATTGGTTCATAAAACTTATTCACAAATTGACTATTTCTTATTGGGTACAAAATTAATCCCATATACGACTAAACCATCATACCATAATAGTATTATTTCCAATCATTCACCACTGACTTTTATATTTAAAATCGAGGGAATGCCAGATATACAACCTTTTTGGAGATTCAACGCACAAATATTAAATAACCCGCATGGTTATGAGTATATAAAAGAACAAACAATTTTTTTTTTCGAGATAAATGAGACGCGGGGTATTTCTGTATTGCTATTATGGGAAACCTTTGTAGCATACATCCGCGGTGCTATAATCTCTTATCAAAGTTTGCAAAATAAAGAAAATAAAAGAGAACTTCAGAGGATTGAACAGGAAATAAAATTACTAGAACTGGACAATGCAAGTAACCCAACCAAAGATAAACATAATAAGATAACCTTATTGAAATATAAACTCAATAGAATATTATTGGCAAGAGTAATAAGACTATTCCAAATTACAAAACAGGCACACTTCGAATTTGGGGATAAGCCACATAAATTATTAGCGAGGCAACTGAAGCAACAAGAAAAGGAATATACTATCACTAAAATTAAATCTGATAAGGGTGAGCTTCTAACACTACCAAAGAATATTAATAAAAAGTTTTCCCAATTTTATCATAATTTATACACAACTAAAATAAATACAGATGATAGTAAAATTACAATTTTTAGGTAATTGCAACCTCCCTAAATTGGATAGTTTAGAACAAGAAGAATTAGGAGCACGGATTACTAGTGAAGAAATAAAACAAACAATAAACTCATTGAAAAATGGGAAAACCCCAGGACCAGATGGTTTTAGCAATGAATTTTATAAACAATTTCAGGAGTCAATTGTACCAAGATTACTTAACTTATACACGCAGGCTTATACCGAAAATACCAGAAACTTTAGCAGAATCAACAATAATGCTTATACCAAAAAAAGATAAAGACTTTGAGGAACCGGGTTCTTACAGAGCTATATCACTTCTAAATACGGATCAGAAAATTTTAGCAATGATTCTAGCAAGAAGACTGAATAATTATATTAACAAATTGGTAAACCCGGATCAAACGGGATTTATACCCAAAAGACAATCATTTAATAACTTGAGAAGGCTTTTCAATATAATGTACTCTCACAAAGAGGACATTGAAGATATTTCAGTCGTTACGTTGGATGCAGAGAAGGCATTTGATCAGGTAAATTGGCACTATTTATATAAGGTACTCCAAAAATTTAATACGGGAGATGGGTTAAACTACTTTATGATAAACCTAATAATATGTTATTTCCAAAATTTTATTTATCAAGGGGTAATAGGGAGGGTTGTGCCTTATCACCATTGCTATTTGCCCTTATGATAGAACCGCTGGCTGAAATGATTAGAAATCATCTGAATATTCAAATAATACTACATAATACTAAGGACTCAAAGAATACAATTTTATTATATGCTGACGATCTTCTTTTATATACTACTAATACACAAACAAGTATTCTCACCTTATTAGCACTAATCGAGCAATTTGGTTCTTTTTCAGGATATAGATTAAATTGGAATAAAAGCAAAATTATGTCTTTTTATTAGTCTTTTTGATGAAAAGACTAATAAAATATTAGTCAAAATTATGTCTTTTTGATGAATATTTTTATTAGTTGTAAATACATATTAATAGAAAATACTTCTTACATGCATTCGTAATATTATTAATATTAACATTTAAGACTTATTTATATTTCTATACATTTTTTTTAAATAAGTAAGAAAAGATAGAGAAAAATAATATAGAGAAAAAAATCAAAAATAAAGAAGTGAATGGAGTATTAAAAAGTTATCCATCGTTGGAGATATATCCATGATTTGTTATACGTATTTCTTCATATATTCCATTATTCAGGTTTCAGTCAGGCTCTCGCACCGAGCCATTTTGACCCTTTAGATATTCAATGTATGGAGACCATATTCCTCTGAAAAGATCCAACCTGTCCATTAGGACGAGCCTCAATTTTTCTCCGACATTCCTGTAATCCACATTTTGATTGTGGGGGATGTAGGACCTTTCCAGAATTTTAATATTAATTTTTTCCCAATTATTAAACTATAATCAATAAAAATATTTGATTCGTTGTTATTAATTGATCTGTTTCCAGTAACCCCAGTATAATGAACTTTGAGTCAGGAGTCAGATTTATATTAACAACATTCAAAATTATCCTAAATAATCTATCCAAAATGTTGTAATTTTTACACAATTTGTAAATGAGTGTGTCAAGTTAGCTTCTAAGTGCTGACATTTATCACATATGGCAGATACATTTGAAAAAATGTTGTGTAGTTTGGATTTTGAGTAATGTAGTCTATGTAATATTTTAAATTGTATAAGAGAGTGTCTAGCACTTAACGAACAGTGGTGTATGTGTTGTAAACATTCATCCCATACTTCTGGTCTAATAATTTGACCTAATTCATTTTCCCATGATTCCCATACATATTTCTGTCAATGGGACATCATTTTCCAATAGGATATTATAAATGTATTATATCAATCTTTCTGTGTTCGGATGTTTATTTAGACATTCATCTAAAATTTCTGTCTTTCTATTTCTAATTTCCTGTGTGTTTGCTTTTACATAATCTCTAATTTGTAAGTATCTAAAATAATCTTTTGAATGTAATCCATAAATTTGTTGTAATTCTTGAAATGAAAGAAAAGAATTTTCCCTGTAGAGATCTCCCCTCTTATTCATTCCCTTATTTTTTCATTGTAAAAAGCCTTTATCCATCATTGAAGGTTTAAATGTAACATTATTTACAATGGTAAGGGCTAGTGGTATAGATTCCATTTTTAATGTTTTCTTTATTTGTTTCCAGATACGTATTCCACTTTCTATTATAGTGTTTTCAATATAGGGTTTCTTACCTAAATTAATATTGGCAAATATTATCGAACTAATTTCAAAAGGCGAACAATCTTCTTTTTCCATTTATAACCAAATTGGTTGTTTATCTGTCTCTACTAACCAAAAATTCATATTTTTAATATTAACTGCCCAGTAATAAAACATAAAGTTTGGTAGTATTAAACCTCCATTTATTTTTGATTTACATCAATGTTTTTTATTTATTCTATGGCTCTTATAATGCCAGATAAAGTTGGTAACTAAAGAGTCCACCTTCCGTAAGAAATTTTTAGGAAGATATATCAGAATCAATTGGAAAAGATATAGTAATTGCGGAAGAAAAATCATTTTTATTACATTAATTTTACCTAGCATTGAGATGGGTAGAGTTTTCCAATATAAAATGTTCTTATTGAATTTATTCAATAAAAGTGAGAAGTTGGATTTAAATAAAGAATCAAATATTTTTGTTACATAAATTCCAAGATATTTATTTTTTTCGTTTGTTATCTTAAAAGGAAATTGTTGTAATATATGTAAGTTATTTACCATTATTGGCATGAGTTCAGTTTTATTCCAATTAATACTATATCCTGAAAAAGATCCAAATTCAGTTATTAATTTTAATAAATTTTGGATACTAATTTCCGGTTTTATAATATAAAGTAATATATCATCCGCATATAAGGAGATTTTATTTTCAGAATCTCTGGTATCATACCCATATATTTCAGGATGTGATCTCACACGTTGAGCTAATGGTTCTATTGCAAGTGCAAATAGTAGTGGGGATAAAGGGCAAGCTTGTCTACAGCCTCGGGATAAACTGAATTTAGTTGATAGCATTTGATTTGTTATTATTCTGGCTGTTGGGTTAGTGTATAATAATTTGACCCAAGTAATAAACCAAATTTAAAAGTTTCCATAACCGAAAACAAGTAAGACCATTCCACCTGGTCGAAGGCTTTCTCCGCATCTAACAAAATAACTACTAGATCTTTATTAATACCTCATTTCGAGTAATATTATTGAATAAACGTCTCAGGTTATATGAGGAATATCGTTTTGGTATAAATCCTGTTTGATCGGGATGAATTAATTCATTAATAACTGTACTTAGCCTTTGTGCTAATATTTTAGTTAATATCTTTTGATCAGTATTTAAAAGAGCTATAGCTCTAAATGATCCTGGGTCATCCAGATCTTTGTCTATTTTAGGTATAAGTGTTATAATAGATTCATTTAATGTTTCTGGTAGTTTCTGCTGGGTATAAATATATTCATAGAGTGTCTTCAAGCGTGGTGCAATCAGATCATAAAATGTTTTATAAAATTCTGAGCCAATACCATCTGGTGCCGGTGTTTTACCATTTTGTAACGATCTGATAGATTCTTGGATTTCTTTTACTGAAATTTCAGCATTTAATGATTCTCAATTTTGTGAATCCAACCCATTCAGGTTACATTTTTTTTTAATGCTTCTATTCCTATTCTGTTTTCTGTTGTTTTAGCAGAGTATAAGTTTTTATAATATTGCAAAAATCTCTCATTAATATCTTTAGATTGTACTAAGGGGTTGCCATTATGTGATTTAATCCTATGGATTATTTTTTCTCCCTCCATCTTCCTTAATTGGCGAGCCAATAATTTTTGGGGTTTATCTCCAAATTCAAACTGTAATTGTTTAGTGTATTGATAGAGTTTTACAACTTGATCTGAATATATTTTATTGAATTTATATTTCAGTGCTGCGATTTTATTATGTATTGTTATGGATGGATTAGCTGCATTCTCTGTATCTAGTTGTTTAATCTCCTTTTCCAGTTCCTGTTGATCCCTCCGATTCTTTTTATTATAAAATGCTTGAGAGGAAATCATAATTCCACGGAGATGTGCTTTAAAAGTTTCCCATAATAAGGAAGAAGATATTTCCGGTTTATCATTTATTTCAAAGAAAATCTTGATCTGTTCTGTAATATATTCATGAGTTGCTTTGTTTTTTTTTAAATTTGTGGATTAAATCTCCATTGTCCCCGTTTTTACCATTTTACCATTTATTTTAATCTTAAATGTTAAAGGTGCATGATCTGAGATTATAATATTATGGTATTTTGAATTATAAGTGAGTGAGATAAGTTTGGCATCGACCAAAAAGTAATCTATTCTTGAGTAAGTTTTATGTGCAGGTGAATAAAAGGAATATTCTCGTCCAGTTGGATTTTCTACTCTCCAAACATCTTTAATTTTAGTAGTTTCCATATATGCATTTAATAAGTCACTGGAATGGGATTTAATTTTCCTTTGTCTTGTAGATCTGTGTAAGTAAGAATCAAATGTACAATTTAAATCTCCTCCAATTATTAAGTTGTGTTGTGTTATTTCTGGAATGTTGTTAAATATTTTCTTAAAAAACAATGGACTATCAAAGTTTGGTCCATATACATTAACAAAAATCATTTTTTATGCATTTAATTCTCCTAGTACAATAATGTATCTGTCATCATTATCAGTTATAGTTGATGTATGTTTGAATAAAATGCCTTTATGAAATAATATTGCTACACCTCTTGATTTGTGTGTAAAAGAAGAATGATATGTTTTATCTATCCATTTAGCTTTCAGCCTATGCTCAGCATCTTTTTTTAAATGAGTTTCTTGAATGAAAATCACATCAGCTTTAATTGCTTTTAAATGTGCTAATACTTTACCTCTCTTTATTGGTTCATTAATACCTTTAACATTCCAGCTGCAAAACGTTATTCCTTCATTCCCCGTATTCATTTTTAAGTCTTGCATCTTTTGTCTATGGGGGTCTGTAATAGAGCCAATGGTTCAGTTCGACAGACCCGACCTTACACCCGAACATCGAATAGACGAATTTTAAGTCCCTTGAATGTCTCTCACATATATATCTCCTTTGATCCAATATATAACTCCATTCAAACTGAAAATAGCAATAATAGTTTATAATAGAAAAGAAGAGAGGATAGATTAATAGTGCACAAAGGAGGAAAAAAACTACATCTAGTATTGGTGTAGTTAGTGCTAGCCATACTAGCATGGCTAACCATCTACCGACTTCCGTAGTTGATGTTACTAACTTAACCAGCTCCCTGGTTTTTTGGAATTATTATTCCATAATGGTATTTTACCGGGGATATTAAATTTGAAATATTCAGGTTATAATAGTCGAAAATGTGAGAATACATATATTTAAAACTTATTTGAAAATCTAATTATAAAAAAACACATGAAAAGAAAGGAAAATAAAAAATAAAAATTAAAATTACTAGTACAAAAGAAAGGTTTCCAAAGAGGACAAATGAAGTCTGACTCTATATTTGACTCTAAACATTCCAATATAAGTAAACATTAGTCATTAGTAATAATGATTAATTCTGATTAGTAAAAATACCACAGTATAATTTTAATATTTATTAGTTATTATATTAGTAGTGTAGTTAGTGTCATAATGATTAACTCTGATTAGTGAAAATACCACGGTATAATTTTAGTATTTATTAGTTATTTGTATTAGTAGTATAGTTATATTAATTATTAGTATCCATGGGAGGGTTTCCGATCCACATCTTTCTCCAGCTTCCATCCAGTACTATCCAGTTCCATCCAGTCCTACAAAGTCCTGCAAAGTCAGTGTATTCAATGATGAGGCCTTCTCAAGTCTTAATCTTCCGGGCAAAGTCCAGTGCTTCCACAGGGTTGGAGTAGAAATATTCCTTCTTGTTGAAAGTGACTCTTAGATTAGCTGGGTAATTCAGGCCATATTTCAAGTTTTCCACCCCACTCAGGAGACTTTTAGTCTCATTAAACGCTTTTCGTTTCCTGGAGACTTCTGCTGGGTAATCTCGATAGATGCTGATCCTGTGTCCTTCAAATGCAAGGTTTCTGTTTCTCGATGTTTTTTGCATTATCTCCTCCAAGACGTAGTCGTATTGTACTTTTATTATCATTTGTCTTGGGGGAGCATTTGGTCTTGTCTCATCACTCTGTGTGCTCGGGCTAGCAAAGGCTTTTGTTCCAGAGATAAAACATTTTGCAGTAAATTCGCAGTAAATTCTCGGGGATCTTTATCTTTCTCTCCCCCTTCAGGAATACCCGCAATTCTTAGGTTTTGTCTTCTCTGGCGACCTTCTAGTTCAGTACATTTCTCGGTTATTTTGGTCAATAAATTCTCGGTTATTTTGGTCAATAAATCCGTTAGACGTCCATTTTCTGTGATAAGCTTTGCTGTAGTCTGAGCACTTGTTTCGGCTAACTCTTCAAGGCTTTTTATTCCAGCCGTCTGTTGGTCCAGTGCCTTCTCCACAGGATTCAGCCTTTCTTCAAAATCAGTTTTCACATTTTTAATCTTATCATTCGTCTCCTTTGACATTTCAATCATCATTTCTGCAATTTCTTTCTTCAAATCATCAGATATTTTCTTAGTCTTAGTATTTATATTGGTATTAATTTCAAGTTTCAATTCTTTCATTTCAGCATTCATCTGGTTTATTTCCTCTTTTAAACCAACAATTTCACGTGCAATAAAAGTTTTAAGTTCTTCACTTTCCGATTTTTTTGTCGCTTTTTTCATCACATCTTCTTGGGATAACGTCCTACCTGAGTCCGAGGATTCAGTGAGGCCTTTCCCCGGTCTCAGCCTGGTAGTTCGACTTTTCAATTTTTCGGGTGGGCTGCGCTGTGTAGACATAACAAGTCGCGCGCCTGATGACGTCACTCACAGCAATCGGTGCAGAGACGGCAGGCAGCAGGCAGCAGGTAGGTCCGTTAATCCCAGATTTTTTCCCGTTTTTTACGAGGAGCTGGCTGGCGTTAACCTCTAGCCCTCCATAGCACCACCGGAAATCTCAAATTATGTCTTTGAAACCACAGGATGCGAGACACTTATTAAAATTCCCTTTCAAAATTGCAGTAGAAAAATTCAAGTATTTCGGTATTCAAATTACGAGAAGACACAAATCATTATTTAGTGCTATTTTATGCCACTATTAAATAAACTGAATGTTATGATTACATTTTGGAAAATACCGCTCTCATTGATAGGTAGAATTAACGCTATAAAATTGATTTTCTTACCACAATTAATATATTTGTTTCAAGCGATCCCAATATATATTCCAAAATATTTTTTCAAAAAACTAGATTCGAATATCACTAATTTTATATGGGATTATAGAGCACACAGAATTCAACGAAAGCATCTGTGTAAATCTAAAGAAGTTGGGGGTTTATCATTACCTAACTTTACGTATTACTACTGGGCAGTGCATATTAAGAACATAATGTACTGGTTGGATAGTCCCACTAACCAGTCGGAGTGGATAAGAATGGAGAAAGAGGAGTGTTTTCCGTATGATATAGGAACGATCTTGTTCTCACCGATAAAATTGAATAGTATAATATATAAGAAGAACCCAATTATTCACAATGCAATAAGAATTTGGAAACAAATAAAATTATCCTTGAAATTAAATAATCTCTCAGTACTAACCCCAATATTGAATAATCCTGCATTCAAACCATCTCTTATCGACAAAACATATAAACAATGGGATAGACTGGGAATTAGGAAAGTAGGAGATATGTATGAATTGGGTAAATTGTTATCATGTCAACAATTAAAATCAAAATTTAAACTGAATGATAATCAATATTTTAAATATATACAGATATGTGACTTTATGAAGAAATATATACATAAACTATATTTTTAGATCCTTTAGAAGAAGCAATGAATATTAAGGCCGATTCACAAAAACTAATATCATATTTTTATAATAGTATATTAATTAGAGAATTACCCTCAACAGAGGCACTAAGAGAAGATTGGGAACATGAACTAATGATAACGATTCCGAAAGATAGATGGGAAAAGTATCTGATGAACACACATAATTGTTCCATTAATGCAAGACATAATTTAATTCAATTTAAATTATTACATAGACTATATTATTCAAAAACGAGGTTGAATAAATTCTACTCAAATGTTTCTCCTAGATGCGATAAATATTTGTTTCAAAATGCCAATATAACACATATATAACACATATAACAATTACAGCACGGAAACAGGCCCTCTCGGCCCTTCCAGTCCGTGCTGATCATTTGTTTTCCCCTAGTCCCATCTACCTGCACTCAGACCATACCCCTCCATTCCCTTCCCGCCCATATACCTATCCACTTTACTTTTAAATGTTAAAATCGATCCTGCCTCCACCACTTCTGCTGGAAGCTCATTCCACACAACCACCACCCTCTGAGTAAAGAAGTTCCCCCTCACGTTACCCCTAAACTTCCGTCCCTTAATTCGCATGTCATGCCCTCTTGTTTGAATCTTCCCTACCCTTAATGGGAAAAGCTTATCCACGTCAACTCTGTCTATCCCTTTCATCATTTTAAAGACCTCAATCAAGTCCCCCCTTAACCTTCTGCGCTCCAAAGAATAAAGACTTAACTTGTTCAACCTTTCTCTGTAACATAGTTGCTGGATCCCAGGCAACATTCTAGTAAATCTCCTCTGTACTCTCTCTATTTTGTTGACATCCTTCCTATAATTAGGCGACCAAAATTGTACACCATACTCCAGAATTGGTCTCACCAATGCCTTGTACAATTTTAACATTACTTCCCTGCTCCTATATTCAATGCTCTGATTTATAAAGGCCAGCACACCAAAGGCTTTCTTTACCACTCCATCTACATGCGATTCCATGTACCATGTACGTCCTATTTTGATTTGTCCTGCCAAGATGTTATATGGTTATATGGTTATGTAGCACTTCACACTTATCAGCATTAAACTCCATCTGCCATCTTTCAGCCCACTTTTCCATATGGCCCAAATCTCTCTGTAGACTTTGAAATTCTACTTCATTATCAATAACACCACCTATCTTAGTATCATCTGCATACTTACTTATCCAATTTTCCACCCCATCATCCAGATCATTGATGTATATGACAAACAGTGGACCCAACACAAATACCTGAGGCACCCCACTGGTCACTGGCTTCTAACCTGACAAACAGCCATCCACCATTATTCTCTGACATCTCCCCTTCAGCCACTGTTGAATCCATCTTGCTACTCCGCCATTAACACCCAAAGATTGAACCTTCTTAACCAACCTTCCATGGGGAACCTTGTCAAAGGCCTTACTGAAATCCATATAGACAACATCCACTGCATTACCCTCATCAATTTCCCTAGTAACTGCTTCAAAAAATTCAAGAAGGTTTGTCAAACATGACCTTCCAGGCACAAATCCATGTTGACTGTTCCTGATCAGACCCTGTTTATCCAGATGCTTATATATATTATCTCTAAGTATCCTTTCCATTAATTTACCCACCACTGACGTCAAACTAACAGGTCTATAATTGCTAGTTTTATTCTTTGAACCCTTTTTAAACAATGGAACAACATGCGCAGTACGCATTCATTTGTAGGATGTATAAAGTTGAATACACTTTGCAGCGATATATTTGATATATTTACAAAGTTCTTCAAGTTAAGAATAAAACCACATACGGAATGGATTATATTTGGAATAATAGTTGAAGATATCAATTTAAACAAAGACCAAAAAGTATTCTTTAATTATGGGTTAATAATTGGAAAGAAATTGATACTTAAATTTTGGAAAAATACAGCTATACCAACTATTAAAATGTGGATTAGTAATATGACAGACATAGCTCGCCTTGAAGAAATGAGACTCCGCCTAATAGATAAATATGACCAATTCTTAAGGAGTTGGTCCCCTTTCATCGACTTTTTGGAATCATATGATGCAGCAGTACTGTAAAGATTACTGATTTCAGGTCAAGTCGTGGATAGAATTACATCTCCGAACAAAGATTTGAAC
This sequence comes from Okamejei kenojei, assembly GCA_035221665.1. Classification (NCBI taxonomy): domain Eukaryota; kingdom Metazoa; phylum Chordata; class Chondrichthyes; order Rajiformes; family Rajidae; genus Okamejei; species Okamejei kenojei. The sequence continues at coordinate 81,583,826 of CM069140.1, read as the reverse complement.
ATTTTCTTTTTTAAGGGTCTTTTTCTCCGATTTCTACTTTCTACTTTTTCTTTTCTTATATACACACTTCACGTTTTTCTATTTTCTACTATCTATTTTTCCTCTTTTTCTTCTCTCTATCTCTTGTGTTTTTTTACTTCCATTTCAAAAACATAAAACTAGAGGTTGTACATAGAATGTGTTATGTTATGACATAGTTGGCACCTCAAATTAGGCGCCACTGTATTGTTTTGTACTGTATTAACTTCTAATAAAATAAAAAAATAAAAAAAATGAAGGGCATTTTTAATTCTATACCACCCAGGCCCCGGTACACTGAAATTTGGGATGTGAGCGTGGTGCTTACACTGCTTCACCAGTGGGCTCCAGCTTCCTCCCTGCCTTTATCACAACTCACACTGAAGGTGGTCATGCTAATGGCGCTGGTCACAGTGCAACAGGTCCAGACGTTGCACAAGCTACGACTGGACAACATGACTATTTATGTAAATAATAACCTTCATCATTTATGATTTAGAATCATAGAATCATAGAAAATAGGTGCAGGAGTAGGCCATTCAATATGATCATAGCTGATCATCCAACTCAGTATCCTGTACCTGCCTTCTCTCCATCCCTTTAGCCACAAGGGCAACATCTAACTTACTCTTAAATATAGCCAATGAACTGGCCTCAACTACCTTTGTGGCAGAGAATAGTAAGATTAAATGAGAACTTACCAGTTTGAAGTTTGATCTTGATTTTATGAGGAGTTACGTTGGTGATTACATGAAGAGTTCAAAGTTTTATGATTTCATGCCGCAGATTACAATCTCGGCATCCCACTGCATTTGATTGACTCGAAAGAGAAATAAATGCATTAGTAATAACATTGTATTCAATGTAATGATAGGGTTTATTTAACAATGTAAACAAACAACAGTACCCCTAAAATTTAGGTACTTAAAATGACATTGGCAAACAGCGCTGGATTGACAATTGACCGATGATACATTTCTGAAACATCAGCTCATTTGCCCATCTGACGGCCACTAAAATTTGGTCGAAGGACACATACCTCCATTTGACCACCAACATAGCTGCTGCCCTAGTATAATGAGATGTAAACACACTATCTAAATGAGATACTGGTGTTGATGCTGACCTGGTAGAATGAGACATACAATCGTCAATGTTAATACCTGTTGCAGCCACCTTGAAATAGTCTGAACTGACCTTTTCTTGTGTAATTGTTTATTAACGAATACACAGTGCTGAATCCATACTTCTAAGGATTCTGGTGGCCTTGATAACATAAAATTGAGACAGTGGGGTATTCAAATGATCTTAAAACCATGCCAGCCCTGGTCAGCTCTACCAGTGTAGACCAGAATGAATATGTAATGGCATGAACAGCCAATTCCATCCTGTCCAGCCACAGCGTTTGCAATGTTTTGCCGTGGTTGTGCTGATATTAGAGTCATAACTAAGGATGTAGCTGGAACCCCTTGGTGAAGTAATGTTTACACATTTACAATAACCAACTGCATAATCTTGTGATGCGAGTACTTGTATCAAGATCTTTTTAATAGCTTGATATCCGGGTTGGACCCAACAATGTAGTTCCATTATGTTACAGCTATAATTTCTCTAATACTGAACTATTGTCAATATTACTTAAAATGAACTGGAAATGTCAGTAATTTGTATCGTATCAAATGTATCATAATATTTAACAACATTCCTGATCCCCTCAATAGAGATGTACTGCTTTTTTGGATGCTATCCATGCATACTGCAGTGAACACCCTCATGGCTAAATGTGACAACATGAGGCATAAGTTAATCCATTGAAAATATGTAAGTCAATAATCGTTTTACTGTGCAAAGACCAGTCTCCTGAACCACAGTTTAAAACAGCGTTCTTGCTTTTTGGCATAACTGAATACCGTTGTGCCATAATGCCTGATGAAGCAGGCAACATGGACGCTTGGCCAGTCCGATAGTACGAATCCAAACGAGGTCTTGCTGACTGTTTCAAGACCCAGCTAATGAGGAAGACATAAAGTCCATTCCTCCTATTGAAGTGAGAATGTATTTCTCCACACTGTTGTGTCACATATTTTTGCAAACAGTGAACATGCATAAACATGCCAAACATTTGATAAAGTATTGAATCATGCTTTCATCATACTTTGAGATCCAACATTTATTCTGTGTTATCATCAATCTAAACTGGACGATAAACCAGTGGCAAGGAGATTAATTACATGATATTCTTCCTAATTACCATGAGAATAACATATGTCACCATTGTAGAGCAGCAACTTAACTTTGTGCATGAAGAATATATATATATTCACTCAAAACCTTACTCAACGGTGCATTAAGTGTATATATTTAGTTGATACCAACAACTGAAGAATTGGTACTCATGCAATCTCCACACCTTTGAGTAGGTGTGGTATTTGGATCTTCTCATCTTAGAGTTCGAACATCAGTTCATAATAAATGAATTCAACCGACCACACTACTGTAGCAAGTTTCAAGTTCAAGTTCAATGAGTATGGTCATGTTCAGCAATGCTGAATACTGTTACTTCATCATTGTGGCTGAAGTAGCCTCAGCTGACAATAGCACAAGGTTGTTAGCAACGATCTAATTGCTACTTACACAATATCAGTTCCTTGATTAGCTCAGCTGCAACCCAGCTGCCATATTGCCAATTACTTTAATCAGTTTTGTAACAGATTGCTATAACCCCAATCTCTTGCCATAAGGTGGAGACAAGGATAATAATAATTACAGGTAAATCCCAATGACCAACAACAGTCTATCCCATACTGCAAAGCCCACTGTTATAGTACAGTTATATTGTCTTTGATAACCTTTGTAATGGGATTTGTATAACATGAATCTCTTACCTTATGAACCTTTTGAAGTCAGGAGTAAATGTTTTACATACAGAAGTTCATATGCCAGATACTCATAATTCTTCATAATAACATGCCAATCCTGCCTTTTGCATGGGTGGCTGAACAAACAAATGTAAATATTACAACTTATGAATGGTGCACTACCCAAATTTTGGAAGTGCTAAACCCATTTAGTTGAGCATGATCGGAAGGTGCATGGAATTTCTGAGCTATCATGCTGCCCCAGATCCAGTGAACCGCTACTGCCGATGAGCATCTGGGGTGTGTTTCTGAACGATTACTTTTGCCTGTTGATGGCCGAATTAATTCATCTGACAGGCTTCTTCCCCTTTAGAATAGACCTACCTGAATAACCAATTCAGCGGCTGGCTCTCACATCCCCCTGTTGCCGTTGTTCACTGCTGGCACATATGTACTTGAGTCTGTTCTATTGACATCTTAAGAGCCCGGAGTCATCTTAATCCTTTGCTCTTCCCTTCTAAGAAGGGTGATTCGTAGGTAACTCTAACAGGCGCTGCTGCAGGCCGTAGGATACAATACTGATATGAACCCATTGGCCTTACCCCAATAGAATATTTTACTGGGATGGCAACTTAATTATCAGGAAAGGTACCTCTGACATGTGCCCTTCATCCCTTTGGGTATGCCCCACGGCCATACCCTGAGACTCAGTGTCAGCCGAATACTGACCCATCTTGGTCTCTGCCTCCAAGAGGGAGACCTTTGCAGCACTGTATACAACAGTTGCTGTATAAGGATAGTCGTTTCAATGCACTATCCAGCCACGGTGAGGAATTCATCCCCCGACTCTGTGGGCCTTGCTCTCTAACCCCGGTGGAGAATCATCTCCCGACTCCGTGGGCGAGCAGATATGTGTGAATTTGAGCAACCCTCTGCCAGGCATTGCTGGCGCCGCCTTTCATAAAGGCCGGCGCTTTTGTCATGAACAGCCCTGCATCAGGCGCTGTTGGCACGGCTCTCCCGTAGGCCGGCACTTCACACATGAAGCAGCCCTGTCAGGCGCTGCTGATACGGCTCTCCCCTAGGCCGGTAATGTCACAAATGAAGCAGCCCTGGATCAGGCCCTGCTGGCACGGCTCTCCCGTAGGCCGGCACTTTCATATATGAAGCAGCCCTGTCCGGCGCTGCTGGCGCGGCCTGTCCCATAGACCCGCACATTTTACACATGAAGCAGCCCTGTTCAGCGCTGCTGGCGCAGCCTGTCCCATAGGCCCGCACATTTTGCACATGAAGCAGCCCTGTCCAGCGATGCTGGCATGGCCTGTCCCATAGGCCCGCACATTTTACATATGAAGCAGCCCTGTCAGGCGCTGCTGGCGCGGCCTGTCCCATACGTTCGCGCTATCGCTGTGTAAGCTCACTAAATCAACATTTAGTGTATAGCTTTACCTGTGAAAATATAAATCATAGCAACCTGTGCTAAACAATTTTACTTTTTACTTTGCCTTAAGTTTTTTACTTAAAGAAAAATCACTATAAAATACATACTTTTAATTATAAGGAGAATCCTTATATCCCAACTCACCTGAGGGCTGAATGAGTCCCAGTAGTTTATTTATTTTTGACTGGGGACCAACGTTTGTGAGCCACTGACCCCACTGTCAGTGGCTCAAGCGTTGCTTCTTTGCCGTTCCAACGGCATACCACAGGCTTGGAGCCGCTGACCCCCCCCCTGTCAGCGACTCAGTTTAATATTCCTTGCCGTTCCCACGGCATCCTGCAGGTTGCGGAGCCGCTGACCCCTCTGTCAGCGACTCTGTTTAATTTCCTGCCGTTTTTACAGCATCCCTGCTGGTTGCGGAGCCGCTGACCCTGTCAGCGATCTGCTTTATTTCTTGCCATTTTTACGGCATCCCTGCAGCTGGGGAGCCGCTAACTGCACTGTTAGTGGCTCCTTATCTCGCAACCCGATCAATTTTGTCGGTTTTTCCGCATTTGCGGTCGGACTGAAATTTCACCACAGTCCATAACCGGCAAGTTGTCGGGCTGCAAAACTGGCAGGAAACCTCTGTAAAAAGAGGCTCCTGACTAAAACCTCTAGTAAGTAAAAATAAACTTACCTTTAAGTTTAACTTACCACAGGCAGGATCTCAGTCCTGCCTGACTGGTGCTTGCGCCAATGCGGGTGACGTAATGCTGCGCAGGCGTCCTGGCGGGCCTTCTTCACGGAATCACTCACGTGACTCCGAAGTAAAATTCCACAGACTCACCACTCTCTGTGTGAATTTGTGATGAATATTTTTTATTATAGAAACATATGTATGAAAATTGCAATATTTTACATAAACGAAAATACATCATTAAATTACTAATATTGAGATTTAGGACTATATGCTTCTATATGCTTTTTTAATTATTTTTTATAAAGTAAGAAAAGATAGAGATAAATAATGAAAAAAATATGAAAACGAATGTAGTATTAATCGTTATTCCGCCATTGGAGATATAGGCATGATTTATTATATTTCTTTCTTCATCCATTCTAATATTCAGGCCTCAGTCAAGCCCTCGTACCGATCCATTATGACTCTGTAAATATTCAATATATGGAGACCATATCCCTCTGAAGAGATCTAACCTGTCCATTAAGACAAGCCTCAATCTCTCCAGATGAAGAGTCTCCGACATTTCTGTATTCCACATTTTGATTGTAGGGGATGTAGGGCCTTTCCAAAATTTTAATATTAATTTTTTCCCAATTATTAACCCATAATCAATAAAAATTCTCTGGTTTGTTGTTACTATTTGTTCTGTTTCCAATATTCCTAGTATTATTAGCTTTGAATCGGGTGTCAAAGATATATTAACAACATTCGAAATTATCCTAAATATTTCAATCAAAAATGTCGTAATTTTTATACAATTTGTAAATGAGTGTGCCAGATTGGCTTCTAAATGTTGACATTTATCACATATAGGAGATACTTTTGGGAACATATTATGTAATTTGGTTTTTGAATAATATAATCTATGTAATATTTTAAACTGTATAAGAGAGTTTAGCATTTAGCGAACAATGATATATATGTTGTAAACTATCATCCCATATTTCTGGTCTAATAGTTTGACATAATTCATTTTCCCACAATTGTCTATGTATTTCTGTTGATGGAACATCACCTTCCAATAAGATGTTATATATATATGAAATCATTTTTTCTGTATTCGGATGTTTATTCAAACATTCATCTAATATTTCTATCTTTCTATTTCTGAGTTCTTGCGTATTTGCTTTAACATAATCTCTAATTTGTAAGTATCTAAAGTACTCTTTAGATTGTAATCCATAAATTTGTTCTATGTCTTGAAATGAAAGGAAGGAGTTTTCCCTATAGAGATCCCCAATCTTAATAATTCCATTATTTTTCCATTGTGAAAAAGCTTTATCCATCATTGAAGGTTTAAACGTAACATTATTTACAATGCTAAGAGATAGTGGTATAGATTTTAATTTTAATGTTTTCTTTATTTGTTTCCAAATACGTATTCCACTTCCTATTATTGGGTTTTCACTATATGTTTTCTTAGCTAAATTAGTATTAGCGAATATTATAGAACTAATTTCAAAAGGAGAACAATCTTCTTTTTCCATATTTAACCAAGTTGGTTGATTATCTATTTCTTCTAACCAAAAATTCATATTTTTAATGTTAACTGCCCAGTAATAAAACATAAAATTTGGTAGAGCTAGACCTCCATTTATTTTTGGTTTACATAAATGTTTTTTATTTATTCTATGGCACTTATAATCCCAAATGAAGTTAGTGACTAAGGAGTCCACCTTTTTAAAGACATTTTTAGGGAGATATATCGGGATTGATTGGAAAAGGTATAATAATTGTGGAAGAAACACCATTTTTATTATATTAATTTTGCCTATCATCGATATAGGTAAAGTTTTCCAATATATAATATTCTTATTTAATTTGTTCAATAATAGTGGAAAGTTAGCTTTAAATAAGGAGTCAGTCAAATCTTTTTGTTACAGATTCCAAGATATTTAAATTTTTCATTTGTTATCTTAAAAGGCCTCTCTGTGTGAATTTGATCAAACAGAGCAGACCGAGGGTGTCAGGGCTCAAGCTAGAGTTCCTGGCATACCCCGTGGTTCCACGGTTGTGCGTAGTATCACAAATTCAACAATACATTAAGGTCACCAAAAGCCTCAGAGGCTCCGAGTTACCTGTTCTGATCAGTTATAAGAAACATTTCCATAAGGTATCAGTGCAAACTATTTCTAGATGGTTAAACAAAGTTCTGGCAAGTGCAGGAGTGAACACTGACACTTTTAAATCTCACTCAACCAGGGCTGCGTCTAAGTCGGCAGCGAGGGCAATGGATGTCCCTCTCTACCACATCCTAGCGGCTGCAGGATGGGCCAATGAAGAGATGTTCCACAGGTTTTACAACAAACCAATTGCCGGACCGGGGGTGTTTGCTCATACCATTTTAGATTCTGTTCTATAGTTTCCCCCCAGGATGGGAGGGGTTACTATTATTTTCTTTTCATGATTAAAATATCAGTATTATTACCTAACTATGTTATGTCTGAATGCATTAATCTTTTTCACTCATCCATGGTCAATCCATTCAGTGTGTGACGCTTGGACTCATATCCGGAGTGAAATCACAGAGCTCTGAAATCTTCACGTAGTCACTCGCATGACTCCGAAGTAAAATAGTAAGATTAAATGAGAACTTACCAGTTTGAAGTTTGATCTTTATTTTATGAGGAGTTACGATGAGCAATTACATTTCTACCACTCCCAACCCTCATATTATAAATGTCATCTGTTAGTTCTAGTTCTCTCCAAATCTTACTATCTTCAGGTCAACTTCCTTATCTGTGATTTCACACCGCTGCTTTGAAGATTGACGTCATGCGGACTGATGGCCTTCTTCACGTAATCGCTCATCGTAACTCGTTTAATCTTACTATTCATTGCCATAAAAGGCTGTGAAAGGATATTTTTTAGGTGGTGATTGATAGATTCTTGATTAGTATGGGGTTCAGGGATTATGGGGAGAAGGGAGGGGAATGGGGTTAGGAGGGAGAGATGGATCAGCCATGATTGAATGGCGGAGTAGACGACGGGCCGAATGTCCTAATTCTACTATCACTTATGGCTTGATGATCTTATGATCGAAAATGTACACAGTGCTCTAAATGCGGCCTCACCAACGCCTTGTATAACTTTGTCAAGAATAAGAAGGATGCATGGGACAGGCATAGTCAGCTGGGATCAAGTGTACCCTGGGAGGAGTTTCGGGAACTAAGGAGCAAACTAAAAAAATAAATTTGAAGGGCCTGATTCCACACTGTATCACTCTATGACTCTAAGGAGAAAGCCAGGACGGAGGAACTTGAGGCAGTCAATGGAAGTTTCTTGAGAGCAGTCAGTATTACGGCTGAAGGTACTATCGTGTTTGAAGGTAGATAAATCTCCAAGGCCTGAACAGATGTATCCGAGGACATTGTTGGAAACTAGATAGGAAATTGCGGGAGCCCTGGTTGAAATTTACGAGTCATCATTAAATACAGGAGAGGTGCCGGAAGACTGGAGGGTGGCAAATGTTGTGCCTCTTTTCAAGAAGAGTTGCAGGGAAAATGCTGGAAACTATAGGCCGGTGAGTTTAACATCTGTAGTTGGAAAGTTACTGCAGAGTATTCTGAGGGATAGATTATACAGGCATTTGGATGGGCAAGGGTTGATTCGGGATAGTCAGCATGGTTTTGTACAAGGAAGGCTATATCTCACAAATCAGATTGAATATTTTGAAAATGTGCTGAAAAAAGTATGATGAGGGCAGAGCTGTAGATGTTGTGTACATGGACTTCAGTAAAGCATTCGACAAGGATCCACGTGGTAGGCTGCTTTGGAAGGTTAAATTGCATGGGATCCAAGGAGAGATAGCTGAATGGATAGAAAATTGGCTTCATGGAAGGAAGCAGAGGGTGATGGTTGCTTCTCTGACTGGAAGCTTGTGACTAGTGGTGTGCCTCAGGGTTCGGTGCTGGCCCCATTGCTATTTGTCATCTACATCAATGATTTGGATGAGAACACACAGGGCATGATTTGCAAGTTTACTGATGATACAAAAGTAGGAAGATTGACTTGAAAAATTGCAGCAGGATCTGGATTGGTTGGCCAGGTAGGCTGATGAATGGTTGATGGAGATTAATACAGAGAAGGTGTTGCATTTTGGGAAGTCTTACATGGACAGGACCTCCACGGTGAATGGTAGGCCTCTGGGGAGTGTTGTAGAGCAGAGGGAGCTAGCAGTACAGGTATATAGTTCATTGAAGGTGGAGTCACAGGTAGATAGGGTGGTCAAAAAGTGGGCCTTTATCAATCAGAGTATTTAGCATAGAAGTTGGGAGGTCAAGTTGAAGTTACATAAGACATTGCTGAGGCCATGTTTAGAGTTTTGTGTTCAATTCTGAGCACCATTTTTTCGGAACGATGTCAAGCTGGAAAGGGTACAGAGAAGAATTACAATCATGTTGCCAGGACTCGAGGGTTTGAGCTACAGGGAGAGGTTGGGCAAGCTGGGACTCTATTCCTTGGAGAGCTGGAGAATGAGGGGTGACCTTACAGAGGTATACAACATCATGAGTGGAATAGATCGGGTAGATGCGCAGTGTCTCTTGCCCAGAGTACAGGCATCGAGGGCCAGAGGACCTTAAGGTTTAAGGTGAAGGGGAAAATATTTAGTAGGTATCTGGGGGGTAACTTTTTCACACAAAGGATGGTGGGTGTATGGAACATGCTGCCAGAGGAGGTGGTTGAGGCTGGGATTAACATGGAATAATCTTTGGAATTACTGAAGTAACCTTCTTTCCAATTACTACTTTCCTCCCATTGTTTTTGTACTCTTCAGGCTGGTAACTGTGAAATGAGAAGGGTTCCTAATAGAGGGGGTGCCTGTAGTGATAAAGATGTATTGTATGTCCCGTACAACATGATCATGCAGGCCTTACCCAAATTAGCTAGTGGCAGGATTTGGGATGATGATGTAAAAGCCCCATACTACATCTACAAGGTAAGAACATCAATACATTTAATGATGTATGCTGGAATGTAATGCTGAGGCTGGGCAGACTGCATTTGGAGTTATGTGAGCAGTTTTGGGCCCCATATCAGAGGAGGGATATGCTGGCTCTGGAGAGGGTCCAGAGGAGGTTTAGAAGAATGAACCCAGGAATGAGTGGGTTAACATGTGATGAGGTTTTGACAGCACTGGGCCTGTACTCGCTGGAGTTTAGAAGGATGAGGAGGGACCCTATTGAATCTTATGAAATCGTGAAAGATCTGGATGGAGTGAATTTGGAGAGGATGCTTCCACCAGTGGGGGAGTCTCGGACTAGAGGTCATAGCTTCAGAATTAATGGACATTCCTTTAGGAATGAGATGAGGAGGAATTTCTTTAATCAGAGGGTGAAGAATATGTGGAATTCATTACCACAGAAAGTTGTTGAGGCAAAGTCAATGGATATTTTTAAGGCAGAGATAGATTTTTGATCAGTACGTGTGTCAGGGGTTATGGGGAGAGGGCAGGAGAATGGTGTTAAGAAGGAAAGATAGATCAGCAATGATTGAATGGCAGAATAGATTTCAAGTCAAGTCAAGTCACATTTATTTATATAGCACATTTAAAAAACAACTCTGGCGGGGAAAATAAATTGAGAATATAGTGTAATATAGAATATTATCAATGCACTTGTATGTAGAAATTTATGATTTAAGAAATATATAATTACATACTAACATAAAATATAATTAATAAAATTGTGTAATATGTAATATTAAGGCATAGTTTAACTATAACTGATGTTTATTTCATGATGTTAATTATTTGCTAATAAGAATAATGAGTTAAACATGATTGATAAGTATTAATAACATATTAACACATTTTATGGATATAGTAGGCTTAGTCTAGATTGCGCGTAAAGGGGGGGGGGGGATACTCAGATACTTGGAAGCTATCCAAGGGTTTGAATCTGGTTAAGCCCTTGGAACCCGATACAAAAGTTTGAGACTTAATTGTAATAAATATAGGCATATTGATATATAATTGACATAATTACTGTTATATCTAAATATATACTTAATGTTGGAAACTATTTTTTGTTTTGTTTTTCCTCTTTGAAGATACATTTCTAATCTAGTTAATGGAGTGAGTTTTATTTTATACAGTGGCTTGTAAAAGTATTCATACCCCTTGAACTGTTCCACATTTTGTCACGTGGGGATGCTTTTCTTCAGCAGGGACAGGGAAGCTGGTCAGAGTTGATGGGAAGATGGATGGAGCCAAATACAAGGCAATCTTGGAAGAAAACCTGTTAAAGTCTGCAAAAGACTTGAGATTGGGCGGAGGTTCACCTTCCAGCAGGACGACGACCCTAAACATACAGCCAGAGCTACAATGGAATGGTTTAGATCAAAGCATATTCATGTGTTAGAATGACCCAGTCAAAGTCCAGACCTAAATCCAATTGAGAATCTCTGGCAAGACTTGAAAATTGCTGTTCACAGATGCTCTCCATCCAATCTGACTGAGCTTGAGCTATTTTGCAAAGTAGAATGGGCAGAAATTTCAGTCTCTAGATGTGCAAAACTAGTAGAGACATACCCCAAAAGACTTGCAGCTGTAATTGCAGCGAAAGGTGGTTCTACAAAGTATTGACTCAGGGGGGCTGAATACTTTTGCACGCCACTCTTTTCAGTTTTTTATTTGTAATAAAATTTGGAAACCATGTATCATTTGCCTTCCACTTCACAATTATGCACCACTTTATGTTGGTCTATCCCAATAAAATACATTTACGTTTGTGGTTGTAACGTGACAAAATGTGGAAAAGTTCCAGGGGTATGAATACTTTTGCAAGCCACTGTATATATATTTTTGAACTTTGTCTCGCTCTCTCTTCCAATGAATAGCAATTGGTCAAGGGGGCAGAGCGAAACATATAAAAGCATCTACGGAAGTCAATAAGACTTTTTCTACCACCTGTTGGTGGTTTGTTTTTAATTATAATATCTTTATTTTTGGATATTATAATATCACTTATTGTTTGTTAATTATCTTTTCACCACTCTACACTTTTTGGTCTTTTTCAAGGTTTATTCTGAAGGGGAGATGCCAACAAAACTTAACAGCTGGGGATGACCATCCTTCATCTGGAGTTATAAGGTTCTTGGTTGTACCATATAAAGTAAACATAGAAACATAGAAATTAGTTTAAGGAGCAGGCCATTCGGCCCTTCGAACCTGTACCACCATTCAATATGATCATGGCTGATCATCTAACTCAGTATCCTGTACCTGCCTTCTCTCCATACCCCCTGATCCCTTCAGCCACAAGGGCCACATCCAACTCCCTCTTAAATATGGCCAACGAACTGGCCTCAACTACCTTCTGTGGCAGAGAATTCCACAGATTCATCACTCTCTGTGTGAAAACCGATTTTCTCATCTCGGTCCTAAAAGGCTTCCCCCTTATCCTTAAACTGTGACCCCTTGTCCTGGACTTCCCCAACATTGGGAACAATCTTCCTGCATCAAGCCAGTCCAACCCCTTAAGAATTTTGTAAGTCTCTATGAGATCACCCCTCAATCTTCTAAATTCCAGCGAGTACAAGCCAAGTCTATCCAGTCTTTCTTCATATGGAAGTCGTGCCATCCCAGGAATCAGTCTGGTGAACCTTCTCTGTACTCCCTCCATGGCAAGAATGTCTTTCCTCAGATTAGGAGACCAAAACTGTACGCAATACTCTAGGTGTGGCCTCACCAAGACCCTGTACAACTGCAGTAGAACCTCCCTGCTCTTGTACTCAAATCCTTTTGCTATGAATGCCAACATACCATTCGCTTTCTTCAAAGCCTGCTGTACCTGCATGCCTACTTTCAATGACTGGTGTACCATGACACTCAGGTCTCGTTGCATCTCCCCTTTTCCTAATCGGTTACCATTCAAATAATAGTCTACTTTCCTGTTTTTGCCACCAAAGTGGATAACCTCACATTTATCCAAGGTATTAACATGATTCATAATGCAAGACGATAAACAAAAGAAAACTGGTGGAATCACATTTTGTAGTTCGAATATAAGGGGCGCTAATGAACCAATTAAAACCATATAACCATATAACAATTACAGCACGGAAACAGGCCCTCTCGGCCCTTCCAGTCCGTGCCGACCATTTGTTTTCCCCTAGTCCCATCTACCTGCACTCAGACCATACCCCTCCATTCCCTTCACGTCCATATACCTATCCACTTTACTCTTAAATGTTAAAATCGATCCTGCCTCCACCACTTCTGCTGGAAGCTGATTCCACACAGCCACCACCCTCTGAGTAAAGAAGTCCCCCCTCACGTTACCCCGAAACCTCTGTCCCTTAATTCTCATGTCATGCCCTCTTGTTTGAAACTTCCCTACCCTCAATGGGAAAAACGTATCCACGTCAACTCTGTCTATCCCTTTCATCATTTTAAAGACCTCAATCAAGTCCCCCCTTAACCTTCTGCGCTCCAAAGAATAAAGACCTAACTTGTTCAACCTTTCTCTGTAACATAGTTGCTGGAACCCTGGCAACATTCTAGTAAATCTCCTCTGTACTCTCTCTATTTTGTTGACATCCTTCCTATAACTAGGCGACCAAAATTGTACACCATACTCCAGAATTGGTCTTATCAATGCCTTGTACAATTTTAACATTACTTCCCTACTCCTATATTCAATGCTCTGATTTATAAAGGCCAGCACACCAAAGGCTTTCTTTACCACCCTATCTACATGCGATTCCACCTTCAGGGAACTATGCACAGTTATTCCTAGATCCCTCTGTTCCACAGCATTCCTCAATTCCCTACCATTTACCATGTACGTCCTATTTTGATTTGTCCTGCCAAGATGTAGCACTTCACACTTATCAGCATTAAACTCCATATGCCATCTTTCAGCCCACTTTTCCAAATGGCCCAAATGTCTCTGTAGACTTTGATGTCAAACTAACAAGTCTATAATTGCTAGGTTTATTCTTTGAACCCTTTTTAAACAATGGAACAACATGCGCAGTACGCCAATCCTCCGGCACTATTCCTGTTTCTAATGACATTTGGAATATTTCTGTCATAGCTCCTGCTATTTCTACACTAATTTCCCTCAATGTCCTAGGGAATATCCTGTCAGGACCTGGAGACTTATCCACTTTTATATTTTTCAAAAGTGTCCGTACTTCCTCCTCTTTGAATCTCATAGTTTCCATAGCTACTCTACTTTTTTCCCTTACCTCACAGAGTTCAATATCCTTCTCCTTGGTGAATACCGAAGAAAATAAATTGTTCAATATCTCTCCCATCTCTTTTGGCTCTGCAGATAGCTGTCCATTCTATCTCTCTAATGGTCCAATTTTATCCCTCGTTATCCTTTTGCTATTAATATAGCTGTAGAAACCCTTTGGATTTACTTTCACCTTTCTTGCCAAAGCAACCTCATATCTTTTAGCCGTTCCAATTTCTTTCTTAAGATTCTTTTTACATTCTTTATACTCCTCTAGCACCTCATTTACTCCATGCCTCCTATAATTATTGTAGATATCTCTCTTTTTTCGAAACAAGTGTCCAATTTCCCTTGAAAACCATGGCTCTTTCCAATTTTTACTATTTCCTTTCAACCTAACAGGGACATAAAGATTCTGTACTCTTACAATTTCCCCTTTAAATGTCCTCCATTTCTCTTCTACATCCTTCCCATGAAACAAAGTGTCCCAATTCACTCCTTTAAAATCCTTACGCATTCCCTCAAAGTTAGCCTTTCTCCAATCAAAAATCTCTACCCTAGGTCCAGTTCTGACTCTCTCCATAATTATATTGAAACTAATGGTATTGTGATCACTGGTCCCGAAGTGCTCACCAACGCATACCTCCGTCACCTGACCTGCCTCATTTCCTAACAGGAGGTCCAGCACTGCCCCTTCTCTGGTCGATACCTCTATGTACTGCTGCAAAAAAACTATCCTGCACACATTTTACAAACTCCAAACCATCCAGCCCATTTACAGAATGTGTTTCCCAGTCTATTTTTGGAAAATTGAAATCTCCCACAATCACTACCTTGTGCTTACTACTAATATCTGCTATCTCCTTACATATTTGCTCTTCCAATTCACGCTCCCCATTTGGCGGTCTATAATACACCCCTAAAATTGTTGCTACACCGTTCCCACTTCTCAGTTCCACCCAAATAGCCTCCCTAGACGAGCCCTCTAATCTATCCTGCCAAACCACTGCTGTAATATCTTCTCTGCCAAGCAATGCAACACCTCCCCCTCTGGTCCCTCCAATTCTATCACACCTGAAGCAACGAAATCCTAGAATATTTAGTTTCCAATCACAGCCCTCCTGCAACCATGTTTCACTGATTGCCACAACATCATATTTCCAGGTGTCAATCCAGGCCCTAAGTTCGTCCACCTTACTTACAATGCTCCTAGCATTAAAATATACACATTTTAGAAACCCACCATCCCTTATTCTCGGTCTATTATCTTTTTCATCTTTCTCGCCTACATTTTGGATCCGAGTGCTTCCCTTCGCTGCCTCTTGCCCCACACCCTGACCCCTAGCCCCCTCTACCCGAGTCCCTCCCCCTAGCCTTTCTAGTTTAAAGTCTCCCCAGTAGCCTTTGCAAATCTCCCTGCCAGGATATTGATCCCCCTCGGGCTCAAGTGCAACCCGTCCTTTGTGTACAGGGGTAAGATCTTTGCCCAATTAAAAGCCTTAAACAATGACATCATTTTCTTATAAGAGACGCATCTGAAATATCAAACACAGATAAGATTGAAGGCATTACATTTAAGAAGAATGAAGGCAAATTGGATTAGGCAACCATACTACTCTTCATTTACTTCTAAATCTAGAGGCATGGCTATTATCATTCGCAATAGCAGATAAAGAGGGGAGGTACGTCATAGTCACGGGAGAAATTTATTCCACTCCACTTACTTTGATAAATATCTATGCTCTTAATTTTGACTACCCCCAATTCTTTAGTAAAATTTTGGATATAATTTCAGAACGTAACCATCAAAATGTGATAATAGGGGGAGATTTGAATTGTGTTTTAGATCCATATTTGGATAAATCAGCAAAACAAAAAAGGACTAACATAAAATCTAAAACTAGTGAACTCCTAAATACATACATGAAAATACTAATATAACAGATGTATGGAGGATCGCTGACCCAGTATGTACGGAATATTCATTCCATTCAACAGTACATAAAACATATTCACGTATTGATTATTTCTTAGTGGACACAAAACTAATTCCATATACATATAATTCTAAATATCATAATAGTATTATTTCTGAACATTCCCCGTTAACTTTTTCTTTAAAATTAGAGGGAATGCCTGATAAAAATTCATTTTGGATGTTTAACCCCCAAATCTTAAACAACTCACAAGGTTGTACATATTTAAAAGAGCAGATGATGTTCTTCTCTGAGACAAATGATATACCAGATATTTCAATCTCCTTTTAAGGCATTTATTAGAGGAACATCTCATATCAAGCTTTCCAAAATAAAAAGAATAATACTGAACAATTGCAGTTAGAACAAGAAATTAGACAATTAGATTTAGAAAATGCCAAAGAACCAACTATAGATAAACATAATAAGATAACAATACTAAAATATGAATTAAATAAAATTTTATCGGCCAGAATAATAAGATTATTTCAAATTACAAAACAAGAAAATTTTGAATTTGGTGATAAACCTCATAAACTCCTAGCACGCCAACTGAAAAAAAGGGAAACAGAAAATACAATTACTAAAATTAAATCAGATAAAGGGGAATTACTAACACTACCTAAAGATATTAATAAAAGATTTGCTCAATTTTATCAAAACTTATATACATCGAAAACCTCTGCAAATAATACTCAAATTACAAATTTCTTAGACAATTGTAATCTTCCAAAATTAAATATGGTGGAACAAGAGGGATTAGGAGCTCAGAGTACACTACAGGAAATAGAAGAAACAATAAGTTTGTTGAAGAATGGCAAAACACCAGGACCAGACGGCTTTAGTAATTAATTCTATAAAAGATTCTATGAGATAATTTCTCCACGGTTGCAAGATTTATATATACACGGTTTTAAAGAAAATAAACTACCAGAAACACTGAGTCAACTATTACACTTATACCAAAAAAGGATAAAGATCTAGAAGACCCAGGCTCATATAGAGCTATTGCACTCCTAAATACAGACCAAAAAATATTAGCAAAGACCCTAGAGAGAAGATTGAGTAAATATGTTAGAAAACTAATAAATCCGGACCAAACAGGGTTTATACCAAAGAGATACTCATTTAACTATTTGAGACAGCTGTCTAATATAATGTACTCACATAATACTGAAGAAGAAGTAGAAATTATTTCATTGGACGCAGAAAAATCTTTCGATCAAGTAGTATCGCAATATTTATTCAAAGTATTGGAAACATTTAACATGGGAGATAATTTTATCTCATGGGTAAAATTATCATATGATAAGCCGACGGCTAGAATACTGACTAATAATATATTATCTCCGAAATTCCAATTAGCAAGGGGCAATAGGCAGGGGAGCGCGTTATCGCCCCTGCTATTTGCACTAGTGATAGTGCCTTTAGCTGAAAGTATAAGAAGTCATCCGAATATTCATGGATATAATACCAAACATTCAAATAATAAAATTTCATTATATGCAGACGACATATTATTATATATTACAAATTCGCAAATTAGCATACCAAATATACTAAATTTAATAGAGGAATTTGGTTCTTTTTCAGGATATAGAATAAATTGGAACAAAAGCGAAATTATGACGATAAAACCTCAAGAGTCGACACATCTGTTGAAATTCCCTTTTAGAATTACAACAGAAAAATGTAAGTATTTGGGCATCCAAATTACTAGGAACTATAAATCATTAGGAGAAGGATATTGAACTCTGTGAGGTAAGGGAAAAAAGTAGAGCAGCTATGGAAACTATGAGATTCAAAGAGGAGGAAGTACTGACACTTTTGAAAAAGATAAAGGTGGATAAGTCTCCAGGTCCTGACAGGATATTCCCTAGGACATTGAGGGAAGTTAGTGTAGAAATAGCAGGAGCTATGACAGAAATATTTCAAATGTCATTAGAAACGGGAATAGTGCCGGAGGATTGGCGTACTGCGCATGTTGTTCCATTGTTTAAAAAGGGTTCAAAGAATAAACCTAGCAATTATAGACCTATTAGTTTGACGTCAGTGGTGGGCAAATTAATGGAAAGGATACTTAGAGATAATATATATAAGCATCTGGATAAACAGGGTCTGATCAGGAACAGTCAACATGGATTTGTGCCTGGAAGGTCATGTTTGACAAACCTTCTTGAATTTTTTGAAGCGGTAACTAGGGAAATTGATGAGGGTAAAGCAGTGGATGTTGTCTATATGGATTTCAGTAAGGCCTTTGACAAGGTTCCCCATGGAAGGTTGGTTCAGAAGGTTCAATCTTTGGGTGTTAATGGCGGAGTAGCAAGATGGATTCAACAGTGCCTGAATGGGAGATGTCAGAGAGTAATGGTGGATGGCTGTTTGTCAGGTTGGAAGCCGGTGACCAGTGGGGTGCCTCAGGGATCTGTGTTGGGTCCACTGTTGTTTGTCATGTACATCAATGATCTGGATGATGGGGTGGAAAATTGGATAAGTAAGTATGCAGATGATACTAAGATAGGTGGTATTGTGGATAATGAAGTAGATTCTCAAAGTCTACAGAGAGATTTGGGCCATTTGGAAAAGTGGGCTGAAAGATGGCAGATGGAGTTTAATGCTGATAAGTGTGAAGTGCTACATCTTGGCAGGACAAATCAAAATAGGACGTACATGGTAAATGGTAGGGAATTGAGGAATGCTGTGGAACAGAGGGATCTAGGAATAACTGTGTATAGTTCCCTGAAGGTGGAATCGCATGTAGATAGGGTGGTAAAGAAAGTCTTTGGTGTGCTGGCCTTTATAAATCAGAGCATTGAATATAGGAGTAGGGAAGTAATGTTAAAATAGTACAAGGTATTGGTAAGACCAATTCTGGAGTATGGTGTACAATTTTGGTCGCCTAGTTATAGGAAGGATGTCAACAAAATAGAGAGAGTACAGAGGAGATTTACTAGAATGTTGCCAGGGTTCCAGCAACTATGTTGCAGAGAAAGGTTGAACAAGTTAGGTCTTTATTCTTTGGAGCGCAGAAGGTTAAGGGGGACTTGATTGAGGTCTTTAAAATGATGAAAGGGATAGACAGAGTTGACGTGGATAAGCTTTTCCCATTGAGGGTAGGGAAGATTCAAACAAGAGGGCATGACATGAGAATTAAGGGACAGAAGTTTAGGGGTAACGTGAGGGGGACCTTCTTTACTCAGAGGGTGGTGGCTGTGTGGAATGAGCTTCCAGCAGAGGTGGTGGAGGCAGGATCGATTTTAACATTTAAAAGTAAAGTGGATAGGTATATGGACGTGAAGGGAATGGAGGGGTATGGTCTGAGTGCAGGTAGATGGGACTAGGGGAAAACAAATGGTCGGCACGGACTGGAAGGGCCGAGAGGGCCTGTCTCCGTGCTGTAATTATTATATGGTTATATGGTTATTACTCAACGCAAACTATATGCCTTTATTAATTAAATTAAATGGGTTGATTACATTTTGGAAAACACTGCCGATGTCTTCAATAGGCAGAATAAACGCGATAAAAATGATCTTCTTACCACACATATTGTATCTATTTCAATCAATACCAATATACTTACCTAAAAAATTATTTAAAAAACTAGATTCTGATATAAATTTCATATGGGATTATAAATCACACAGAATTAAAAAAAAAACACTTGGGTAAATCTAAAGAATCAGGGAGGGACTGACACTCCCTAACTTATTGTATTATTATTGGGCAGTGAATATTAAAAATATAATCTACTGGTTGGACAGTTCTGCCTAACAGGTAGATTGGATAAGAATGGAGAAAGAGGACTGTTCCCCTTATAATATAGGAGCAATCCTTCTTTCCCCGATAAAACTGAACAATATAATATATAAGAAGAATCCAATTATTCATAGTATAATACGAATTTGGAAACAAATAAAACTAACTTTAAAATTAAGAAAATTATCGCTTCTTTCTACAATAGCTAATAATCCCTCATTCAAACCATTCATTATTGATAAAACGTTTATCCATTGGGAAAGAATAGGAATTAAAACGATGGGAGATATGTATGAAATGGGAACATTTTTATCATTCCAACAATTACAACTAAAATATAATTTGAAAAGTAATCAATATTTCAAATACCTTCAAATTCTATTCCCCACTCCCTACATCCCCCTCCTCTCCCTGTATCCCCCCTCCTCCCCACTCTCCTCACCTCCCCCACTTTCCCCCTCTCCCTCCCTACCCCTTCCTCTCCCTCAAACCCCCCACTCTCCCTCCTCACCTCCCCAGGACCTTTCCCCTCTCCTCCTCCCCAATCCCTTCCTCGCCTCTACCTCCCTCTCCTTTCCCCAACCCTCAGCCACTCCTTCTCTCCATCAGCAGTTCCTTCCTCCACAGGACATTCATTGTTGGCTGTGGCTTAGATCCCATTGACTTGCGTACAGTTTTTATGCAAATAGAAAAAAACTGGTGGTGCACAAGAAAAAAAAGAGAGAGAGAGAGAGAGAGAGAGAGAGAGAGAGAGAGAGAGAGAGAAATTATATAATTTATTCTATCTATCTATATCTATCTCTCTCTATCTATCTATCTACCTACCTACCTATCTATCTTTGCTTGTGGCCCACCTGGCTCGTGCCCCCCCCCCCCCCCCCGGCCCTGGATTAAACCAGCTGCTGTCAACATGCAGGCGCGCAGTTTTCCACGAGTTACGCCCAGGTCGAAATTCCCATAGAAACCAGTAGAAACCAGTAGAGACCTTCTACTGGTTTATACTGGTTTCAGGATCCTAGTGGTTTCTATGGGAATTTCCAGTGGTTCAATATATGATTCCATTAGAAACCAGTAGATCCAACTGGAACGAAGACCAGAAGAAGCCAATAGAAACCAGTAGATTCTATTGGTTTTAAGAGGGGTATAAAATTCCAAAGTCAAACCAGTAGAAACCATTAGAAACCAGTACAGTGTCATGGTTTCAAGTAGGGAGTCAAACCTGTAGAAAACAGTAGAAACCTGTAGAGTCTACTGGTTTGAAATGGTGTGTTACATACGAAGTTAAACCAGTAGAAAAAACCAGTGAAGACCACTACAATTTTGCATGTAAAAATAACAAGTCAAACCACTTGAGACCAATATAAACCAGTAGAGTCTACTGGTTTAAGAGTAGGGTGGCAATAATGTTAAGTCAAACCAGTAGAGTCCAGTAGAGTCTACTGGTTCAAAGAGATTGGAAAAAACATGAAGTCAGACCAGTAGAAACCACTAGAAGCAATTAGAGTCTACTGGTTTGAATTGGGTGGAAAACGCCATGTTAAAAACAGCAGAGACCATTAGAAACCAGAAGTCTACTGGTATAAGAGATTTATAGGGTGGAAAAAATATGAAGTCAAACCAGTAGAATCCAGTAGAGTCTACTGGTTCAAAGAGATTGTAAATAATGCAGTACAACATTAAATATGCAATTCAAACAACAAAAATATAAACACACTTGAAAAAATTATTACATAATTTTAAGAAATCTTAATTTTTTTCGATGCATCAATATTATAACAAACCACGGAGTTACGGCAATTGGTTGCAATACTACGTCATACAATTCGGCCCTTGAGTTCAAGCGAGACAACAAAGAACGCGGGTCAATTTGATTTTCAAGGTATACGACATGCGTGCGTGGCGTGCGACGTGACACATACATCCGGCCAGCGTACGTACGTGCAAACCGTGGGGAACGAACACAACGATATTTCTGAATTATCCTGTACCGTTGAGTGTTAAAATCGATGAGCTCCGCATATTTCTACACAACAGTCTAGCTAGCGTTTACTTTCATTCTTTATGTAATAGCCCATAACGTTATTATAAGTATCGTCCACGCGTCTCTCGAAGTGTCAGCATCATTATTCAAGCCATCACTACCAGTTGATGTTCATGTCGCAACTTCGAGCAATGGCACAGCCAAAATTCTCGTACGCTTACGTGCGTTTCAGAGACGACAATGTCCATTAAGCCATTGTTCGAACCAGTGATATTGTGAAGTTCGATGAAGCCAGTGGGTATTGTGTACTATCAAAGCAAACATGTGGATTTTAATGTCTGAATGATTGATTGTATTTGTTGACGTAGAAAATAGTAATAGAAACCAGCAGTGGTCTGTAGAACTATTATGACTTATGGTTGTATGGCTGAAGGTTTGCAGTTTCTTGTGTCTCTATCTTCTGCTATAACTTCATCTACAAGTTTGCAGATGACACCACCGTAGCGGGCCAGATCTCAAACAATGATGAGATGGAGTACATGAAGATAGAGAGTAACATGGTGTCAAGCCAACAACCTCTCCCTCAATGTCAGCAAGACAAAGTTATTGAAAAAAACCACACAGAGTGCAGGAGTAACTCAGGTCAGGCAGCATCGCTGAAGAAGATGGATAGGTTTTAAAGAAGGAACTGCAGATGCTGGAGAATCGAGGGTACACATAAAGCTGGAGAAACTCAGCGGGTGCAGCAGCATCTAAGGAGCGAAGGAGATAGGCGACGTTTCGGGCCGAGACCCTTCTTCAGACGATGGATAGGTGATGTTTCATGTCGGGACCATAATTCAGACCAAAGGAAACGAGGTGGGGTATACGCTTGAGTCAACATCAATGGTGCTGAAGTTGAGTGCGTCAACTTCCTAGGCATAAATATCACAATCAATTTGTCCTGGTCTACCCACTCTGATGCTACTGCCAATACTACATTCTGCACTCTGGTATTTTTCTTCTTGCATTACCTGTCATACTTATATACTGCTCGATTGTACTCATGCATTATATGATTTGACCAGATAGCATGCAAACAAGTATTTTCATTGTATATCAGAATGTTAATCCTGGCCAAATTGGAGGGGCCAGGACCCTAAAATTGAGTAAAGGCTTCTGGGCTGCTAGACCATTTGTTCAATTTAAAAGTGCCTTCTGTGGAAATGGTACAAGCTGCAGAATGGTGCCAGTTTGTCTAGAGCCTAGTTCAGAGCTGCTTGAAAAAAATTGAACATCTGCAGGAATGGCAATTATGTGCAAAATGCATAGAATGGATTGGATGAATGCAAACCAGATATACACGTTGTAAATAATGTTGCAAAACTTTACTTTGCTGGATGTTGATTGGATTTGAGCCTTGTCTGGTTTTCTTGCATATCAGGGCACATGTTGCGATGTTCGTTTTCTTTGAGAAACACTGTTTGAATACAATGCATTAGCCACTGTATGATTGGGTTAGGGAAATGTCTGTCATGTACGGGATTAATTGATATCTGCAATTGGATTGTAAAGCGACCACCCCCCATGTGGTTTCGGCCCCTCGAGGTTCGGGGACCTATAATAGTCTGCTCCCACGAGGTCCGATGTTGATCTTCTGGGAGAGCACTTAGGACTGCGTGACCTTCTGGAGTGTTTCTGTTTGAGCAAGGCCAGGAGGGCTTGAGCAGGCAGATACAAGGTCGAACCTGCGGTGGTTAGGTAACTGTAGTGGAACTGTAATTGTGTTTTGTCAAAATAAAGATTTGTTGCACAAGTGCTTGACTCAGTAGTTTTTGATGGTTTAATAACCATTATAGCCGCGGAAAACTGTTTATACTAATGGAACTAGAAACTTAATTGTTGTCAAGTCATTTATTTCTAACATTCGAAGATCCATTCCACAACTGGGGCAAAATATATACTAGGCAATTGACTTCAGTCTCAGAGGGAGCAGACCGAGAATAAAAAATGGCGGGAAATGGCAGTTTTGTTGGTCTACTTCTCGTACTAATACTACAATCTAAATGGTATTAGAAATGTATTAGAAATTAGAAATGTTAGTGTGAGGGATAAAGGGATTAAACCCTATTAAAGAAAGGAGTTTTAAAGAGAATTCAAACAGAGAGGGGCTGGAGAAAGGATTCTGACACAGCAGTGTCTGAAGGTTGCCAGACCCATCCTTGAGGCCTTGTGTAAGAAGAGATAGCTTTGTATAGCTAGAGAAGGGGGTGATGTAGAGAGATCCCTATCAGTGGAAAGGAGTGATGGATGGGACCCTTGTCACTATAGCTTAGCTTTAGTACTGATATAGGAAAACTGAGAGGGTTCACTAGGAGGTGAGTAAAACTGGGCCAGATCATGAGCAATTGAGCATGCTTAATAGAATAAATGAATATTACAACACACCCCTGGTCAAGAAATTGCTCATTACCATGAACATGTTTGAACATGCAATGTATGATATGGGAGGTGCGAGGGGATGTACGGTGGGTTGTACCTACAGATTGTGCACCTCCGACCCTGATTGGAGAAAGGTCCGGAGGGGAGATTGAATGTAAGATTTTGTGTATAAAGGGGGATGATCTCGCTGGCTTCGGTGTGTCTCGAGTTGGAGAGGCACCCGGTCTGCAGACTCGTAAAATAAAGAAATCTCTTGCTTCCAGGATTTAGTCTTTGAGTATTAATTGTGAGCATAAAGGGTATCTCACAAATTGGGGGCTCGTTCGCGATCGCCACTCCGGCTGCTTGGTGGAGGCAAAGAAGGAGGGGACGGTGCACCCTGCTGATTTCAGCAGGCTCTGATCTCCTTGCTTGCCATCAGCAGTTTGAGCGAGTGATATTCGGTTGAAAAGACTCGGGAAGCAAGAGGGGGTGTAAGGTAAATACGTACGGGACGGTCGAGTGATTCTTGTGCACAGGACCCAGGTAAGAAAAACGACTATTAAGTATTGCCTGGGCGACCGGGGTTTGTCGGACGGGAATAGTCCGACAAGGTAATGGGAAACCGGAATGGTAAGCAATGGGGGAGGTTATTGTAAGGTAACGGACAATGCTTTGTATCATCGCAACTTAAAAAGGGGAAGTTGGAAAATGTAGGTTGCTTGGCTTCTATAGATTTCTTTTCAGTAAAGTTAATTTGGAAAATTGTTAGTCGTATGTATTTAAACTAGGAATTGGAATTTGGGAATTGCTGGATATCTTCAAAAGTTGCATATCAATGCTGGACATTTTCAAAAGTTGCAAATCAGGATGAAGTTGGTAATCATACACAGTATAATCCAGGCCACCAGCGGAGTGCATTGTCACTAAACAAGGATTCAGCGAGCATTGGGGGAATGGTTTGAACAAAATTAGAAATAAGTTAATTGCTGAACAACAAGCAGCTTTTATGGTTTGTTTAGATAAACATTCTGGTTGGAGAAGGGTAATAAATTAATGGGGCCCAGAAAAACAAAAAGGAGTTGGCAGACAATGATGTCAATAAGGGGAAGTTTGTTTACTTCAGAAGAAAGACAGATGGTCAGACAGGCAGGAGAAGGGGTTACAGGATTAAAGCGAGAGCAGTAAAATATCCCATTACGGCACGAATTGGAGTAACCAAACAGAAGAAGTGTGAGAGATCTCAGGGAGATAACAATCAAGGGAATCAGAGAAGCCATTCCCAAGGGACAGATTTTCGAACGGGCTTTTGAAAATCAGCAGAACAAGGACGAACCTCCAACAGTGTTTTTACAAAGGTTAAGGAAACATGTCCAGCAGTATTTGGGGATAGACCCTGATACGACCGCAGGTCAGCAGTTGTTGAAGGTTAATTTTGTAACAAAATCATGGCCAGATATTAGAAAGAAATTGGAAAAATTGGAACATTGGAATGAAAAACCATTGAATCAGTTGTTAACAGAGGCTCAAAAGGTATATGTAAGACGGGATGAGGAGAAACAGAAGGGAAAGGCAAAAATGATGTTGCAAGCAGTACAGCAAGTAGTATTGGAGGACGAGGAAGAGGTGAATGGAGGGACCGAAGTTGGGGTCCCCGGGAAAACAAGGAACAAGGATCAGGAGGGTGGTACACGGGGCCACCCTGGTGTTATTATTGTAAAGAGGGAATGTCCTAAGCGACGACGGGAGGTGCAGTCGTACGCACTCATGGAGGAAGAATAGGGGAGTCAGGGGTTCCGCTCCCAGGGGTGTATGGGATACACACGGGAACCTCTGGTAAATTTGAAATTAGGACCCCAGGGAGAGGATATGATATTTATGGTAGATTCGGGAGCAGAAAGATCGAGTATAACTAAGGTACCAGAAGGAATGAGATTGGGTAAAAAAACAGGTTAGAATCTCAGGGGTAGAAGGGAAAGTGATGACATTACCCGAGGTAGAAGGGGTGGTGGTAAAAATATGAGAATCGGGAAACTATAGAAGATTTAATCTTGTACCCCAGGCAGGGATAAATTTGATGGGAGAGACTTACAAATGAGAAACAGCCCCCGTAGGGGGACAGATAATAGTCCAATTGTATAAATTGACCACGGAGGACGAGGGAAGAATAGTCCCGCAGGTGTGGGCCAAGGAAGGAAACCGGGGAGGGCTGCAGATCCCATCCTTGAGAATAGCTTTGAAAAAAGAAGGTGAGATAGTACGGGTAAGGCAATATCCAATTTCTATGGAAGGAAGGAGAGGACTTCAGCCAATTATAGAGAACTTACTAAAGGACGGAATATTAGAGAGTTGTATGTCCCCATATAACACCCCCGTACTCCCCCTAAGGAAAACCGACGGGACGTTCAGATTGGTCCGGGATCTCAGGGAATTAAATAAGGTAGTCAGAACGCGACACCCGGTGGTCCCGAACCCGTATACCATAATGGGACGGATACCCCCGAATCACAAGTGGTTCAGTGTGGTAGATTTAAAAGACGCATTTTGGAGCTGTCCCCTGGCTGAAGAGAGCAGGGACCTTTTTGCGTTTGAATGGGAAAACCCAGAGACCCAAAGGAAACAGCAGTATCGGTGGACTACACTCCCTCAGGGATTTACAGAGTCATAGAAACATAGAAATTAGGTGCAGGAGTAGGCCATTCAGCCCTTCGAGCCTGCACCGCCATTCAATATGATCATGGCTGATCATCCAACTCAGTATCCCGTACCTGCCTTCTCTCCATACCCTCTGATCCCCTTAGCCACAAGGGCCACATCCAACTCACTCTTAAATATAGCCAATGAACTGGCCTCAACTACCCTCTGTGGCAGAGAGTTCCAGAGACTCACCACTCTCTGTGTGAAAAAAGTCTTTCTCATCTCGGTCTTAAAGGATTTCCCCCTTATCCTTAAGCTGTGACCCCTTGTCCTGGACTTCCCCCAACATCGGGAACAATCTTCCTGCATCTAGCCAGTCCAACCCCTTAAGAATTTTGTAAGTTTCTATAAGATCCCCTCTTAATCTCCTAAATTCCAGAGAGTATAAACCAAGTCTATCCAGTCTTTCTTCATAAGACAGTCCTGACATCCCAGGAATCAGTCTGGTGAACCTTCTCTGCACTCCCTCTATGGCAATAATGTCCTTCCTCAGATTTGGAGACCAAAACTGCACGCAATACTCCAGGTGTGGTCTCACCAAAGACCCTGTACAACTGAAGTAGAACCTCCTGCTCCTGTACTCAAATCCTTTTGCTATGAAAGCTAACATACCATTCGCTTTTTTTCACTGCCTGCTGCACCTGCATGCCTACTTTCAATGACTGGTGTACCATGACACCCAGGTCTCGCTGCATCTCCCCTTTTCCTAATCGGCCACCATTTAAATAATAGTCTGCTTTCCTGTTTTTGCCACCAAAGTGGATAACCTCACATTTATCCACATTATACTGCATCTGCCAAACATTTGCCCACTCACCCAGCCTATCCAAGTCACCTTGCAGTCTCCTAGCATCCTCCTCACAGCGAACACTGCCCCCCAGCTTAGTGTCATCCGCAAACTTGGAGATATTGCCTTCAATTCCCTCATCCAGATCATTAATATATATTGTAAATAGCTGGGGTCCCAGCACTGAGCCCTGCGGTACCCCACTAGTTACTGCCTGCCATTGTGAAAAGGACCCGTTTACTCCTACTCTTTGCTTCCTGTTTGCCAGCCAGTTCTCTATCCACATCAATACTGAACCCCTAATACCGTATGCTTTAAGTTTGTATACTAATCTCTTATGTGGGACCCGAACATGTTTGGACAGATATTAGAACAAGTATTAGAGGACGTCCCGAGGACTGATGAGATACAGCTGTTGCAGTATGTGGACGATTTATTACTATCTGAGAAGTAAGACATTGAGTTTAGAATGAGAAAGAAGGCAGATCAGAAAGGATTAAAGTGGGAAGCAGAGAGATGAATTGATGAGACTGCTTTAGAAAGAAAGAGCGTGAAAAAGGAAAGACAATGTTGTCAGTAACAACAGACCTGGTTGAAAAAGTCTGAAATAAGTGATGCAACCGACACACAGTGAGTCCTATGACAGAGCCAAACAGGGGCCAGAGATTCCATGCCAATAATAAATGTATTTGGGAGAGTGTTTTTTCTCAAATGCCCTATCGGGAGTGAAATAAATCTGGATCTAAGCCCAGACAAGGCTAGTAAGGAGATAGGTAATGGATAAGGTGTGTTGGGGATGTGAACAGTACGATAATCAGGAAATAATAATATTCATAATAATAATAATAATAATAATAATGATCTTAATAATAATATTAAGATAATGGTGAACATAGCTATGGTAAGAACATTAAGAAGAGGTATTAAATACCCTAGGCTAGGATGCGCAGCGTTTTAAATACTAAGCGCCGTGTTTTTAATCAGATGTTGTAGGCAGATTTGGAAGGTGTTGATATAGTATGTGAATGATTTGCTGGTTTGTTCCACAAGGGGGACAGTGAGGAGCAATGTGAGAAAGAGACATTGTAATTATCTTGGAAAAGATGGCACAGGAGGTCATGATGTATCAAGAAGAAGTTTTTGTTTTTCATTTGTCAGCAGCAGGTAGAATATTTTGGACGAGTAATATCTAAAGAAGTAAAAGCTATAGTGCAGGATCAAATTGGAAGCTTGCCTGCAATCTTGCTTAGCTCAATTGGCAGAAATTAAGCTTTAAGAGCAGCATATGTACACGACCCTGGAGTCTGGCATATGTTTGGAGCAGTAGAGAAACAGAAAGGCTTGAGAAAAGCAACGAGACCCATGCAAAGTTAGCAGTGTCCCCCTATGGAAATGTTGTTTGGGTTATCTTATTGGGAAGGTGGAAGGCACACCAACCTTTGAGGGAGGTGATGTATTCTTGAGGAACTATTTACTGGCAGTGTCCCGTTCCTTACAGAATTAAAAGCGAAAGGATTAGATGGCTCAAAGCCCGCCACATGACTTTCCAATACAGCTGTAAAGGCCGGCGACTGGGTACTGGTCAAAAATTGGAAGGAGGAGAAACTCCAGCCCTGGTGTACGGCCCATACCTAGTCATTACTGACAACCGAGACAGCAATACGAATAAAAAGAAAAAGGGTGGACCCACGCGATCCGGGAAAGGACCCGTCGATCCACCGTTCCTGAGGAGGAGGAAACAGTGGACGTGAAGCCGGGAAGTAAACCCCTAACAAGTAATTTTAAAAAGAAAAGCATTGAATGTATAACTGACAGTATGAAAGGAGCAGTCGTGGATTGTTTGCTTGGTATTAATTGTTGTAAAAGGTATTAATAATTGTGATAAATGTTATCATCCTATTCAATACAGAGGGGTAATAACCAGATCATTTACCTATCATTCCCATGTGAACAAAGCATGCCATGACCGAAAGAATAGAATCATTTTTGCAAAGAGGGGGAAAGGAGTATGAAATGGCAGGCAATAGGGGATATATAGGGAAGTTTGGGCCGTTACCTGCCCAAGGTGAGAGAGATGGGTTTGTGTAAAGCAGTTAGTTTTCCCTTCTCAGATCGTAAAGGGGCAATAGATAAACGAAGGAGGAAGTAATAAAGAGGTTACTAAGGTAACGTAGTCACTAAGCCTCCCCCTCCCCCACATACTCAGCCTCAGTGCACCAGACACAGTACGAAGAAATCAAGAAGAGCAGATGATCGAAATCCCTGAAGGAGAAAAAAAAACCTGTTTGTGGACTTGGCCACCCGAATAGCTGGGACCCTGAATGGACATCTAACTGTTGGGTCTGCGGAGGACCGCTGATGAATTCACGCTGGCCATGGAAGGATCCCATTGTTGAAATAAGGGACCTGATGGGGTGGAACCTGACAATCGGTTGGACAAGACCGAATCCCCAGGTATGGGTCCCCTGACAGATGCTCCGGTCGGGACTGAGTGTATCGCTAGGCCCTGGGCAAAAGGATGCCGTCCTAGTAGGCAGCAGCCCCTGCCAGCGCATCGTCACCCAGTGGCCAAATCAATACCCGAGTGTGGTGGCCAGAGGAGCCTAAATGGTATCTAACTAAGAAATATGGGAAAAACTGCACTATCTGGAATGGAGATTGATGGAGTGGAATCAGCCGGACTATGGAACCTGCACCGGAAATAACCCTTACCAGGGGATCCCAGTATTGCGAGATATATTGGAACAAGGTTTTGCCTCTAGTGGGCCGCCCCTGAAGGATTGTTATGGATATGCGGATACAAGGCATACTCGGTGTTTACCGATGAATTGGAGTGGGACATGTTTTTATGGACTGGTAACAACCTGGATTCTTCCTGTTAAACCCCAAAGAAGGCCGTCGTTTAGGAACACCTGTATTTGATGACCTATACGGAAAAAGAGGAAAATAGACATTGGAGAATGGCAAGATGATGAGTGGCCACCAGCAAGAATCATCTCATACTACGACCAGCCACCTGGCACAGGATGGATCCTGGGGCTACCGAACACCATATACATGTTAAAAACCGGATCATAAGGCTTCAGGCAGTACTGGAGGTAATTACCAACCCGAAACTGCGGGAGCGCTGGAGATGCTGGCAAAGTCAGCAGACGCAGATGAGAAACAGCGAGCGATAAAAAAAAAAAAAAAAAAAAAAAATACCAGAACAGGTTAACCCTAATTACCTCCTGGCAGAAGAAGGAGGGTATGCGGGTAAATTCAACCTCTCTAATTGCTGTTTGAAACATCGATGATAATGGACAGGGCAGTGATGGACATATCAGAAGGGATCCGGAAGTTGCGCATGTTCCAATACAAAAGTGGAATTTTCGATTATGGGAACCCAATGATGGGATTCTATCCTCGGAGAACATGGTGGAGAACATGGGACTTGTGTTTCTTTCATGTGCATGGCTGACCCCCCCTGGGGATCTTTATCCCCTGTTGTATCCCTTGTTTTTAGGGAACTTATTACCAGAAGTATGTCAATGCAGGCTGTAGTCCATGCCTATGGAGAGAAAGGGGAAAATACAGAAAATAATGATAAATGCGGCCAGGGGAAGTTTATGATTTACAGGAGGAGAAGGTTGGACGATGTTACGTCAGTTCGAATTGAAGAACTTAAAATGAGGGTTTAATCAGTGTATGCGTAGCAAAAGAAAAAGGGAGGATTGTGCGGGGATAAAGGGATTAAACCCTATTAAAGAAAGGAGTTTTAAAAGAGAATACAAAACAGAGAGGGGCTGGAGAAAGGATTCTGACACAGCAGTGCCTGAAGGTTGCCAGACCCATCCTTGAGGCCTTGAGTAAGAAGAGAATAGCTTTGTATAGCAGAGAAGGGGGTGATGTAGAGAGATCCCTATCAGTGGAAAGGAGTGATGGATGGAACCCTTGTCACTACCAGCTTAGCTTTAGTACTGATATAGGAAAACTGAGAGGGTTCACTAGAGGTGAGTAAAACTGGCCAGTCATGAGCAATTGAGCAATGCTTAATAGAATAAATGAATGATTACAACAACACACCCCTGGTCAAGAAATTGCTCATTAATTACCATGAACATGATTGAACATGCAATGTATGATATGGGAGGTGCGAGGGGATGTACGGTGGGTTGTACCTACAGATTGTGCACCTCCGACCCTGATTGGAGAAAGGTCCGGAGGGGAGATTGAATGTAAGATTTTGTGTATAAAGGGGGATGATCTCGCTGGCTTCGGTGTGTCTCGAGTTGGAGAGGCACCCGGTCTGCAGACTCGTAAAATAAAGACATCTCTTGCTTCCAGGATTTAGTCTTTGAGTATTAATTGTGAGCATAAAGGGTATCTCACATTAGCTACAATGTAACATTGATTGTGAGACACTGAGGAAATGTGTAATATTTCATGCATACTCTCATCATAAAAATGTGAAAAAAAAGGTGGCTTCAAAACTTTTTGCTCGCCCGAATCGGGCAGACATTTTTTAGTCATTGTTCCAAAACACTTGCCTGACTTTGATTTTCACTTACCCTGAGCAATCAGGCAAGTGCTTATGTAGCACCTTGTATGCAGCTTTTATCTGTCACGATATATGTACTGTTTTAAAATATTTCGATTCTTCTAGACTAACTTACGTATAGAGATCTAGACCTGTATGCCCCTTCAATTTCTGTTATTAACTCTTCATCGATGATTACAGCAGCCTCCATCCATTTTTGATGAACGTTTATATAATGTCAACGAGTAGAACAATCATGTAATCTGTAGCTCAAAGAAATGAGACATGGAAATTGTTTGGAAATTCAAACTTAATTTAAACCCCACTATGTCAAACAGGGATGTTGTCAATAGTCAGGGAAAGTAGTTTGAGTGCACAAGCACCAAAAGCCGTCACCTAAAATGTAACCGAGTGTATGCATGAGCATTTGATAATTCAAATGTCTACTGTATTCATGGCGGTCATGATGTTCTTTGTTTTTAATGTTACCAGATCTTCTTTTTCATGTCTTTCAGAGTATTATACATGTTTCTTGCCACATGAATCCTCTCATTCATTGCTAAACCAAAATATGGCAATTGTTTTAACACTACCTCATAGAATTCAATTTATTTCCCCATGATGTCGAGAAAAAGCTGTTTACTTCTCTCTATGGAATGTTGTCGATAGGGAAAGTAGTTGATGGCGCTATAAAACTCAGTCCCCTAAATTAGATAAGTATTCATTACCATTTGTTAATTCAAATGTGGACTGTGGCATCATGTGTTCTTTTTGTTTTTACGTTACCAGAGCTTTTTTCTTATGTGCCATTCTATTACACTGTATTATACATTATATTTCTTGCCGTGAATCTCTCATCTTGTAAACCAAAGAATTATATGATTGTTTTAATGCTACCTCACAGAATATCACTTTGCCCAAAACAAAGGTGTATAATTTTTTGAACAACTGCTTTCTATTGCTGTCATAAGTCAATATCATATATTGGTTATGTCCCATGAAATTCCCAGTTTTTCCTTCATTGGAAGTCACATGAAATTCATTGAGGTCTTACAAGACAATCACCTAAAATTCAAGTAACTAAAGAGCAAGTTGAGAATGAGAAATCCATTGAAGTTACTATAAATGCCATGTGTTCGCTACAGGTATTTACTATTCATAGAACGTAGAAAAATTATTTGCTATGGATGTAAAGAAGAATTTTGAACTGGAAAATAGCACCCCGTTAAAAGTGCAATACATATTGGTGTGCTCCCTAAGTAATATTCCTTCGTGTGTGCCAAGCAACTGAGTTGATTTATGATCCACCTACTGTATCTGTATTAAAAGTTCATCATCTGAATCACGATATTGAACATGTAAAAAAAAAATCTTTTGTGTGTATGCAATTTTATATAGGCATGAGTTTGTGTGATTGTTGTGGAATGTGTTGTTGTACGTAAGCCTCCATTGGTTTTTAGCATTCAGATATGTTAAGTCCATTCGCACCTGCTGACTCTGGTTGCAACATTCCAAATCTACTTTTCCTACCATGCCTGCCGATTGTCAATCTAACAGTCCAGTGGAAGCATCCAAATACTCTGAAACTGCTCTTTACTGGAACTCTTCTCTACTGGAGCCCATTAGGGATTCCTCCTGGTTCTACTGGGTTTGTACTGGTTCCATTGTATTAAGCTACACTGGTCTTCTACTGTTGTTGTAAAAATTCCACTGTTCTACTCGTTCATATGGGAACTTAAATTGGTCTTTACTGGTTTCAGTAGTGAATTCCAACTGGTTACTACTGTTCCTATGGGAATTTAATTGGTCTTTACTGATTCCAGTAGAATTCCAACAGGTTTCTACTGGTTCCAATGGGAATTTTAATTGGTCTTTACTGATCCAGTAGGAAACTCCAACTGACTTCAATGGCAGTTTGATTAGTCTTTACTGTTCCAGAGGAAATCCCACTGTTTTCTACTGTTCCAGTAGTGAAATCCCATCTGGTTTTCTACTGGTTATCAAGAATTAATTTGTACTGGTTTCTACCTGTTTCCATAAGATTTGTAACTGGTTTCTACTGGTTCCAGTAAGGCATCCATCTGGTTCCCTACGTGGTTTCCATAATACCTTGAACTGTTCTACTGTTCCATGAAGATTTGTACTGGTTTCTACTGTTCCAGTAGAAATCCATCTGGTTTTCTACTGTTTCCTGAATAAATTTCCTGGTTTCTACGGTTCCATGAAGAATTGCACTGTTTCTACAGGTTCCAAGAAGAGATTTGTACTGTTCTGCTACATGGCACCATTAGGAAAGACCTATTGGTTATCTAACTGTATTATTTCAATTTCCATATTAAAACCTCAGTAGAGAATTGGGACCATTAGAAATCAGACTCTACAGGTTTTAAGCACTACTGGTTTCTATTGGAATTTCGACCTGGCGTCACCACCCACCGTTCTTCAAAAGGCACAGAAAAATGAGCAAGTTTCTGGCAATCCAGAGGTTCAAGAGCAGAACACCAAATCAAAACCATGGAGGGGACCGGGAACAGGGATGGGCACACCATTTTTGACAGCCGCTGCATGCATGCACACACCATCACCTACACGCGCGAGCTTTCGGAGCTCAATCCAGCGCTAAATGACAGCCCACTCTGCTGTCACACCTCTGGACTGACGAACCCCGCGCTGCTCCTCCGAGCTAGCTACCCATATTTTCCACAAGCCAGGCATGTTTAACCATGCAGAGTTGAGCCCTGGATTTAGCGCCTGGTTTCTCTGCTCTGGCTGTGGGCCAGGGGTGGGGGGGGTACAGCTCGTGTCGACTCCCGACCTCTCTGGCCCACCCATGGGGGATGGGTGGGGCACTCGGTGGGGACGGACAGCGCCGGAGACCCGGCCGGGAATCGATCCTGGCTGCGGATGAGGTGCAGGTCTGGGCCCGACTCACCTCCTTCAACGACCGCGCTGTGTCTTCGAATTTCCCCCGCCCCCGCCCCCCTCCCCCCCCCCCATCCTTCCCACCTCCACTCACCGCATTCTATCCTCCGTCCCACCTCCAATCATCGCGCTGAATCATCATGTCCAGCCCCCAATGCCTGCTGACCGACGTCTCTCTCCTCTCCTCGTCCAATCGGCACCCGCGATCACAGTCCCACCACCCCATTTGTCTACGGAAAGCGGAGATTTTAAAATTCCTGATGACCATAACTTGGGAAGGGATGTCCCCACCTATCAACACCTGGGGGATGTGTCCCCTGCTGCCCCCCCCGGTTTTCCGCCCCTGCCCGATGGGGTGTCACCGTAGGTAATTGGCACTCACCGAGCTTTCCGACGCTTGATCACTTGCTTTTGAAGACCTTTCTCCTCGTGGACTGCCGCCATGAGTGAGTCACGCCAATCCCCCTGTTTGTGGGAACTGGGAGCTAGGATATTCAGGGTTACACAAAAAGCTGGAGAAACTCAGCGGCTGCAGCAGCATCTAAGGAGCGAAGGAGATAGGCGACGTTTCGGGTCGAGACCCTTCTTCAGCTAGGATATTCATCCTGGTTTTACAAGCTGAGAGACTGTCTCGTTTGAAATCTGTTGTTTTCCAATTTGCAACATTTCGTGAAATGGTTTATTTTATTACAGAGCCTGCAGTTTTCCAAATGCCGTACACCGGTCATGAATTTAAGTGTGTGAACCTCCACAATTAATGCAATTAGTAATCCATCTTAGGCTGTTAACTGGCCCCTGAAACTTCTGACACCATATGGTTTAGAGTACCTTGTAATAATAAAAGACCTCACATCGCACCATGTCAGGTTATACACTAATTATTTAGAACAAAACACTTACAAGCTCTCAACTTGGAAGTTTCACAGTAGAGACGTGCTGAGTGCAGTAAACCGCGATGCTAAAAAGCAAGTGGGCATAACTACAAAAGCATTGACTCAACCATGTGCCACTAATCTACATCCTCTCTCCCCATACTCTCTCCGTCCCTCTCTCTCACACCCACTCCAACACTCCCACTTCCCCCTCCCCCCCTCTCAACCCCACACCCACACCCACCCCCCGCTCACCCCCTCCACCCAAGTCCCCTCATCTCTCTACATCTGCCCCCTGTGTGTGGAGGGTATGTAGTGTGTGTGTGACGTGCAAGCTCCCCCCCTCACTCACGCATTGAGAGATGGGACCCCTTGGTCCCAGTATTATATAAAATTCGTGTGTGGGTGTGTATCATGTTTGTGTAGTTGTGTGTGTGTGTCATTTTGAGTGATTCACATCTCCATCGGTAACACCAACGCTGTAACGGTGAAATGTTTACATATTCCAGTGGATATTTACCTCATGATTACGAAGACCCCTCAATCTGAAAATTTGTTAATTATTTCCGGACTTTGGCGGACTTCCGGTGGCGCTATGGAGGGCTAGAGGATAACGCCAGCCAGCTCTCCACGAAAAAAACTGAAAAAACGGGGATTAAGGACCTACCCGCGTCGCTGCTTGCTGCCCTGCTGTTTTCAGCACCGAGTGTTTGTGGAGAGACTCACCGCGCGCGACAAATCAAAGCCCGCCACTTTGACTTCCAATACATGCTGTAAGGCCGCGACTGGTACTGACAAATAGGAAGGAGGAAACTCCAGCCCAGGTGGACCGGCCCATACCTAGTATTAACTGAACAAACCGAAACAGCAATACGATTAAAGAAAAAGGGTGTACCCACGCGATCCGGGTTAAAGGACCCGTTCGTTCCACCCCGTTCCTGAAGGGAGGAGGAACAGTTACGGTGAAGCCGGAGTAAACCCCTAAACATAAATTTTAAAAAAGAAAAGCATTGAATGTATAACTGACAGTAAAATGAAATGAGTAAGTCGTGTATAGTTTGCTTTTGTAAGTCATTGTTGTTAAAAGGAATTAATAATTGTGATAAATGTTATCATCCTATTCAATACAGAGGGTAATAACCAGAATCATTTACTATCATTCCATGGGAAACAAAGCATTGGCCATGACCGAAAGACTAGAATCATTTTGTAAGAGGGGGAGAGGATAACTTTGATGCAAGCAAATAGGGGAAAAATAGGGAAGTTTTGGGGC
This sequence comes from Okamejei kenojei, assembly GCA_035221665.1. Taxonomy (NCBI): domain Eukaryota; kingdom Metazoa; phylum Chordata; class Chondrichthyes; order Rajiformes; family Rajidae; genus Okamejei; species Okamejei kenojei. Next base: position 81,546,414 of record CM069140.1, on the reverse strand, counting down.
CGTTAACCTGCCCAAGGGGAGAGAGGATGGGGTTTGTGTATCAGTTTAGTTTTCCCTTCTCAGATCGCAAAAGTGGGCAATAGATAAGACAAGAGGAAGTAATAAAAGAGGTTACTAAGGTAGTATTCACTAAGCCTCCCCCTCCCCCACATACTCACTCAGTGACCAGACACTGTAACAAGAAATCAAGAAGCAGATCGAAATTCCCTGAGGAGAAAAAAAACTCCTGTTTGTGGGACTTGGCCACGCCTAATACAGGACCAGAATGTGACTAACTTTGGGTCTGCCGGAGGACCGCTGATGAAATCAACCGGCAGGCCATGGAGAGGATCCCTTGGTTGAAATATGGACCTGATGGGGTGGAACCTGACAATTGGACAAGACGAGATCCCCAGGTATGGGTCCTGACAGATTCTCCGTCGGGACTGAGTGTAATCGCTAAGGCCCTGGGCAAAGGATGCCGTCCTAGTAGTTCACACCCCTGCAGCGCATCGTCACCCAGTGCCCAAATCTGTCCCGAGTGTGGTGGCCAAGGAGCCTAAATGGTATCTAACTAAGAAATATGGGAAAAACTGCACTATCCGGATGGAGATTTGATGTAGTGAATCAGCCGGACTATGGAACTGCAACCGAATAACACCTTACCAGGGGATCCCAGTATTGCGAGATATATGAACAAGGTTGCCTCTATGGCCGCCCCTGAAGGATTGTTATGGATAGCGATACTAAGGCATACTTCGGTGTTACCGATGAATTGGAGTGGGGACATGTTTTAATTGGACTGTTACAACCTGGATTCTTCCCCCTGGTTAAAACCCCAAGAAGCCGGTCCGTTAGGAACACCTTTATTTGATGACTATATCGGAAAAAGAGGAAAATAGACTTGGAGAATGGAAGATTTGATGAGTGGCCACCAGCAAGAATCATCTCAATAACTACGGACCAGCCACCTGGGGCACAGGATGGATCCTGGGGCTACCGACCACTCATATACATGTAAACCGGATCGTACGGCTTCAGGCAGTACTGAGGTAATTACCAACCAATTGCGGGGGCGCTGGAGATGCCTGCAAAGCTGAGACCAGATGAGAACAGCGATATACCAAACAGTTCGCCCTAGATTACCTCCTGGCAGAAAAAGGACGGGTATGCGGAAATTCAACCTTTCTAATTGCTGTTTGAACATCGATGATAATGGACAGGCAGTGATGGACATATCAGAAGGGATCCGGATGTTGGCGCATGTTCCAATACAAAAGTGGAATTCGATTATGGGAACCCAATGGTGGGATTCTATCCTCGGAGGAACATGGTGGAGAACGGTGGGACTTGTGTTTCTATGTGCAGTGGCTGGACTGATCTTTATCCCCTGTTGTATCCCTTGTTTTAGGGAACTTATTACCAGAAGTATGTCAGATGCAGGCTGTATTCATGCAGAAATACAGAAAATAATGATAATGCGGCCAGGGGAAGTTTATGATTTACAGGAGGAGAAGGTTAGGACGATGTTACGTCAGTTCGAATTGAAGGAACTTAAAATGAGGGTTTAATCAGTGTATGCGTAGCAAAAGAAAAAGGGAGGATTGTGAGGGATAAAGGGATTAAACCCTATTAAAGAAAGGAGTTTTAAAGAGAATTCAAACAGAGAGGGGCTGGAGAAAGGATTCTGACACAGCAGTGCCTGAAGGTTGCCAGACCCATCCTTGAGGCCTTGAGTAAGAAGAGATAGCTTTGTATAGCTAGAGAAGGGGGTGATGTAGAGAGATCCCTATCAGTGGAAAGGAGTGATGGATGGGACCCTTGTCACTATAGCTTAGCTTTAGTACTGATATAGGAAAACTGAGAGGGTTCACTAGAGGTGAGTAAAAAACTGGGGGCCAGGTCATGAGCACTTGAGTCATGCTTAATAGAATAAATGAATATTACAACACACCTCCTGGTCAAGAAATTGCTCATTACCATGAACATGTTTGAACATGCAATGTATGATATGGGAGGTGCGAGGGGATGTACGGTGGGTTGTACCTACAGATTGTGCACCTCCGACCCTGATTGGAGAAAGGTCCGGAGGGGAGATTGAATGTAAGATTTTGTGTATAAAGGGGGATGATCTCGCTGGCTTTGGTGTGTCTCGAGTTGGAGAGGCACCCAGTCTGCAGACTCGTAAAATAAAGACATCTCTTGCTTCCAGGATTTAGTCTTTGAGTATTAATTGTGAGCATAAAGGGTATCTCACATTAGCTACAATGTAACATTGATTGTGAGACACTGAGGAAATGTGTAATATTTCATGCATACTCTCATCATAAAAATGTGAAAAAAAAAGGTGGCTTCAAAACTTTTTGCTCGCCCGAATCGGGCAGACATTTTTTAGTCATTGTTCCAAAACACTTGCCTGACTTTGATTTTCACTTACCCTGAGCAATCAGGCAAGTGCTTATGTAGCACCTTGTATGCAGCTTTTTCTGTCACGATAATATGTACTGTTTTAAAATATTTCGATTCTTCCTAGACTAACTTACGTATAGAGATCTAGACCTGTATGCCCCTTCAATTTCCTGTTAATTACTCTTCATCGATGATTACAGCAGCTGCCTCCATTTTGATGAACGTTTATATAATGTATAAGCGAGTAGAACAATCATGTAATCTGTAGCACAAAGAAATGAGACATGGAAATTGTTTGGAAATTCAAACTTATTTTCCACTATGTCAAACAGGGGATGTTGTCAATAGTCAGGGAAAGTAGTTGAGTGCACTAAGCACCAAAGCAGTCACCTAAAATGTAAATAAGTGTTGCATGAGCATTTGATAATTCAAATGTCTACTGTATTCAGTGGCGTCATGATGTTCTATTGTTTTTAATGTTACCAGTATCTTCTTTTTCATGTCTTTCAGAGTATAATACATGTTTTCTTGCCACATGATCCTTCTCATTCTAAACCAAATAATGGCAATTGTTTTAACACTACCTCATAGAATTCAATTTATTTACCCCAGATGTCGAAAAAAGCGCTGTTACTTGTATGTTGTCGATAGGAAAGTATTTGAGTGCGCGATAAAGTAAAAGACATGTCATTATGGAAGTAAGACCTATAAATGTAAGATATAGAGGGTACATGCTCAGTCCACCTTTGATAAATCAAGATGTGAGAGTACTCATGACCATCATAGATGTTCAAAAGAGGGTATGGACTTGGCATCAGAATGTGTCGAAGGCTTAGCTTTTTCTTAAGTCCATATGCTTTTTTCTGCGTTACCGTATGTCTTTATTCTATTACACTGTATTATATCATGTATATTTCTTGCCATGTGATCTCTCTCATTGTAAACCAAAGATTATTTGATTGTTTTAATGCTACCATCACAAGATGTATCACTTGCCAAACAACACCAAAGAGTGTATATTTTTTGAACAACTCTTTCTATTTGCTGTCATAAGTCAATATCATATTGTTATGTCATGAAATTCCCTGTTTTCCTTTCATTTGAAGTCACTGAAATTTCATTGAGTGTCTTACAAGAGCAATCACCCTAAAATGTCAAGTAACTAAAGAGCAAGTGAGAATGAGAATCCATTGTAGTACTATAAAGCATGTGTTCGCTACAGTATTATACTATGTCATAGAACGTAGAAAATTATTGCTATGAATGTTAAAGTAAATAAGAAATTTTGAACTGGCAAAGAAGCACCCCGTTAAAAGTGCAAACATATTGGTGTGCTCACTAAAGTAATATTCTTCGAGGTGCCAAGCAACGGAGTTGATTTATGATCCACGAGCACTGACTAACTGTATCTGTATTTAAAAGTTCATCATCTGAAGGTCACAGATATTGAACATGTAAAAAAAAAAATCTTTTTGTGTGTAAGCAATATTATATAGCATGAGTTTGTGTGATTGTTTGTGGAATGTGTTTGTTGTTGTACGTAACAGCCTCCATTGGTTTTTAGACATTCAGATATGTTATGTCCCATTCGACCTGCTGGACTTCTGGTGGCATCATTCCAAAACTACATTTCCTACCAATGATTGTCCTGCCGATGTGCATTCTAACAGTCCAGTGAAGCATCCAAATACTCTGAAACTGCTCTTTACTGGAACTCTTCTACTGGATCCAGTAGGGATCCTCCTGGTTTCTGCACTGGTTTGTACTGTTCCAGTGTGATTAGCTACACTGGTCTTCTACTGGTTGTGGTTTGAAAAAATTCCTACTGGGATTTCTACTAGGTCATATGGGAACTTAAATTGGTCCTTTACTGTTTCAGTAGGAATTCCAACTGGTTTCTACTGTGCCTATGGGAATTTTAAATTGGTCTTTACTGGTTCCATTAGGAATTCCAACTGGTTTCTACTGGTTCCAATGGGAATTTTAATTGGTCATTACTGGTTCCAGTAGAAATCCAACTGGTTTCAATGGCAGTTTGAATAGTCATTACTGTTCCAGTAGGAAATCCAACTGGTTTCTACTGTTCCAGTAGGAATTCCATCTGGTTTCTACTGTTTCATGAATAATTTGTACTGGTTTCTACTGTGTTCCATGAAGATTTGTACTGGTTGCTACTGGTTCCAGTAGGAATTCCATCTGGTTCCTACTGGTTCCATGAATAATTTGTACTGGTTTCTACTGGTTCCATGAAGATTTGTACTGGTTTCTACTGGTTCCAGTAGGAATTCCATCTGGTTTCTACTGGTACCATGAATAATTTTGTACTGGTTTCTACTGGTTCCATGAAGATTTGTACTGGTTTCTACTGGTTCCAAGAAGAATTTGTACTGGTCTGCTACATGGCTCCAGTAGGAAATCCCTATTGGTTTCTACTGGTATTATTTCACTTTCCATATTAAAACCAGTAGAGAATTGGACCAGTAGAAACCAGACTCTACTGGTTTTAGCACTACTGGTTTCTATTGGAATTTCGACCTGGGCGTCACCACCCTCCCCCCCCCCCCCCCCGTTCTTCAAAAGGCACAGAAAGAATGAGCAAGTTCTGCAGATCCAGAGGTCAAGAGCAGAACACCATATCAAAACATGGAGGGGACCGGGGAACAGGGGAACACACCATTTTTGACAGCCGCGCATGCATGCACACACTCACACACACACGCGCGAGGCTTCGGAGGCTCAATCCAGCGCTAAATGCAGCTCCACTCTGCCTGTCACACCCTGACTGACGAGACACCAGCGCTGCTCCTCCGAGCTACCCATATTTTCCACAAGCCCAGGCAGGTTAACCAGGCAGAGTTGAGCTGGATTTAGCGCTGGTTCTCTGCACTGGCTGTGGGCCTGGGGGTACAGCTCGTGTCGGACTCCCGACCTCTCTGGCCACCCATGGGGGAGGGGCGGGGGCACTCGGGTGGGGACGGGACAGCGCCGGAGACCCGGCCGGGATCGATCCTGGCTGCGGATGAGGTGCAGGTCTGTGCCACGACTCACCTCCTTCAATCACCGCGCTGTGTCATCATGTCCCCCCCACTCCTCCCACCTCCACTCACCGCATTCTATCCTCCGTCCCACCTCCAATCATCGCGCTGAATCATCATGTCCAGCCCCCATTGCCTGCTGACCGACGTCTCTCTCGTCCAATCGGCACCCTCGATCAGCAGTCCCACCTCCATTGTCTAGCGGAAAGCGGAGATTTTAAAATCCGGATGACAAAAACTTGGGAGGGATGTCCCCCACCTCTCAAAACATGGGGGGATGTGTCCCCTCTGCCCCCCCCGGGTTTTCCGCCCCTGCCCGAGGGGGGGTCACCGGAGGTAATTGGCACTCACCGAGCTTTCCGGCTTGCTTTTGAAGACCTTTCTCCTCGCGGACTGCGCAGTGAGTGAAGTCACGCCAATCCCCCTGTTTGTGGGAACTGGGAGCTAGGATATTCAGGGTTACACAAAAAGCTGGAGAAACTCAGCGGCTGCAGCAGCATCTAAGGAGCGAAGGAGATAGGCGACGTTTCGGGTCGAGACCCTTCTTCAGCTAGGATATTCATCCTGGTTTTACAAGCTGAGAGACTGTCTCGTTTGAAATCTGTTGTTTTCCAATATGCAACATTTCGTGAAATGGTTTATTTTATTACAGAGCCTGCAGTTTTCCAAATGCCGGACACCGGTCATGAATTTAAGTGTGTGAACCTCCACAATTAATGCAATTAGTAATCCATCTTAGGCTGTTAACTGGCCCCTGAAACTTCTGACACCATATGGTTTAGAGTCCTTGTAATAATAAAGACCTCACACCATGTCAGGTATACAATATTTATTTAGAACAAACAATTACAAGCTCTCACTTGAGAGTTCACTTTAGACTGCTGAGTGCAGTAGACCGCGATGCTAATAAGCTAGTGGGCATAACTACAAAAGCATGACTCATACCATGTGCCACTAATCTACATCCTCTCTCCCCATTCTCTCTCCCCCCTCTCTCTCTCACCCACTCCCCTCTCCACTCCCCCTCCCCCCCCTCCTCACCCCCAACCCCCCACCCCCCCTCTCACCCCTCCCCCCCCGTCCCCTCCTCTCACCCTCTCTCACACCTCTCCCCCCTGTGTGTGGAGGGTAGTTAGTGTGTGTGTGACGTTGCAGCTCCCCCCCACAATCACGCATTGAAGAGATGGGACCCCTTGGTCTAGTATTATATAAAAGTCTGTGTGTGGGTGTGTATCATTGTTTGTGTATGTTGGTGTGTGTGTGTCATTTCGTGTGTGATTCACATCTCCTCGGAAACCCAACGCGGTAACGGTGAAATGTTTACATATTCCAGTGGAGATTTACCTCATGATTACGAAGACCCCTCATCTGAAAATTTGGTTAATTATTTCCGGACTTTGGGACTTCCGGTGGCGCTATGGAGGGCTAGAGGATAACGCCAGCCAGCTCCACGAAAAAAAACTGGAAAAAACGGGGGATTAAGGGACCTACCCGCTGTCTGCTGCTTGCTGCCTGCCGTTTCTGCACCGAGTGTTGTGAGTGACGTCATCCGGCGCGCGACTAATTATGTCAACAGCACGGAGCCCTACCGACAAAGGGAAAACTCGATCCACCCGGCAGAGACAGCCAGAAGGCCAAACTGAAGCCTCGGACTCGAGTAGGACCTCCTCCCTGGAAGAAGTATCCAAAAGAACAGGGAAAAAAAACGAAGGTGAAGGAATTGAAAACTTTTATTTCTCAACAGATTGCTGGTTTAAAGGAAGAAATAAAGGAAGAAATAAACCAATGAACAACCAGATGAATCAAGATGAACAGCCAGATGAATAAACCACTCAGATGAATCAGATGAATAATCAACTGAAAGAATTCCAACAGGAAACACAGTTAAAATATTGAAAACAAGATCAAGAAATTAATCGGAAGATTTGAAGAATGAATTCCCTGAAATTTTAATGAAATGGAAAAGAAGATGGACAAAAAACTTGAAAAGGTTAAAAAGACTTTCAAAATAGGATGAATCCTATGGAGGAAGACTGGAACAACAGACGGCTGTATAAAGAACCTTGAACAAATAGCTTGAGACAAGTGGCTTTGACTACAGCAAACTGATTACAGAAAATGAACGTCTAACGAACTTGCTGACTAAAACAACACCCGAGAAATGTATTGAGCTAGAAGGGACGTCAGAGAAGACAAAATCTGAGAATTGCAGGGATTCCTGAAGGACGAGAGAAAAACGAAGATCCTCGAGAAATTTACTTGCAAACCCTACTCCAACCAAGGTGTTCTTCTCTGGAAGAAACGCCTTTATTAGCTCGTCCTCATAGAGTCAGCAGACGTCAGACCAGACTAAACGCCCCTCCAAGACAAATGATTATAAAGCTACAATATGACTTTGTTCTGGATGAGATTATCGAAAAGCTTCGAGAATCAGAAACCTATATTTGAAGGACCAAAGGATCAGTATCTACCGAGATTACCCACCAGAGGTTTGCCAGGAAACGGAAAGCATTTAATGAAGCTAAAAGTCTCATGAGGGGTGTGCAAAACCTGAGATATGGTTTGAATTATCCAGCTATTTTAAGAGTTACTTTTTTAACGACGCGGAACATTTCTTTAATACCCCAACAGCAGCACTGGAATTCGCACAGCAGTTCAAGACCTGAAAAATATCTACAAGTGAATATACTACTCACACTACTTTAGAGATTTTACACGGACTCTCAACACCTTGCAAGATCTTACAAGATAATATTGGGACTGGACGAATGGACAATGTCGAATGGAATTGAGAGAAAAAACTGATCGGAAAGCGTTATCTGGATATAAATAATTATTCTCCATCATATAGCCTACTAATATCAATAAATAACACAAATAAAAAATCACAACGCGGTATTATTCTTAGTATTATTTTTACCAATTAAGATTGTTCACTGCTGCTAATCACTACTACTAATAATAAACAACTAATGTTTATTTAATGAAAAAAAAAAATAGAGTTAAATATAGCGATGGATCTCATTTGGAGATCTTTATCCTTATAACAACAATTTTTACCTTGAATTTTAGTTTTTCCTTTTGTTTTTATGGTATTTTTTTTTTATCCCTTTTTTTTTCTTATATAGCCTTTACATTTTTTATGTTTAATATACTTAGATTTTTAAATTTAATTCTAGATATAGACACTTTTATATCTTTAATCAGTAGAATTTGATAATCTCTCCCCTTTTTTTTGCTTTTCAGTTTTCCCCCCCTTTTTTTTTTGATGAATCCTAACCCATTTTCCTTTTTTCTTTACCCTTTTTTCCTTAATGTTATACCCCCCCCCCCGGTAAAATATTATTATGGAATAATAATTCCTTAACCTAGAAGCTGGTCAAGTTAATAACATCAACGACGGAAGTCGCTAGATGGATAGCATGCTAGTAATGGTAGCACTAACTACAACATTCTAGATGTAGTTCTTTCTATCTTTAAACTCACCACTAACCTCTTAAACTATCCTTTACTCTTCTTTATACAATCTATTTGTGTTTTTTCAGTTTGAATGGAGTTACACATTGGACCAATGGAGATATATTCGTGAGGGACATAAACGAGATTTAAAATTCATCTATTCAATGTTCGGGTGTAAGGTTGGGTCTGTCGCGCTGATGTTTAGACTCTATTGTAGATCTCTATAAACTTAAAAATGCAAGACTTAAAAGGAATACGGGAATGAGGGATTAACGTTTTGTAGTTGGAATGTTAAAGTATTAATGAACCGATAAAGAGAGGAAAAGTATTGGCACATTTAAAGGCAATTAAAGCTGATGTAATTTATATTCAAGAAACTCACTTAAAAAAAAGACGCTGAATATAGGTTGAAAGCTAAATGGATAGATAAAATGTATCATTCTTCTTTTACGCATAAATCAAGAGGTGTAGCAATATTATTTCGTAAAGGTACTTTATTTAAGCATACATCAACTATAACTGATAAAGATGGTAGATACATTATTGTTATAGGAGAATTAAACACAGAAAAAATGATTTTTGTTAATATATATGGATCAAATTTTGATAGCCCATTGTTTTTTAAGAAAGTACTTAACAATATTCCGGAATTAACACAATATAATTTGATAATTGGAGGAGATTTTAATTGCACACTAGACCCCTACTTAGATAGATCTACAAAGCAAAGAAAATCTAAATCACATTCCAGTGACTTATTAAACGCATATATGCAAACGACTAACATTAAAGATGTGTGGAGAACAGAAAACCCTACTGGACGAGAATACTCATTTTTACTCGCCAGTACATAAAACTTATTCAAGAATAGATTATTTTTTTGGTGGATGCAAAACTTATTTCACTTACTTATGAATCCAAATATCATAATATTATATAATTGCAGATCATGCGCCATTAACATTTATAAATTAAAATAAATGCAAAACAGAAAATTCAGGACAGTGGAAATTTAACCCACAAATTTTAAAAAATAAACTACTCAGGAATATATCACAACTCAAATTAAGATTTTTTTTTGAAATAAATGATCAACCAGAAATATCTTGCTCTTTATTATGGGAAACATTCAAAGCATATCTCCGGGGAATCATGATCTCTTCACAAGCATTCCATAATAAAAAGATTCGGAAGGAACAACAAGATTTGGAAAGGGAGATTAAGCAAATTAAGATATACAGAATGCAACAAAACCAGATATAATATTACACAATAAAATTGCAGCATTGAAATATAAATTAAATAAAAATATATTACAGATCAAGTTGTTAAAATTTTATCAACATACTAAACAATTTACAATTTGAATTTGGAGACAAACCCCAAAAAATTATTGGCTCGACAATTAAGGAAAATTGAAGCAGAAAAAATTATCCATAGGATTAAATCACATAACGGTGATTTGTTAATACAACCCAAAGATATTAATGAAAGATTTCTGCAATATTATAAAAACTTATACACTGCTAAAGCAACAGTAAATAAAACAGAAATAGATGCATTTAAAAAAAAATGTAACCTGAAAGGATTGGATTTACAAAATAGAGAATTACTAAATGCTGATATCTCAATAAAAGAAATCCAAGAAATCTATTAGATCATTAAAAAATGGTAAAACACCGGGACCAGATGGTATAGGTTCGGAATTTTATAAAATATTTCATGATCATATGGTTCCGCGTCTGAAATCATTATATGAACAGATATACACACAACAGAAATTACCAGACACGTTGAATGGAATCTATTATAACACTTATACCCAAAATAAATAAAGACTTGGATGAACCAGGATCATATAGAGCAATAGCTCTATTAAATACTGATCAAAAGATATTAACAAAAATACTAGCACAAAGGCTAAGTTCAGTCGTTTAAAGAATTAATCCATCCCGATCAAACAGGATTTATACCAAAAAGATATTCCTCATACAATCTAAGACGGTTTATTTAATATTATATATTCGAAAAGAAGTGATAAAAAAGATTAGTAGTCAAATTCGCTTGACGCAGAAAAAGCTTTTGATCAAGTGGAATGGCCTTACCTATTTTCGGTTATGGAAGCTTTCAAATTGGGAGAGAAGTTTACTACTTGGATTAAATTGTTATATACAAATCCAATAGCTAGAATAACAACAAACCGAATGTTATCAACTAAATTCAGTTTATCTCGAGGTTGTAGACAAGGTTGTCCTTTATCACCTTTATTGTTTGCACTCGCAATAGAACCTCTCGCCCAGAGGGTGAGATTACATCCGGAAATATATGGATATGATACTAGAGATACTAAAAATAAAATCTCCTTATATGCGGATGATGTATTACTTTTTATTACCCATATCACACATCTGAGGTACGCTTTTATAAAATTGTATTCCCTTCGTTTTTACTGCCAGCAGGGGTAACAGGGGAATATTTTCTTATGGGTACACAAAAAGCTGGAGAAACTCAGCGGGTGCAGCAGCATCTAAGGAGCGAAGGAGATAGGCGACGTTTCGGGTCGAGACCCTTCTTCAGACTTTATTTTCTTATATTCCCCTTTCTTGCGAACGCCTATGGACTTTACCTGTTAAAACAGCGGGGAATATAGTCTTATATTCCCCTGGTCTCACATCCGGGAACTTGGCAACGTGACGCTGCGTGGGAAATTTAGAATATTCAAACGGCAGACAGGAAGACTGCCGCGTCCATTTTGGTTAAATTTTACGTGGAAGTCCGCCGAGCTGAGATGTTCAAATTTTCCTCTAGATGTCTGATAATGGGTAATAATAACAATATTGACTGTCCTCTTTCGGGAGATACGACATATATTGCCCTCACTAGATCCATATTGCCCTCGTCTTCGACTCGGGCAATATGAATCTACTTCAGGCAATATATGTCGTATCCCCCTCAAGGCCAGTCAATATTCTATTAATATCACTGAACCAGAAACAAGTATCCGAAATTTGTTAAAACTAATAACGGAATTCGGATCTCTCTCAGGATACAGTATTAATTGGAATAAAAGTGAACTCATGCCAATAACGGTGAATAATTTACATATATTGCAACAATTCCCTTTTAAGATAACAAACGAAAATATTAAATATCTTGGGATTTTCGTTACAAAAAGATTTAACTCTTTATTTAAATTTAATTTCCCTCCATTATTGAATAAATTAAATAAGAATATTTTATATTGGAAAAGCTTACCTATTTCAATGGTAGGTAAAATTAATGCAATAAAAATGATTTTTCTCCCACAATTACTATATCTATTTCAATTAATTCCGATATATCTCTCTAAAAATTTTTTCAAAAAAGTAGATTCTCTTATTACTAACTTTATCTGGGATTACAAGAGCCATAGAATAAATAAAAAACATTTATGTAAACCTAAAATAAATGGAGGATTAGCATTACCAAATCTTATGTTTTATCACTGGGCAGTCAATATTAAAAATATGAATTTTTGGCTAGAAGAAATAGATAACAAACCAAATTGGTTAAATATGGAAAAAGAAGATTGTTCTCCATTTGAAATTAGCTCTATAATATTTGCTAACACTAACGTAGCTAAGAAAATTTATAGTGAAAATCCGATAATAGAAAACGGAATCCGCATCTGGAAACAAATAAAGAACACATTAAAACTAAAATTTATACCATTAGGTCTTACCATCTTAGGTCATACGTTCAAACCTTCAATGATGGATAAGGCTTTTTTACAATGGAAAAATAAAGGAATTTCTAAGATGGGTGATCTTTATAAGGAAAACTCTTTTCTCTCATTTCAAGAGTTACAACAAACTTATGGACTACACAATAAAGAATATTTTAGATATTTACAAATCAGAAATTATGTTTCTGCAAATACACAAGAACTTAGAAATAGAAAGACAGAAATTTTAGATGAATGCTTGAATAAACATCCAAATACGGAAAAAATGATATCATATATATACAATATTTTTAATTGGAAAGTGATGTCCAATCAACAGAAATACATTAGACAGTCTTGGGAAAATGAATTAGGCCAAATTATAAGACCAGAAATATGGGATGAAAGTTTACAACATATACATCATTGTTCGTTAAATGCTAAACATACCCTTATACAGTTTAAAATACTACATAGATTACATTATTCCAAATCTAAATTACATAATATTTCCCAAAAATATCCTCTATATGTGATAAATGTCAAATCACAGAAGCAAATTTGTCACAACTCATTCACTAACTGTAAAAAATTGTAAAATACTGGAAATGAAATATTTAAGATAATTTCGAATGTTGTCAATATAAACTTTGACTCCTGATCCAAAGTTAATAATACTTGGAATACTTGAAACTGACCAACTAATAACAATGAACCAAAGAACTTTTATCGACTATGGTTTAATAATTGGGAAAAAAATTAATATTAAAATTTTGGAAAGGCCCTACATCCCCAACAATCAAAATGTGGAACATAGAAATGTCGGAGACACTTCATCTGGAGAGATTAAGGCTTGTCCTAATGGACAGGTTAGATCTCTTCAGAGGGATTTGGTCTCCATTTATTAAATATTTACAGGGTCATAATGGTTCGGCACGAGGACTTGACTGAGGCCTGAATATTTGAATGGATGAAGAAATATATATAATAAATCATGAATATATCTCCAAGGACGGATTAATGATTAATATTCCATTCTCCATCAAACTTTTCACACTCTTTCTCTCTATTTTTTCATACTTTTATAAAAAATTAGAAAAATGTATAGAAACACATAATCTTAAATGTTTAATATTAGTACGAATATAAATATCACTAACTTTATGAAAGTATTATTAGTATCATGTATTTTCAATTATATAAAATATATAATTTAAAATTTTAAAATCAATGATAATACAAATATTATTAACAGTATGAAAATATAATGAATATCATAAAAGTTTTACTAGTATTACGTATTTTTAATTACATAAAATTTGGTTCTACATTTCAAAATCAGTGACAATACAAATATTATCAACAGTATGAGTATATTACTAATATTATGAATGTATTACTAGTACCATGTATTCTCAATTATATAAAATATATAATCTTAAAATTTATAATCAATAATAATACAAATAATATTAATAGTACGAATATATCATTAATATCATGTATTTTCATCATTGTAAAATAATGTACTTTGTTATTATTTTGTTTCTATAATAAAAATATTAAAAAAAAAAAAAAAAAAAAATATTTCCGGACTTTTCTTACTAAAATTGTTCACCAATCTGACATATTTTTCAAATCTAACTGCTGATGCGAGCTGATGACGTCACAATGCCTTTGCTCGTGCCCCCGCCCCTACCCCAATTCTGGATTAAATCATCACCCTCACCCCCCTCACCTCCCCCCCCCCCCCCACTTCTCTTCAAAAGACGCAGAAAGAACGACAGTGGACTCTGTCCTGCAGATCCGGAGGTCACCGGTGGTCACCGGCGCTCATGAGCACTCGCAATCTTCCTGGCTTGCATTTGAAGAACTTTCTCCTCATGGCCTACACAGCGAGTGAAGTCAAGGCCCCTTCCCCACCCTTTCCTCCGCTGCTATCCACTCCTATCCTGCTCCTACCCCCTGCTACTACCTGCTCCACCTCCCCTGCTCCACCCCCATCCCCCCCTCCCCGCCCCCGCCGCTCCTCCCTGCTCCATCCCGCTCCCCCCCCCCCCCCCCCGCTTCCAGTTTCCCGACAGATGCAGAGAGTCGGGCCCTGTACTCTCTCTCTCTCTCTCCCCGGGCTCTCTCCAGTGTTCGCAGCCCACTCACTCGCCCGCCTCCCCTCAACCTCCCCCCCCCTCCTCTTCTCATCCTCTCCCCCCTCCCCTCTCCTCCATCCCCTCTCCTCCCTCCCTCTCTCTCCGTCCTCCTCTAACCTCCTACTCTCACCCCCTATTTCCCCTCTACTCTCTTCGCCCCCTCCCTCCCACCCCTCTCTCCCTCACTTCCCCTCTTCCCCCCCAACCTCTACACCCCTCTCTCCCCCTCCCCCTCTCTCCCTCTACCCCCCCTCCCCAATAACCCTTTTCCACCACCAGCCCTCTCCACCACTCCCCCTCTCCTCCCCTCTCCTCTCCTCCCTCCATCTTTTCCCCCTCCTCTTCTCTCGCCCCCTTCTCTCTCTCCATCTCCTCTCCCCACTCCTCTCTCCCCTCTACTCTCTCTGCCGCCCTCTTTCCTCTTTCCCCTCTCCCCCCCTCTTCTCCCTCTCCCTCTCTTCCTTCTCTCTCTCCCCTCCTCTCTCTCCCGCTCTTCACTTTCTCCCTCTCCTCTCACTCTCCACCTCCCCCTCTCCCCGCCCCCCCTATCCCATCCCCCTCTCTCCCCTCCCCCCCTCTCCCCTCCTCCCTCCACTCCCCTCTCCCCTCCCCCTCTCCCCTCTTCCCCACGGTTGTCCAGGAAATTGAGGGATATGGATCTCGTAGAGGTAGATATGAGTTGGTCTTGGTGTCGACATAATTGGCTAAGGGTCTGTTCTTGTGTTGTATTGTTCCATGTTCACAAAAACAAATGAATTAGCAATTGGAGAAAGTGAAGATGCTGGAAATTCCAAGCAAAAACATAAAATGCTGGATCATAGCCGATCAGACAGTGTTAGTGAGGGGAGAAACTGAGTTCATGTTTCTAATTAAACATCCTTCATGGCAATTGGAAAATGAGGAGATGAGCTTCGCATGTTGCAGAGAGAGCAAGACGCGGCGACGCAAAGGTCTTTTTATGCTGAGCTATAACCTTTGTTCAAAACACAAAGTGGTGGAGTAGCTCAGCTGGTCAGGCAGCATCTGTGGAGGGAATGAATAGATGATGATTGGTACCCTTCTTCAAACTGATTGGGGAAAAAAGATGAAAGCTGGAAAAATGAGGGTTGTATATAGAAACAAGTGCATACAGTTTATACAGTTTTGTTTATAGCCACGTGTGCTGAGGTACAATGAAAAGCTTTTGTTATGTTAACCAGAAAGTGGCAAGCCAACACATGCTGGTTTACCAAGGAAAGGTACTAAATGCTCGAGGAACTCAGCGGGTCAGGCAGCATCCCTGGAGGACATGGACAGGCGATGCTTCGGGTCGAGATCTTCATTCAGACTGATTGTTATAGGTGGAGTAGGGGAAACATGGAACCAACTTGGAAGAGAAAAGAGGGCAGGACAAAGCCTGGCAAGTAATAGGTGGATACAGGTGAGGCAGGTTTGATTGGTGAGCCTGGGTCAGAACCCAGTCCCAGAGCAGGGGAGCTGCAGGAATCACAGAGGATGGGAGAGAGAGAGCATCCCACTGTTCTCCTGCTCGCCCACCATGTTCCATCCATGGGCAAATTCATTGGTACCTCTCTTTGTATTTTGCTTCAATTTATTGGATAAAACGTTAAGCTGATTTCCAGATCTGTGTTTATTTCACTTCTGATGCAAGAAAGTAGCTATTTTTTGTTCTGTTTCCTTGGAACACAAAGCGATAGATTATACAGAGATTAAATATTTTGAGCACAGGATGATCTTCATGGAGGGAAGAGGGCATTCCACATTTCCTCAGCATGTAACGTTGCCCTGGCGGTTCTACTGTGGTCCACGTCATTTAGTTGAATCACACCAATGCCACCGAGTTTGAGCTTCTTCACGAAAGCTGACTTCATTGAAATGCTCTCTGGATCGTCATACCACACCTGGTGGTAGGTTTTACCATCCTGTCGTAAAACCAGGGAGAGTTACACAGATAGAAGACAAAGTTAGATCCACACAAAGTTGAAAACGGTTCACCACATCTGTCTGGGCGGCACATTCATCAACACAGAACACGGAACAGTACAGCACAGAAACTGTAGACCTGATGATGGTGTCCGAAGAAGGGTCTCGACCAAAAACATCACCTACCCATGTTCTCCAGAGATGCTGCCTGACCCATTGCATAGAAAATCTTTAGTCTCAGATGTTCAATTTTGCACGATTTTCCTCTTAAGTGGGACTTAGTTTACAATCCCCAATGTTTATTTAACTAAACTAGCTATATAGAGGGCAGAGTTGGTGTAAATTCTCTTCTTTAAATTTAAAACAATCTAATTTTAAAACTCAAGACATTCTCTGTGTCTGCATTTGATTAAGACAGTAATTAATAACATTTGATTAGATTCAGGATGAGGTACATTCACTCCCAGATTCTTGGCAGTTCTTATTCTCCACCCTGTTTCCACCGTACAGACACAATATTCTGAGCTTTGCACAATCCCTTACACAGAACTGATTCAATCTTACAGATGGTAATATTTGCATTGTCTGACTCACAAGCTGCCTATGTACGATCTTACCATGTAGACAAAATATGGGGCACTCCGATCATCATTCCACAACCTTCCAGTCAGTGATCTTGGCAGGCGTTGTACAATTGTTTTATACGGGATCCATTTTCCTAATGGATAACTACAGCGGTCTTTTTGGTTAGTATTTTCCAATTCACACGCACCGTCCTGAGACATATGAAAACATATATGTGATGTGTGCGTGTAAATAAAGTTAGTTCACTTCAGTTTAGTTTAGTTTATTATTGTCACTTACCGAGGTAGAGAGAAAAGCTTTTGTTTGTATGCTTTCCCAGTCAAAGAAAAGACTGTACATGATTATAATCAGGCCATCCACAGTGCATAGATATAGGATAAAAGCTAACTGTCTGCCAAGCAATTCTCTATTCATGTCAATACCCTGCCTCCAATACAATGTGCTCTAATTTTACACACTAAGGTCTTGTGTGGGGCCTTGTCAAAGGCGTTTTGAAAGTCCAGATACACAGCATCCACTGGCTCTTCCTTATTACATTCTCAAAAAATTCCAGAAGATTAGTCAAGCATGATTTCCCCTTCATAAATCCATGCTGTCTTTGACAAATCCTGTCACTGCTTTCCAAATGCGCTGATATTTCATCTTTAATAATTGAAAAGGTTGTTTACGTGTCCACATTCAAATAAGGAGCAAAATCTAATTGAAAATGGTGAGGACGGACAAGACCTACACCCTACCTGAGAGAAACGCTTGCAAGTGTAGTCAAAACCATACCATGCGACACCCATCACAAGCTTCCTGGAGTCAACGCCCAGTTTGATGTAGTCGGAGAGACCTGAAAGGACAGATTGGTGAGGTTGTGTCCCAGTTATTTCAGTGATACGCGGCCACTGATGTGTCGCCGGACGTACCTGTGAACACGTGCTGGTAAGGAGAGCTTGATGTTGCAACACAACCTTCCTGCATGTCATTGTGAATATTAAAGGATTGAACAAAGAGCAAGTCAATCACAGATGAAATCGCCAAAAAGTCAAAGCATCTTTCATTCTTGCAGTTCGGAGTCCAAGGCACATTAAAGGAGATCTAAAGAGAGCAAGGAAAACAAGAATACAATTACACCTTGTCATTTACATTGGCTCCCATCACTGTTAAATGTTTGGTTTGGAGATGCAACATGGAAACAGGCCCTTCGGTCCAACGTCAATGCCGACCATCGATCAACCATTCACACAAGTTTAGTTTAGTTTATTATTATCACGTTTAGTGAGGTACAGCAAAAAGCTTTTTTATTGCTCGCTATCCATTCAACGAAAAGGCGATACATGATTACATGTATTATTTCAACATTTAAGAAACATTTAGACAGGTACATAGATTGGGTAGGTTTAGAGGGATATGGGCCTCCCCCATTCCCCCAACACCCTTACGTATACACCCATCACTTGCAGACAGGTGAAACTAGTGCAGATGGGGCATGTTGGTCACTATGGGCAAGTTGGGCCGAAGGGCCTGTTCCACACTTTATGACTGTGACTAAAAATATTGCCGAATAGGAGAGGGGGTAAGAGGGTGTGATTGTGGTGAAGCTGGTCCTTGATTATGCTGGTGGAGTTATGAGGGAGTATGAAGTGCAGGTGGAGTCCATGAGGGTTGTAAGTGACATGTCAAACCTCCAATGCTTTCTAAGGAAGTAGAGGCGTAGGTGTGCATTCTTGGCCATTGCTTGGTGTTCTATGTTATCCCAGTTTGACCTCCATTCTCTACACATTAGGGGCAATTCACAGAGAGCAATTAAACGACAAACCGCACGTCTTTGGCATGTGGGAGGAAACTGGAGCGTCCGGAGGTAACTGTGGAGAGTGTGCAAACTCCACGCTGACAGCACCCGAGTTCAGGATGGAACCCGGGTCCCTGGTGCTGTGAGGCAGCAGCTCTACCAGCTGTGCCATTGTTCTGCACTATATGTTTTTAAATGAAATCCCTTCTCAGTATTGGTTAAGAAGAGTAACTGAGCTGGTCAGGCAGCACCTCTGGTGACGTTTCTGGACAGGACCCTTCTTCAGACTGATTGTTAAAGAAGGGGCAAGGTTGGAGGAGTGGTGGGGTGGAACAATGCAGGGTGATTGATACAGAAAAAGACTCAAAGTGCTTAAGTAACTCAGCCGGTCAGGCAATATCTCTGTGGATAGTTGACGTTTCAGGTCATGATCCTTTTTCAGATAGATTGGAGGAGGGGGTGGGAAAAAGCTAGAAAGGAGAGGTGGGGTTGGGGCAAATCCTGGCAAGTGAAAGGTTTATACATACAGGTGGGTTGGGGGGATGAGAAGGAGTGTGATTAGTGGATGGATGGACAAAGGCCAGAGATGATATGAGATAAGGTGAGATGCATGAATTGTGAGACTAGAGGAAGGAATGTAGGTGGAAGAGGACAAGAGGAAAAGAGGGCAGGTTAGTGGGAGAAATGGGTATGCATCCAGATAGGGCACAGGGAAGAGAAAGAGGATAGGTGTAGTTGGTTAATTCTTAAAATTATAGCTAATGTTGTTCATACTATGGAGAGACAAAGAACTGTAGATGCTTGTTTACGAAAAACACACAAACGTTGCAGTAACTGACAGGTCAGGCAGCAATTCTGGAAAACACGGAAAGGTGACGTTTCATTCTGAACCCTTCCTGAACTTGAAAGCTCACCTACCCATGTTCTCTATAGAATCTGCCTAACCCGTTGAGCTACTCCAGCACTGAGTATTTCAATGTTCATACTGCTGGATTGTAAGGTACCTGGATGGAATATGAGCTACTGTACCTCCAGTTTGGAAACAAAAAATATATATTTGCCTCTTTTATGCAGTGAGCATCATACTGGAACACAAGGCTTGAACTTTTGGCTTTTTTACCTGACATCCAGGTAATTCATTGCGGAAATGGGACGCAGATTTTATCATCATCCGGGTCAATTCATGATAATTCTGAGATCCTTTGTTTAATTTATCACTGAAATTTATAAATATTCCATCCAATTTATATTTTTTCACACGTTTTACTGTGTTGACCATCCACAATAACATTGTTGCGTTGTTTTTCAAGTGAGCCACCTCAATCTCTGCTGAAGAAGGGTAAAGAAAAGATAGAGTTTAAGCAGCTCTAAGATCAGAATGGGTATGTTTACAAGGCAGATTACATGATAGAACTGACATCAACAACAAGGAAGGAGGATTTAGATTGAGTTTGCTCCTCAGCGTTGCTTTTTAGGGTATAATGGGAGGCTGTGGTGGAGACAGAGAGGATAGTGGGTTTAAGAGGTTTTTAGATGGGCACATGGATGTGCAGGAGATGGATCACGTGCAGCCAGAGGAGATTAGTTTCTTGGCATCATGTTCAGCCCAGACATTGTGGGCCAAGGGGTCGGTTCCTGTGCTGTACTGTCCAGCATTCTGTGTATGCAGTTTCTAGACCATCCCAGAATGCTGCATCAATGAATTGTGTGCCTCTTACTCAGAGAACATAGAAGAACAGAAAACAGCACAGTACAGGATGTTTGTGCCAAACATGATGCAAAGTTCAACTGATCTCATCTGCCTGCAATTGATACATATTCCTCTATTCCCTGCACTTCTTATCTAAAATCCTCTAAAATGCCACTATCGTATCTGCCTCAACCAGCACTTCTGGCAATGCGTTCCAGGCTCTCGCCACTCTCTGTATAAAAAACTTGTGTCAGACATCTTCATTAAACCTTCTCCCTCTCACTTTATAGCTGTGACTTTAATTTACATTTAGATTGGGCCAACCATATTGGTAACATTGCTGGGGAGGATGCATTCCTGGAATATATACAGAATGGGTTTTTAAACCGATATCTAGAGGAACCGACTGGAGGGCAGGCCATCCTAGACTGGGTATTGTGTAATGAGGAAGGATTAGTTGGCGATCTTGTTGTGCAAGGCCCCCTGGGCAAAAGTGACCGTAATATGGTGGAATTCTGCATTAGGATGGAGAGTGACATGGTTAATTCAGAGACTAGGGTCCTGAACTTGAATAAAGGAGACTTTGAAGGTATGAGATGGGAATTGGCTATGATAGACTGGCTAATTATACTTAAAGGGTTGTCAGTGGAGGTGCAATTGTTAAGAGTTTAAAGACCGCATGAATGAACTCCAGAAATATTGATCCCTGCCTGCTGAAAAAATAAAACGGGTAAGGCAGCTCAACCGTGGCTGACGAGAGAAGTCAAAGATTGTGTTAAAGCCAAGGAAGAGGCATATAAATTGGCCAGAAGAAGTGGCAAACCAGAGGACTGGGAAAATTTTGAACTCAACAGAGGAGAACAAAGGGGTAATTAAGAGGTGGGAAAAAGAGCAAGAAAGAAATGAAAGAGCATGGAAGCGGGGAATATAAAAACTGAGTGTTAAAGTTTATTGAGGTATGTAAAAAGGAAAAGATTAGTGAAGACAAATGTAGGTCCCTTACAGTCAGAGACAGGTGAATTTATATTGGGAAACAAGGAAATTACAGAACTGTTAAACGAGTACTTTAGTTCTGCCTTCACTAAAGAAGGTACAAACAATCTCCCGAAAATACTAGGGGACTGAGGAGTTAGTGGGTGGGAGGAACCAATGTGAGTCCACTCTTTAAGAAAGAAGGGAGAGAGAAAATGAGAAATTATAGACCAGTTGACGTTACATCGGTATTTGTGAAGATGCTGGAGTCGATTATTAAAGATTTTATAGCAGCACATTTAGAAAGCAGTGAGTTGTGAATCTGTCGCATTCTCTGCTGCAGAAAGCGGTGGAGGCCAATACATTTGATGTTTTCATGAGAGTGTTTAGATTTAGCTCTTAGGGCTAAGGGAATCAAGGGATATGGGGAAAAAGCCGGAACTGGGTACTGATTTTGAATGATCATCCATTATCATATTGAATGGCGGTGCAGGCACCTATTTTCTATGTTTCTATGCCCATTAATGTCAGACATTTCCTGCCTGAAATAAGGTTCTGACTGTCTACCCTATCTACGCTGCTCATAATTTTAGATACTTCTATCATCTTCCCTCAACTTCTGATATTCCAGAGAAAGCAATACAAGATTATCTAACCTTCCCCATATCTACCTCTCTTGTCACATTAGAGCTATCCTTGATCGAGTTGGCTGGCTTTATCTTGCACTAATGTTATTCCAATATCATCTATAAATACACTGTAAATGGATCAATGTAATCTTGTGTTGCCTTTCTTCTGACTGGTTAGCATGCAACAAAAGCTTTTCACTGTTTCTCGGTACACGTGACCATAAGCTAAACTGATCTGAGTTGAAAATATCTAATCCAGCAACATTCTGGTAAACCTCCTCAGCACCCACTTAAAAACCTCCACATCTTTCTTGCAATGGGACAACCAGAACTTAAAGTAATACTCCAAATGTGGCCTTATCAAAGTCATATAGAGTTGGATCATGACTTCCTGACTCTTATACTAAATGCCACAAGCAATGAAGGCAAGCATACTATACCACTTATTTACCACCTTGTCTACTTGTGTTGCCACCTTCAGTGAGCTGTGAACTTGGACTCCAAAATCCTTCTGCACGTCAATGCTGTTAAGGGACTTGCTATTAGTTGCATATTTCCCCCTTACATTCAACCTCCCAAAGTGCAACATCTCACTCTTCTCAAGTTACATTCTATCTACCATTTCACCACCCATTTCAGCACTTGATCTATATGTCTCCATATCTTCTGACCGTCTTCCTCACTGTCTGCACACAGAGACAGCCCCAGGTCCAATAGCATGAACTCCACCATGATTGGGAATATTTCCCTGCTGCAGCACTCATCCACTCTCTCAGCCCTTGTGTTGCTCCACCCGCCGGGCAGCCACCATCCCGTGCCTGTCCCAGTGCTGAGGTAATCTTCTTGGGTTGTGCTTTGTCAGGAATCTCCCCCTTGACTTGCCTGCCATGGGTGATCCTGCCAGGACCACAGCTCCAGATGGTTTAGCTTTCAGGATCTGAGGCAGAGGCAAGACATGGCCACCATGTCTCGACCATCACTAGGTGGTGACCCTCACAGAAACCAGGTGTATACTAGAGCAGACACTACAACATAGCGTGAGAGGTGATTCTGTTCAGAGATGCTTTCTGAGGTGTAGCCAGCTGTTTGACTGCAATGTTTACAGATAACCAGGAAAGAGGAGGTCCCTTCAGCCAGGGAAATAAATTAGTTCAGATGGAGAATAGCACGAGCCAAGAGTGAGAAAATGTTACGGATCAGAGGGTGTTAGCTATAGAGAATAGACAATAGACGATATGTGCAGGAGTAGACCATTCGGCCCTCGAGCCGCCTCCATTCAATATGACCATGGCTGATCATCCACAATAAGTACCTTGTTCCTGCCTTATCCTCATATCCCCTGACTCTGCTATCTTTAAGAGCCTTATCTGGATTGGACAAAGTTCGATTATTTGCCCTTTAGTTTCAAAGAATGGAGATGGAGATGGAATTGGAATGGCACAAACCAGTAGTGGGAGATAAGTCCATTGTTACACAGAGGGTGATGAGTGCCTGGAACACGCTGCTAGGTGGGTGGTAGAAGCAGATACGATAGTGGTGTTTAAGATGCTTTTGGATAGGCACATGGATATGTGGGGAATGGAGGGATATGGATCACATGCAGGAAGAGGAGCTTGGTTTAACCTGACATCATAGTCGGTCCAGATATTGTGTGTTCCTGTCTGCCTTCGGTGTACTATGCTGGTTGAAATTCCGTTGAATTGTGGAAAAGAACAAAGAGCGATGAAAACTAAAATTATGCAATAGTTATGTGAGAGAAATACTTTATCTGAGAAGTTGTCTGAGGATTGGCCTCCACAGAAGGGGACCCTCCAGGAGGACATTCACACTTGACTTTGTGTGATAGAACATTGAGCATAGAAGAGAACAGCACAGGAATAAACGATTTGGCAAACAATGTGCTGATCTTGATGCCAATACAAACTCTTATCTGTCTGCACATATTCCATATCCATCTATTCCCTGAATATCCATGTACCTATCCCAAAGCCCGTGACATCAGCCCCACAACCAACTCCCTGAAATGGCCGAACTAGCCATTTGGATCAGGGGTATTTATATGACCAACAATTGATGTCCACGACCGGTGAAGGAATAAAACCTGGAGAAACAAACAACTACAGATGCTGGTTTACCAAAAAAAATTGTGCAAAGTGCTGGAGTAGCTCAACGGGCCAGGCAGCAGAGCTGAAGTGCATGGATAAGTGCTGCTTCGGGTTGTGATCTTTTTTCAGACTAATTGTGGTGGGTGAAAGCTGGACCAGAGGATGGGCAGAACAAACCTTAGTGAGTTGATGTGGGTGAGGGGGGTTGGTCGAACAAAGGGCAGAGATGAAAAAACAAAAAGAGTTAGATAAGAACGGAAGAAGTGCAAATTGTGAAGCCAAAGCAAGTAATGTAGGTGGGAGGGTTGGGGGAAGAGAGTAGTGGATGTGCAATCAGGTGGGACATTGGGAAGAGAGAGACTTGAGGGAAGAAGGTGGGGGAGGCTTGTGGATTTGTGTGTGGTCTTCCTCTTGAAATGGAGGAAGCGCAGGCTGGAAAGGTCAAAATGAGATTGGGAAGAAAAGTCAAAATAGTTATCAACTGGGGGATCCAGTAGGCCTAGGCGGACCGAGCGCAAGTTTTTGACAAAATGTTCACCGAGTCTATGCTTGTAGAGCAGATGACTGTACAGTAGATGGAATAAAACATGCTGAGATGCCGACTAAACTCAGGTCTACACCGGTCTTAATTAACCATTGGTTCTTTGATGGTATTTACTCAATCATCTATGGTAAAATGAGTTACCTGTCACGACAAATCTAATGTTATATGAATGGGCGATACAGTAGATCTCATCTGCCACAGCATCAGTCACTACAATCGTTGTAATCTTCGACCAGTGATATTGCGCCCAGTTGTTTGTTTCAAGATGAAATGCAAAGACCTGGAATAAAATTAGAATTGCCATCTAAATTAAGAAATAACAATGTCCTGCAATTATACAGAATTATCTGCACCCAGACCCTGAAGAAAATTAAGCGGTGTTGGTGGACAGATTTAGCCTGCAGATGATGTTGGTGGTACTTTTTGTTGCAATTGTGAATGGTAGAGCTGCTGCCTCACAGCACTAAGGTTTTGGGTTCGATCCTGACCTTGCATGCTGTCATAGAAACATAGAAACATAGAAAATAGGTACAGTAGTAGGCCATCTGGCCCTTCGAGCCAGCACCGCCAGTCAATATAATCAAGGCTGATCATCTAAAATCAGTACCCCATTCTGAATTTTCCCCATATCCCTTGATTCCTTTAGCCCGAAGAGCTAAATCTGCATATCCAAAAGTATCTAAAATGCCACAATCAACTCTACCACAACCACCACCCCGGCGGCGCGTGCCAGGCACCCACCACTCTCTGCATAGAAAACATGTCCCGCACATCTCCTTTAAACATTGCCTCTCGCACCTCAAAGCTATGCCCACCCCCTTCTTCTCTATGTATATATTTGTTGGGTACATCGAGCAATTCCTGTTCCAGGCACACACTGGCCCTATCTCTGACCTCTATCTCTGCTACATTGATGACTGCATCGGGGCTACCTGCTACACCTATGCAGAACTCACAGACTTCATCACATTTACTACTAATTGCATCCTGCACTCAAATTCACTTGGAGCATCTCTGATACCTCCCTTTCGTTTCCTGATCTCACCGTCTCCATCACAGAGGACAGACTATCGATTGACATAGAAACATAGAAAGTAGGTGCAGGAATAGACCAATTGGCCTTTCGAGCCAGCACTGCCTTTCAATATGATCATGGCTGATCATAGAAACATAGAAACATAGAAATTAGGTGCAGGAGTAGGCCATTCAGCCCTTCGAGCCTGCACCGCCATTCAATATGATCATGGCTGATCATCCAACTCAGTATCCCGTACCTGCCTTCTCTCCATACCCTCTGATCCCCTTAGCCACAAGGGCCACATCCAACTCACTCTTAAATATAGCCAATGAACTGGCCTCAACTACCCTCTGTGGCAGAGAGTTCCAGAGACTCACCACTCTCTGTGTGAAAAAAGTCTTTCTCATCTCGGTCTTAAAGGATTTCCCCCTTATCCTTAAGCTGTGACCCCTTGTCCTGGACTTCCCCAACATCGGGAACAATCTTCCTGCATCTAGCCTGTCCAACCCCTTAAGAATTTTGTAAGTTTCTATAAGATCCCCTCTTAATCTCTTAAATTCTAAATCAGTACCCCATTCTTGCTTTCTCCCCAGGTACATTTCCCTGCAACTACAGGAGATGCAACATCTGTCCCAATGCTTTCTCCCTTGACTTCGTCCAAGGAGCCCGACAGTCTTTTCAGGTGAGGCAGAGGTTCACTTGCACCTCCTCCAACTTCATCTGCTGTGCCTCCTGTTCCAGGTGGGGATTCCTATAAATAGGTGAGACCAAGCGCAGATTAGGCAAACATTTCGTTGAACACCTCAGCTCAGTCCGCCTAAACCTACCTGATCTCCCGGTTGCTAAATACCTTTACTCCCTCTCCCATTCCCACATTGTCCTTTCTGTCCTTGGCCTCCTCCATTGTCAAAGTGAGGCCCAGCACAAATTGGAGGAACAGCACCTCATATTTTGCTTGAGCAACTTACACCCCAGTGGTATGAATATTGACTTCTCTAACCATGTAATCCTTGCTTTGCCTCTCTCTCCATCCCTCCCCCTTCCTTGTTCTCCGCCAGCCTGGCTGCCCCTGATTACAATTTATCTGTTTGCTTTGTTGTTACCTTCCCCTGGCTAACAATGATCAATCCTACATTTTCCTTGATGTCCACCCCCTTTGATGTCTAATTCTCACACCTTACACTTCCTTATCTCTGTATCTCCCCCTCCCCTGACTCTCAGTTTGAAGAAGGGTCTTGATCCGAAATGTCACCCATTCCTTCTCTCCAGAGATGCCTGCCCCGCTGAGTTACTCCAGCATTTTGTGTCAATGTTCAATTAAAAGCACCATCTACAGTTCCTTCCTACACATTGTGCATTGTAAGTCGGATACCCATTTAAGATGGATAAGAGTGTTGTGTTGCCTCAGAGATTTGTGAATCTTTAGAATGTTTAATTGCACAGAGTTCAGATCACTCACTAAACTAGATTAGCCAGGATTGGAACGAAAAGCATAACAGTCACTAGGAGTCAAAAGCCCACCTACCTTTGCTCCCATTGCCCATGTTATGTTCTGGTGTCCACACAACTAGAACATAGAACAGTACAGCACAGGAACAGACCATCCCCGATGTCCATACCGAACATGACCCCAAGTTAATCTATCAGTTTCCCATCAAATCTTTCCCCTCTCAACTTGAACCTATGCCCTCTGGTTCTTGATTCCCCATCCCTGGTAGACATCATCGTAAATCCACACTACACTTTCCAGCTGAAGCGATAAAAGGCTACGCAGTGCTTTCCACTGCATCACTCACCTCAACTTGGACCCGATGGTTTGAAGAGATGGGTTTGAGCAGAGTTTGATTCTTACACGTACAAACATCCGTGTCCGTGACTATGTTTTGCATCCACAGTGTGTTTATGACCAAAGTCAACACTGATTCCAGTCTCCATCTCATCCTCTCTGTCTGACTCTGCCAGACCTGCTGCAACCAGCGTTTTGTGTATGGTAAACCACTGAGAATGAAACCTCTGATTCCTTTCTCTCTCTCTCTCTCTCTCTCTCTCTCTCTCTCTCTCTCTCTCTCTCTCTCTCTCTCTCACTCTCTCTCTCTCTCTCTCTCCCTCTCTCCCTCTACAAGTGGCAACAATGGAATATTGACGTCACGTTCACGCAATCCAATGTAACTTTGCAGGAACAGTGATTTCCTCTCCTCTCCTGCAGCCTTGAACAACAGTCAGCACAGACTCCCTCTTTCATCTGACCAATATTGAACTCCAAGACACTAATCCCGTCCCTCACAGACTCGGACAAAGTTTGTCCCTCAACGCGGGTTTGATTTTCACCCTCCTGCACCATTTACACCTCTCCACACGAAGTGAGGCAATAATAATTATCGATGACCAATAAGTATCTGACGTGGATTGGTTAAAAGATACCAATCATATTATTCCTTTGATCATGTATCTGTACACTGTGGATGAGGACAAGGTGGGGAGGGGGATGGTAGGTGGGTGCTGCTGAAAACAAAGAGGAACTTGGTGTGGAGGGGGGGCTGCCCAGAACAAAAGAGGGACCACTGGCAACTAAATGGAATAACTTTGTCAGCACCCTATATGTGACGACTCTTTGCATTATGTACATGGAAAACAAAGAATCTCAATGTGACATTTCACATGTAATAATAATATATCATTCATTCATTCAGCTAATTGTTACCATTGGGAAGAAGGAACAGGAGCCTAAAACCCGTGAACTCCAGGTTCAAGAACAACTTCTTCCCAGCACCCGTCAGGCTCTTGAACACTGCAAACACTAACCTCAGCAACCGTGATCTTCTGTGGACTGTGTCTGTGGTTGCACTACTGACCAAGAGTTTTGCACTGTTATAGTTACCTAGTATTAGTTATTAAGTTATTATACTTTTATTATATTAACTGAAGGTAGCAATATGACTCAGAGTTGACTCAGTGTACTAAGAGTAATATTATAATAATGTAGGTAGGTACACAAGACGTGTTGGAAGGAACTGCAGATGCTGGTTTACACTGAAGATAGGCACAAAAATGCTGGAATAACTCAGTGGATAAAGCAGCATCTCTTGTCAAAAGGAATGGGTTGTGGCGTCAACCTAAACACGGGCCACTTATGCTCGAACCCTCGTCAGGAGATACGAGGGTGAGCCCGTGACGTCATGGGCTAGAGGGAGTGTCCTGGTACTTAAGGTCTCTTACCTTGAGACCTAAAAAAGTGAACAGGCAGCTGAGCCCAGGAGTACAACCTCGCTCAGCTACAGCAACATTGTAATATGGTTAGCGCACCCACCTAATATGTCACTACTGAATAAAGAATCGTTTGAACTGACCTGACGTCTCACCTTTATTCACCACGTATGGTGCCACTGCAGGGTGATGTTTCGGGTCGAGAGCCATCTTCTGACTGAGAGTCAGGATCGAGGGAAACTAAAGGTATGAAAATGAAATGAGAGAAATCAATATCCATACCACTGGGTTTGGCACTGAAGGTGGTGGGTATATGGAACAAGCTGCCAGAGGTGGTGACTGAGGCAGGTACGATATCAACATTAAAAAATATTTGAACATGTACATGGATACGATAGGGTGAGAGGGATATGATCTAATATAGGCAAGTGGGACTAGTATAGAAGTGGTACCTTGGTCGGCATGGTCAAGTTGGGCCTGTTTCCATGCTGTATGACTCTGTGACTGTCTATGACCCTAAATGCAGAGGAGGGGAGATGCAGGGATGTGCTTATATGTTGAACACTAAAAGGTTTGGAAAATAGGCTAAGAACATGTTGAATCCAGAAGGAATGTAATAATGAAAGGAATAAAGACACTTTGCTGGAGGAACTCAGCAGGTCAGGTAACGTCTGTGGAGAGAAATGGCCCAATATTTCAGGTCAAGGTTTCAAGGTCAAGGTCTGTTTATTGTCACATGTGCCAATTGAGGTACAGTGAAATCCGAATTACCATATAGGCATATTAAAAAAAACGCTACAAGACACACAAGTACATAAAAGTCAACATAAACATTCACCACAGCAGATTTTCCACATTCTTCACTGTGATGGAAGGCAATAAAGTACAACCAGCCATGATCACAATGAATGGCTTGTTGGGCCAAATGGCCTCCTCCTGCACCTGTTTTCTATGTTTCTAATCTTCCTTTTTATTTCATTCTCCCATGGTCGGGGCAGTCAAACCGTCCACAGTCGGGGCGATCAAAGCCCCCATGTTGGGGCAGTCGAAGCTCCCGTGACAGGGCGATCAAAGACCCCGAGTCGGGGCGGTCGCAGCTCCTGCGACTTGGAGTTCCCTCTCTAACCAGGGACCATGGGCTCCACGATGTTAAAGTCTGCAGGTTCCCGCGGTTGGGACTCCAAAGTCGATCCCCGACAGGGATTGCCAGCTTTGTCAAATGACCCAGTCATACTCACGAACATGGTACAACAGTATTTATTGAAAGGCACTTATAATACATTTCAGCATGTTGCTTCAGCTATGTAGCAGCGTAGACTGCCAGCATGAGTTGTGTTACGATAATATGAACAGTGCAGTAGGTGGAGCTTCTAGTAATAAAGCACTACATTGGATAATAAGTGAAGTAACCAATCTGCATCTTTCCTTGTAGAAATACTGTAAAAGTGAAGCGCATCTAAATACAGGTGACCTATAAGAATAAACACACTATTATGTGATGACCGAATAATACCGTACTCGAAACGCTAATAGCGCATACAGGGACATACATTTGGTTTGAACAAAGTCCACGTATAACCATATAACCATATAACCATATAACAATTACAGCACGGAAACAGGCCCTCTCGGCCCTTCCAGTCCGTGCCGACCATTTGTTTTCCCCTAGTCCCATCTACCTGCACTCAGACCATACCCCTCCATTCCCTTCACGTCCATATACCTATCCACTTTACTCTTAAATGTTAAAATCGATCCTGCCTCCACCACTTCTGCTGGAAGCTCATTCCACACAGCCACCACCCTCTGAGTAAAGAAGTTCCCCCTCACGTTACCCCGAAACCTCTGTCCCTTAATTCTCATGTCATGCCCTCTTGTTTGAATCTTCCCTACCCTCAATGGGAAAAACGTATCCACGTCAATTCTGTCTATCCCTTTCATCATTTTAAAGACCTCAATCAAGTCCCCCTTAACCTTCTGCGCTCCAAAGAATAAAGACCTAACTTGTTCAACCTTTCTCTGTAACATAGTTGCTGGAACCCTGGCAACATTCTAGTAAATCTCCTCTGTACTCTCTCTATTTTGTTGACATCCTTCCTATAACTAGGCGACCAAAATTGTACACCATACTCCAGAATTGGTCTTACCAATGCCTTGTACAATTTTAACATTACTTCCCTACTCCTATATTCAATGCTCTGATTTATAAAGGCCAGCACACCAAAGGCTTTCTTTACCACCCTATCTACATGCGATTCCACCTTCAGGGAACTATGCACAGTTATTCCTAGATCCCTCTGTTCTACAGCATTCCTCAATTCCCTACCATTTACCATGTACGTCCTATTTTGATTTGTCCTGCCTAGATGTAGCACTTCACACTTATCAGCATTAAACTCCATCTGCCATCTTTCAGCCCACTTTTCCAAATAGCCCAAATCTCTCTGTAGACTTTGAAAATCTACTTCATTATCCACAACACCACCTATCTTAGTATCATCTGCATACTTACTTATCCAATTTTCCACCCCATCATCCAGATCATTGATGTACATGACAAACAACAGTGGACCCAACACAGATCCCTGAGGCACCCCACTGGTCACCGGCTTCCAACCTGACAAACAGCCATCCACCATTACTCTCTGCCATCTCCCATTCAGCCACTGTTGAATCCATCTTGCTACTCCGCCATTAACACCCAAAGATTGAACCTTCTGAACCAACCTTCCATGGGGAACCTTGTCAAAGGCCTTACTGAAATCCATATAGACAACATCCACTGCTTTACCCTCATCAATTTCCCTAGTTACCGCTTCAAAAAATTCAAGAAGGTTTGTCAAACATGACCTTCCAGGCACAAATCCATGTTGACTGTTCCTGATCAGACCCTGTTTATCCAGATGCTTATATATATTATCTCTAAGTATCCTTTCCATTAATTTGCCCACCACTGACATCAAACTAATAGGTCTATAATTGCTAGGTTTATTCTTTGAACCCTTTTTAAACAATGGAACAACATGCGCAGTACGCCAATCCTCCAGCACTATTCCCGTTTCTAATGACATTTGAAATATTTCTGTCATAGCTCCTGCTATTTTCTACACTAACTTCCCTCAATGTCCTAGGGAATATCCTGTCAGGACCTGGAGACTTATCCACTTTTATATTTTTCAAAAGTGTCAGTACTTCCTCCTCTTTGAATCTCATAGTTTCCATAGCTACTCTACTTTTTCCCCTTAACTCACAGAGTTCAATATCCTTCTCCTTGGTGAATACCGAAGAAAAGAAATTGTTCAATATCTCCCCCATCTCTTTTGGCTCTGCAGATAGCTGTCCATTCTGGTTCTTTAATGGTCCAATTTTATCCCTCGTTATCCTTTTGCTATTAATATAGCCGTAGAAACCCTTTGGGTTTACTTTCACCTTTCTTGCCAAAGCAACCTCATATCTTCTTTTAGCCTTCCTAATTTCTTTCTTAAGATTCTTTTTACATTCTTTATACTCCTCTAGCACCTCATTTACTCCATGCCTCCTATAATTATTGTAGATATCTCTCTTTTTTCGAAACGTGTCCAATTTCCCTTGAAAACCATGGCTCTTTCCAATTTTTACTATTTCCTTTCAACCTAACAGGGACATACAAATTCTGTACTCTTACAATTACCCCTTTAAATGTCCTCCATTTCTCTTCTACATCCTTCCCATGAAACAAAGTGTCCCAATTCACTCCTTTAAAATCCTTACGCATTCCCTCAAAGTTAGCCTTTCTCCAATCAAAAATCTCCACCCTAGGTCCAGTTCTGACTCTCTCCATAATTATATTGAAACTAATGGTATTGTGATCACTGGTCCCGAAGTGCTCACCAACGCATACCTCCGTTACCTGACCTGCCTCATTTCCTAACAGGAGGTCCAGCACTGCCCCTTCTCTGGTCGATACCTCTATGTACTGCTGCAAAAAACTATCCTGCACACATTTTACAAACTCCAAACCATCCAGCCCATTTACAGAATGTGTTTCCCAGTCTATTTTTGGATCTAACGGGCGGCCTACAAACCAGTTCCGCGCGCGTGTGGTATAGATCCGCGTCTCCTCCCTTCACCAAGGACATAACCGGGGACCCCATGCGGGGAGAGCACCGGAGACCCGTGGGGTGACCACGGCGAAGCCGGCGCCAAACGTTGTGGTGTGGGCGTAGGGGGCATGGCCAATGGTTGGTCTGCAGCAGCAGAGCACGAGGGAAGAGACAGTCCGATAGGAGAAGGGCAGATCGGACACGTGATGTCTGGATACGAGACCGCAGGATATGGATCCTTCACAGGAAGGAGATGTTGACAGATGCGTCTGTAGATTCCTCCATCGGCTTTTACCAGGTACGAGCGCGGCTCTTGTGCAGGGCAGTGGATGTGACCCAAATGGCCATAGCCCTCGTCGGTCTTAATGTGAACAACTTGCCCACTGGAGAGAGGTTTAAGTGGTTTGCTGGACTTGTCAAAAAATTGCTTCTGAGCATCGTGTTTGAATTGGAGTTGTTTCTGGACAACAGGAGGTGAACGGACCAGTGGCTGCAGCAGCTGCTGGGGCACAGGCAGGGCAGCAAGCGTCTGCCGAGCCATCAGGCTTTGGGTCACAGGCAATGTTCCTTAAGTTGAGCAGATCCAAGAACACATCAGATTTAGCAAGATGTGAGTGATCCATTAATTGTTTGGTGCTATGGACCGCCCTGCGTTCTGCGAGTCCGTTGGACTGTGGAAATTCAGGACTGCTGGTGACATGGCGAAAATCCCATCATTGAGCAAAGTTTTTTAACTGATGGCTGGTGAACTGACTGCCATTATCAGACAGAAGGGGTGCAGGGGTGCCGTGCACGGAGAAGTGGCATGAGAGATTTTGGATGACTGTGTCGGATGTGATGTTTTGGAGTAGGTCAATTTTGGACCAGCCCGAATACGAGTCAATGAGAACCAGATAGTGTTTTCCCCGCCACTGGAATATGTCGGTCGCGACCTTGGATCACGCAGACGAGGAACAGGGTGTGAGAGCAAGGGCTGCTTCTGTTGGTGTGGCATCAGGCTGTTGCAGACAGCATAGGCTTCAACCTTTTTCCGTATATATTCGGTCATCCCGGGCCAGTAAAACATGCACTTTGCTCATTATACGGTCGCTTCCACACCGGGGTGGCCCCTGTGGATGGAATCAAAGTACATGTCCTGTAGAGCAGCTTGGACTGCAGGCCAAAAAGTAACCAGCTCCGAGATCCTGGCATGCGTTAATGCCAAGCAGAGTTGCAGCTTTCCCATGGACAATGAAAAACTTCAGTTTGTGAGCTTGTGACTCCAGGCGGTAATTCAGTTCAGTTTATCCAAGTGGGAGCAGCTCCCCCCGTAGGATAGCAAAGTGGCCGAAGTGTTTTCAATACGTTCGTCATCACGGATCTGTTTAAATTCAGATAATGACATGACATTGCACTTGGCACCAGTGTCGAACTTAGCAATGTCTCTTGTTGATGCTCTTGTTGACAAGCAGATGTCACAAAAACTAAGGAGCTGATTGTGGACTTTAGAAGGGATCAACATCCGAGGATGTACACGCCACTGGAGGTAAATGGGACTACTGTGGATAGGGTAAGCAGCTCTAAACCTCTGGGAGTCCACATCACAGAGGATCTGACATGGACAACGCACACTGCCACACTGGTGAATAAGGCAAGGCAATGCCTTTACCACCTCAGGCAGCTGAGGAAATTCAGAGTCTCTCTGAGGATCCTTCAGTGCTTCTACTCTGGGGCTGTAGAAAACATCTTATAACCATATAACCATATAACAATTACAGCACGGAGACAGGCCCTCTCGGCCCTTCCAGTCCGTGCCGACCATTTGTTTTCCCCTAGTCCCATCTACCTGTACTCAGACCATACCCCTCCATTCCCTTCACGTCCATATACCTATCCACTTTAATTTTAAATGTTAAAATCGATCCTGCCTCCACCACCTCTGCTGGAAGCTCATTCCACACAGCCACCACCCCCTGAGTAAAGAAGTTCCCCCTCACGTTACCCCTAAACTTCTGTCCCTTAATTCTCATGTCATGCCCTCTTGTTTGAATCTTCCCTACCCTCAATGGGAAAAGCTTATCCACGTCAACTCTGTCTATCCCTTTCATCATTTTAAAGACCTCAATCAAGTCCCCCCTTAACCTTCTGCGCTCCAAAGAATAAAGACCTAACTTGTTCAACCTTTCTCTGTAACATAGTTGCTGGAACCCTGGCAACATTCTAGTAAATCTCCTCTGTACTCTCTCTATTTTGTTGACATCCTTCCTATAACTAGGCGACCAAAATTGTACACCATACTCCAGAATTGGTCTTACCAATGCCTTGTACAATTTTAACATTACTTCCCTACTCCTATATTCAATGCTCTGATTTATAAAGGCCAGCACACCAAAGGCTTTCTTTACCACCCTATCTACATGCGATTCCACCTTCAGGGAACTATGCACAGTTATTCCTAGATCCCTCTGTTCCACAGCATTCCTCAATTCCCTACCATTTACCATGTACGTCCTATTTTGATTTGTCCTGCCAAGATGTAGCACTTCACACTTATCAGCATTAAACTCCATCTGCCATCTTTCAGCCTACTTTTCCAAATGGCCCAAATCTCTCTGTAGACTTTGAGAATCTACTTAATTATCCACAATACCACCTATCTTAGTATCATCTGCATACTTACTTATCCAATTTTCCACCCCATCATCCAGATCATTGATGTACATGACAAACAACAGTGGACCCAACACAGATCCCTGAGGCACCCCACTGGTCACCGGCTTCCAACCTGACAAACAGCCATCCACCATTACTCTCTGCCATCTCCCATTCAGCCACTGTTGAATCCATCTTGCTACTCCGCCATTAACACCCAAAGATTGAACCTTCTGAACCAACCTTCCATGGGGAACCTTGTCAAAGGCCTTACTGAAATCCATATAGACAACATCCACTGCTTTACCCTCATCAATTTCCCTAGTTACCGCTTCAAAAAATTCAAGAAGGTTTGTCAAACATGACCTTCCAGGCACAAATCCATGTTGACTGTTCCTGATCAGACCCTGTTTATCCAGATGCTTATATATATTATCTCTAAGTATCCTTTCCATTAATTTGCCCACCACTGACGTCAAACTAATAGGTCTATAATTGCTAGGTTTATTCTTTGAACCCTTTTTAAACAATGGAACAACATGCGTAGTACGCCAATCCTCCGGCACTATTCCCGTTTCTAATGACATTTGAAATATTTCTGTCATAGCTCCTGCTATTTCTACACTAACTTCCCTCAATGTCCTAGGGAATATCCTGTCAGGACCTGGAGACTTATCCACCTTTATATTTTTCAAAAGTGTCAGTACTTCCTCCTCTTTGAATCTCATAGTTTCCATAGCTACTCTACTTTTTTTCCCTTACCTCACAGAGTTCAATATCCTTCTCCTTGGTGAATACCGAAGAAAAGAAATTGTTCAATATCTCCCCCATCTCTTTTGGCTCTGCAGATAGCTGTCCATTCTGGTTCTCTAATGGTCCAATTTTATCCCTCGTTATCCTTTTGCTATTAATATAGCTGTAGAAACCCTTTGGATTTACTTTCACCTTTCTTGCCAAAGCAACCTCATATCTTCTTTTAGCCTTCCTAATTTCTTTCTTAAGATTCTTTTTACATTCTTTATACTCGTCTAGCACCTCATTTACTCCATGCCTCCTATAATTATTGTAGATATCTCTCTTTTTTCGAAACAAGTGTCTAATTTCCCTTGAAAACCATGGCTCTTTCCAATTTTTACTATTTCCTTTCAACCTAACAGGGACATAAAGATCCTGTACTCTTACAATTTCCCCTTTAAATGTCCTCCATTTCTCTTCTACATCCTTCCCATGAAACAAAGTGTCCCAATTCATTCCTTTAAAATCCTCACGCATTCCCTCAAAGTTAGCCTTTCTCCAATCAAAAATCTCCACTCTAGGTCCTGTTCTGACTCGCTCCATAATTATATTGAAACTAATGGTATTGTGATCACTGGTCCCGAAGTGCTCACCAACGCATACCTCCGTCACCTGTCCTGCCTCATTTCCTAATAGGAGGTCCAGCACTGCCCCTTCTCTGGTCGGTACCTCTATGTACTGCTGCAAAAAACTATCCTGCACACATTTTACAAACTCCAAACCATCCAGCCCATTTACAGAATGTGTTTCCCAGTCTATTTTTGGGAAATTGAAATCTCCCACAATCACTACCTTGTGCTTACTACTAATATCTGCTATCTCCTTACATATTTGCTCTTCCAATTCTCGCTCCCCATTTGGCGGTCTATAGTACACCCCTAAAATTGTTGCTACACCGTTCCCACTTCTTAGTTCCACCCAAATAGCCTCCCTAGACGAACCCTCTAATCTATCCTGCCAAAGCACTGCTGTAATATCCTCTCTGACAAGCAATGCAACACCTCCACCTCTGGTCCCTCCAATTCTATCACCCGGAAGCAACGAAATCCTGGAATATTTAGTTTCCAATCACAGCCCTCCTGCAACCATGTTTCACTGATTGCCACAACATCATATTTCCAGGTGTCAATCCAGGCTCTAAGTTCATCCACCTTACTTACAATGCTCCTAGCATTAAAATATGCACATTTTATAAACCCACCATCCTTTATTCTCTGTCTATTATCTTTTTCATCTTTCTCGCCTACATTTTGGGTCCGAGTGCTTCCCTTCTCTGCCTCTTGCCCCACACCCTGTCCCCTAGCCCCCTCTACCCGAATCCCTCCCCCCAGCCTTTCTAGTTTAAAGTCTCCCCAGTAGCCTTTGCAAATCTCCCTGCCAGGATATTGGTCCCCTTCGGGTTCAAGTGCAACCCGTCCTCTGCGTACAGATCATGCCTTCCCCAAAAGAGGTCCCAGTGATCAAGAAACTTGAATCGCTGCCCACTGCACCAGTCCCTCAGCCACGCATTTAGCCTCCACCTCATTTCATTCCTACTCTCACTGTCACGCGGCACAGGCAGTAATCCTGAAATTGTTACCCTTTTGGTCCTTCTCTTTAACTTTCCCCCCAACTCCCTAAATTCTCCCTTCAGGACCTCGTCACTTTTTCTGCCTATGTCATTGGTACCTATGTGTACCACAACATCAGGCTCCTCTCCCTCCCTTATCAGAATCTTTTGGACACGTTCTGACACATGCGAGACCCTGGCACCAGGGAGGCAAACTACCATCCGGGTCTCCCGACTGCGTCCACAGAATCGCCTATCCGACCTCCTAACTATAGAGTCCCCTATTACAATTGCCCTCCTCTTTTTGCTGCCCTTCTGAGCATCAGGGCCGGTCTCTGTGCCGGAGGCCCGGCCGCTATTGCTGCCCCCAGCTAGGCTGTCCCCTCCAATCGTACTCAAACCCGAGTACCTATTTTCCAGCTGTACGGTCACAGGGGTACTCTCTAGTCCCTGCCTCTGCCCCTTGCCCTTCCTAACCGTGACCCACTTGTCTGTCTCCTGTGGTCTGGGAGTGACTACCTCCCTGTAGCTCCTCTCTATGACCTCCTCACTC
Source organism: Okamejei kenojei (assembly GCA_035221665.1). NCBI lineage: Eukaryota > Metazoa > Chordata > Chondrichthyes > Rajiformes > Rajidae > Okamejei > Okamejei kenojei. Next base: position 81,507,625 of record CM069140.1, on the reverse strand, counting down.
TCTCTGACCAGACGGAGGTCGTCGAGCTGCTGCTCCAGGTTCCTAACACGATCCTTTAGGAGCCCCATCTCGACACACCTGGCGCAGATGTGTACGTCTGGAGGGCTATCAGATTCCCTGACCTCCCACATCTGACATCCAGAACAGTACACTGCCCTGGCCTTCATACTGCCCCCCCTTACACAGGATACAATAGCAACACAATATAAAATCACTACAAACTGCTGGGATCTGACTGTAAATCAGCTGCTTTCCCTAGTCCACTTCCCACCAATCAGCTGCTTTCCCTAGTCCACTTCCCACCAATCAGCGGCTTCCTCAAAAAAACCCACTTCTCCAAATGGAATGTTATGGATTTGGGTAAAGCCTCTGAAAAAACAAGGCCCACGCTTAATTTTAAAGCTTACCGGTCGGATGTCGCTCCGCCCCCTCCTTCTCTTCCAACGGCTCCTGTGGGCCTCTGAAAAAACAAGCCCCGCGCTTGATTTTAAAGCTTACCGGTCGGGTGTCGCTCCTCCCCCTCCTCCTCTTCCAACGGCTCCTGTGGGCCTCTGAAAAAACAAGCCCCGCGCTAGATTTTGAAGCTTACCGGTCGGGTGTCGCTCCTCCCCCTCCTCCTCTTCCAACGGCTCCTGTGGGCCTCTGAAACAAGCCCCGCGCTAGATTTTGAAGCTTACCGGTCGGGTGTCGCTCCTCCCCCTCCTCCTCTTCCAACGGCTCCTGTGGGCCTCTGAAAAAACAAGCCCCGCGCTAGATTTTGAAGCTTACCGGTCGGGTGTCGCTCCTCCCCCTCCTCCTCTTCCAACGGCTCCTGTGGGCCTCTTGTCTGGCAACATCTCCAATCTGGTTTGGGAACAGCTTTGCTTAGGACAAGAAGGCTCTGCAGAGAGCAGTGCGTTCGGCCGAACGCACTCACTATGGGAACAGCAATCACCCACCCTGCAGGACCTGTAAACCAGGAAGTGCAGATCCAGAGCTAGCAACATAATGAGGGACGCCTACCATCCCAGCAACAGACTGGTCTAGCTACTACGGAGAGGCAAGTGCCTCTGCTGTCACACTGTGAAAACAGAGAGGATGAGACAGAGTTTCATCCCACCAGCCATTAGGACTGTAAACTCCTATCTCACCAGGGATTAATTTACTAATTTACTGTTGTGTCTTTATTTACATTTTTTTCCCTAAAATGTAAATATTGGTTCTGTTCTGTTCTGTGTTCTGTTGTTTTTGCACAATCTGCAGGCATTGCCACTTTCATTCACTGAACATCTTGTATGTGTATGTGTATGTGACAAATAAACTTGATTTGACAAGAAACTTCAGGGTCAAGTTGCTTGTTAGTGGAAGCAATCAGTGAGTTGATGTTATGACTGTTATCTTCATTTTCATGAAGTGATTAATTTTCTTGCAATAGTCGCAAATTTCTCCAAAAGTAACGCAGAGTCCGTGACCTACAGGAAGGGAGCCGTCACAGTTAGAGCACTGTTCGATAAATCTCTGAGACTGTTGAGGTGGCGTGTGGGGTTGTGAACACCGGGTATGATAGGATGTGTCGGTAGCATCGACACGGTACGAGGAATGTGGCCGAGGGCCCCTAGGGCCCAGTGTGAGAAACTGTGAGTTCAACAATCCTACAAGCATGTTCAGCTCGGGCCAAGGTCAGTTCAGTATCGCAGAGTAGTTTGTCTCGCACCTCATCACTAAGCAGACCTCCCACCAGTCTGTCGTGGATGAGTTCATCACTCAGATTCCCAAAACTGTAGCATGTAGCAATGTGTTTCAGATCACTAAAGTAATTTGCTACAGGCACACCTTGCTGTTGGTAACGAGCAAAAAGCTTAGTACGTTCAAGTATTGAGTTGGCACGAAGGTTACACAGCTGTTTGAACTTAGTGAATAGGACCGCAGGATCATCAATAGTTTCAGCAGGCACCACAATCTGGTTGTTGTGATACAGCACCGCAGACGCGTAGTTGAAATGCTCTGCGTGCTTCATTGCTCAAGGGCCAGCAACGTTAAGTAGTATAAAGGCACACACTTCTGGTGTAGTGTTGCGATGAGCAGCATGAATGTAATGGTTGTAATCGTGCTCAAAAATGCTCCAAAGTTCAGCAATGTCTGAGTCAAAGATCAGAGTGTCTGGCCGGCGAAGTGAGCTGGCAATGGCAGCGCGAGTGAATGGGTGAAAACAAAATACAGGGGATAAAATAAAACCTGATATACTTAAACACGGAGTGGGTTAAAACCACTTCTTGACACCATGTCAAATGACCCAGTCATACTAATGAACATGGTACAACACTATTTATTGAAAGGCACTTATAATACACTGCAGCATGTTGCTTCAGCTGTGTAGCTGCGTAGACTGCCAGCACGAGTTGGGTTACAATAATATGAACTGTAGAAGGCGGAGCTTCTAGTAATATAGCACTGCATTGGTTAGTAAGTGAAGTAAGCAATCTACAAGCTCCATGATGGTAAGTCCCGCAGGCTCTCACAGTTCGACCTCACGAAGTCGGTCTCCAGCAAAGGCCGCCAGCTCCTCGATGTTAGGCTGCAGTGCGGACAGAGAAACGATATGGAAAAAAAATCGCACGTCCGTCGAGGTAAGAGATTTTAAAAAGTTTCCCCCAACCCCTCCACCCTCTCCCCCACCCACAAAATACCAGATAAAGAACATTAAAACATACATATAACATAGGGTACACAAAAAGCTGGAGAAACTCAGCGGGTGCAGCAGCATCTAAGGAGCGAAGGAGATAGGCGACGTTTCGCGTCGAGACCCTTCTTCAGACTTCTCGTAATATAGCACTGCATTGGTTAGTAAGTGAAGTAAGCAATCTACAAGCTCCATGATGGTAAGTCCCGCAGGCTCTCACAGTTCGAGCTCCCGAAGTCGGTCTCCAGCTTCAGATCTCGGTACATATGACAATGATTATTGGCTTCACATTACACTAAATTTTATTCCCGTTTTATGTATCTTTACACTATAAATGGCTCGATTGTAATCATGTATTGTCTTTCTGCTGACTGGTTAGCACGCAACAAAAGCTTTTCACTGTACCTCAGTACACGTGACAATAAACTAAACTGAGCTGAACTGCAAGAAGGGACTTGGGTCACTACAGTTCAGTTTCAGCCACAGTTTTAAACATGTTCAAAACAACAAATAATTTAAATGTGTACTTGTAGTCAGCTGAAGAAAGCACTGCCATTTTCTTTCCACTTGAAAAATCTGGAAATTGCATTTGTTAATTTACACAAACTACACTGGCGCAGCAGGTAGAGCTGCTGCCTCACAGTGCGAAAGATCCAGGTTCGATACTGACCGGCTGCTGATTATGTGGAGTTTGTACATTCTCCTTGTGATTGCATAAGCTTCTTCTGGGTGCTCCGGATTCCTCCCACATCCCAAAGATGTGCGGGCTTGCAGGTTAATCGGCCTCTTTAAATTGCACCCAGTGTGTAGGGAATGGATTAGAAAGTGGGATCACAAAGAACTAATGTGAGTGGGTGATCGATGGTCGGCATGGACTCAGTGTATCTCAAAAATAAACTGGACTAAGCTAAAACTAAACTGAACATCTCACATTTACAGCTATCAAAATAAAAAATATTTTTGGCCTCCTATAACAGTGAGATTAAATGAGAACATACCAGTTCGAAGTTTGATCTGTATTTTATGAGGAGTTACGATGAGGGATTATGTGAAGACCCCATCCGGTGTGGATTCACAGAAAAAACACAACAATTGAAATAAATATAGTAAAGAAAAAATAAGAACTTAATTACCAGTTGATCTGTGCAGCAGGCAGTGAAAAAAGCGAATGGTATGTTAGCTTTCATAGCAAAAGGATTTGAGTACAGGAGCAGGGAGGTTCTACTTCAGTTGTACAGGGTCTTGGTGAGACCACACCTGGAGTATTGCGTACAGTTTTGGTCTCCAAATCTGAGGAAGGACATTATTGCCATAGAGGGAGTGCAGAGAAGGTTCACCAGACTGATTCCTGGGATGTCAGGACTGTCTTATGAAGAAAGACTGGATAGACTCGGTTTATACTCTCTGGAATTTAGGAGATTGAGAGGGGATCTTATAGAAACTTACAAAATTCTTAAGGGGTTGGACAGGCTAGATGCAGGAAGATTGTTCCCGATGTTGGGGAAGTCCAGGACAAGGGGTCACAGCTTAAGGATAAGGGGGAAATTCTTTAAGACCGAGATGAGAAAGACTTTTTTCACACAGAGAGTGGTGAGTCTCTGGAACTCTCTGCCACAGAGGGTAGTTGAGGCCAGTTCATTGGCTATATTTAAGAGTGAGTTGGATGTGGCCCTTGTGGCTAAGGGGATCAGAGGGTATGGAGAGAAGGCAGGTACGGGATACTGAGTTGGATGATCAGCCATGATCATATTGAATGGCGGTGCAGGCTCGAAGGGCTGAATGGCCTACTCCTGCACCTAATTTCTATGTTTCTATGTTTCTATGTATAATAGAAGGTGGGAGCAGAGGGCACGTAATCCCTCATTGTAACTCCTCATTAAATACAGATCAAACTTCGAACTGGTAAGTTCTAATTTAATCTCACTATTTTATTTCGGAGTCATGTGAGTGACTACGTGAAGACTTCAAAGCTCTGTGATTCCGAACCGTGTACCAGCTCATGCTTCACTCACTGTCTGAAGAACTTAGAGGGAGGAAGTATGTTATCACAATCAACAATAACCTGTTTGTGAACAAAAAAAGTTTATTAATGACAACAAAAAACAGAGAGCTCCCCTGGGCTTAAATTAAATATTATCTGCAGACTCTAAAATTCTGTCTGCAAATGTAGCAGGTTCCGCCAGCAGCTTATTATAAAACCTTTGGAAAGTTCTTTCCGAGGACCATCCTGCTCTGGCCAGAATATGGTCCATAGGCACGTCCATTCGCCTAGCCGCCAACATAGATGCAGCCCTGGTGGAGTGAGATTTGTAAACATTAGTATTAACTCTAAAATTCTGTCTGCAAATGTAGCAGGTTCCGCCAGCGGCTTATTATAAAACCTCTGGAAAGTTCTTTCCGAGGACCATCCTGCTCTGGCCAGAATATGGTCCATAGGCACGTCCATTCGCCTAGCCGCCAACATAGATGCAGCCCTGGTGGAGTGAGATTTGTAAACATTAGTATTGACTCTAAAATTCTGTCTGCAAATGTAGCAGGTTCCGCCAGCGGCTTATTATAAAACCTCTGGAAAGTTCTTTCCGAGGACCATCCTGCTCTGGCCAGAATATGGTCCATAGGCACGTCCATTCGCCTAGCCGCCAACGTAGATGCAGCCCTGGTGGAGTGAGATTTGTAAACATTAGTATTGACTCCCGCGTACTTCAGCACCTGCTTGAGCCACCTTGAAATGGTTTCGCTCATCACCTGACCATGAGGCTTCTTGTGGCTTATCACTAAGGATTTTTCTCTCCCTCTTAAGTTGTATGTTGTGTCTATGTAATTGGCGAGATGGGTCTTGGCACACAGCCATGGGTCAGATGAATATGCCCTGAACTCCATGACTGGAGGCATGGTACCTGGTCTAGTTTGTTTGACCAGTCCCTGAATATGGAATGTGAAACAGTCCAATGACTCTGTCATGCTGAGGATGTCCAGCCTCAGAAGGTGGAGGGACTGTACCCTTTGAGCTGACACTAGTGCCATGAGCATGACTGATTTCAGAGTAAGTTGTTCCAGCGTAAGAGACCTGGGTGGTGGTCATCCCCTAAGTTACATCAGCACAATGCTGACATCCCAGATCTAGATATAGACGCTTTTATATGATGAATCCTACCCCTTTTCCTTTTTTCTTTTACCCTTTTTTTCCCTTAATGTTATACCCCCGGTAAAATATTATTATGGAATAATAATTCCTTAAACCTAGGAGCTGGTCAAGTTAATAACATCAACGACGGAAGTCGCTAGATGGATAGCCATGCTAGTATGGCTAGCACTAACTACAACTATTCTAGATGTAGTTCTTTCTATCTTTAAACACACCACTAACCTCTTAAACTATCCTTTACTCTTCTTTTATACAATCTATTGTGTTTTTTCAGTTTGAATGGAGTTACACATTGGACCAATGGAGATATATTCGTGAGGGACATAAACGAGATTTAAAATTCATCTATTCAATGTTCGGGTGTAAGGTTGGGTCTGTCGCGCTGATCCTTAGACTCTATTGTAGATCTCTACAAACTTAAAATGCAAGACTTAAAAAGGAATACGGGGGATTAACGTTTTGTAGTTGGAATGTTAAAGGTATTAATGAACCGATAAAGAGAGGAAAAGTATTGGCACATTTAAAGGCAATTAAAGCTGATGTAATTTATATTCAAGAAACTCACTTAAAAAAAGACGCTGAATATAGGTTGAAAGCTAAATGGATAGATACAATATATCACTTTTCTTTTACGCATAAATCAAGAGGTGTAGCAATATTATTTCGTAAAGGTACTTTATTTAAGCATACATGAACTATAACTGATAAAGATGGCAGATACATTATTGTGATAGGAGAATTAAACACAGAAAAAATGATTTTTGTTAATATATATGGACCAAATTTTGATAGCCCATTGTTTTTTAAGAAAGTACTTAACAATATTCCGGAATTAACACAATATAATTTGATAATTGGAGGAGATTTTAATTGCACACTAGACCCCTACTTTGATAGATCTACAAAGCAAAGAAAAACTAAATCACATTCCAGTGACTTATTAAAACGCATATATGCAAACGACTAACATTAAAGATGTTTGGAGAACAGAAAACCCTACGGGACGAGAATACTCTTTTTACTCGCCAGTACATAAAACTTATTCAAGAATAGATTATTTTTTGGTGGATGCAAAACTTATTTCACTTACTTATGAATCCAAATATCATAATATTATAATTTCAGATCATGCGCCATTAACATTTAAAATTAAAATAAATGGCAAAACAGAAAATTCAGGACAGTGGAAATTTAACCCACAAATTTAAAAAAATAAAACTACTCAGGAATATATCACAACTCAAATTAAGATTTTTTTTGAAACAAATGATCAACCAGAAATATCTTGCTCCTTATTATGGGAAACATTTAAAGCATATCTCCGGGGAATCATGATCTCTTCACAAGCATTCCATAATAAAAAGATTCGGAAGGAACAACAAGATTTGGAAAGGGAGATTAAGCAATTAGATATACAGAATGCAACAAAACCAGATATAATATTACACAATAAAATTGCAGCATTGAAATATAAATTAAATAAAATATATACAGATCAAGTTGTAAAATTTTATCAACATACTAAACAATTACAGTTTGAATTTGGAGACAAACCCCAAAAATTATTGGCTCGACAATTAAGGAAAATTGAAGCTGAAAAAATTATCCATAGGATTAAATCACATAACGGTGATTTATTAATACAACCCAAAGATATTAATGAAAGATTTATGCAATATTATAAAAATTTATACACTGCTAAAGCAACAGTAAATAAAACAGAAATAGATGCATTTTAAAAAAAATGTAACCTGAAAGGATTGGATTTACAAAAGAGAGAATTACTAAATGCTGATATCTCAATAAAAGAAATCCAAGAATCTATTAGATCATTAAAAAATGGTAAAACACCGGGACCAGATGGTATAGGTTCGGAATTTTATAAAATATTTTATGATCATATGGTTCCGCGTCTGAAATCATTATATGAACAGATATACACGCAACAGAAATTACCAGACACGTTGAATGAATCTATTATAACACTTATACCCAAAATAAATAAAGACTTGGATGAACCAGGATCATATAGAGCAATAGCTCTATTAAATACTGATCAAAAGATAGCACAAAGACTAAGTTCAGTCGTTAACGAATTAATCCATCCCGATCAAACAGGATTTATACCAAAAAGATATTCCTCATACAATTTAAGACGGTTATTTAATATTATATATTCGAAAAGAAGTGATAAAAAAGATTTAGTAGTCATTTCGCTTGACGCAGAAAAAGCTTTTGATCAAGTGGTATGGCCTTACCTATTTTCGGTTATGGAAGCTTTCAAATTGGGAGAGAAGTTTACTACTTGGATTAAATTGTTATATACAAATCCAATAGCTAGAATAACAACAAACCGAATGTTATCAACTAAATTCAGTTTATCTCGAGGTTGTAGACAAGGTTGTCCTTTATCACCTTTATTGTTTGCGCTCGCAATAGAACCTCTCGCCCAGAGGGTGAGATTACACCCGGAAATACATGGATATGATACTAGAGATACTAAAAATAAAATCTCCTTATATGCGGATGATGTATTACTTTACATCACTGAACCAGAAACAAGTATCCGAAATTTGTTAAAACTAATAACGGAATTCGGATCTCTCTCAGGATACAGTATTAATTGGAATAAAAGTGAACTCATGCCAATAACGGTGAATAATTTGCATGTATTACAACAATTCCCTTTTAAGATAACAAACGAAAATATTAAATATCTTGGGATTTTTGTTACAAAAAGATTTGACTCTTTATTTAAATTTAATTTCCCTCCATTATCGAATAAATTAAATAAGAATATTTTATACTGGAAAAGCTTACCTATTTCAATGTTAGGTAAAATTAATGCAATAAAAATGATTTTTCTCCCACAATTATTATATCTATTTCAATTAATTCCGATATATCTCCCTAAAAATTTTTTCAAAAAAGTAGATTCTCTAATTACTAACTTTATCTGGGATTACAAGAGCCATAGAATAAATAAAAAACATTTATGTAAACCTAAAATAAATGGAGGATTAGCATTACCAAATCTTATGTTTTATCACTGGGCAGTCAATATTAAAAATATGAATTTTTGGCTAGAAGAAATAGATAACAAACCAAATTGGTTAAATATGGAAAAAGAAGATTGTTCTCCATTTGAAATTAGCTCTATAATATTTGCTAACACTAACGTAGCTAAGAAAATTTATAGTGAAAATCCGATAATAGAAAACGGAATCCGCATCTGGAAACAAATAAAGAAAACATTAACACTAAAATTTATACCATTAGGTCTTACCATCTTAGGTCTTACGTTCAAACCTTCAATGATGGATAAGGCTTTTTTACAATGGAAAAATAAAGGAATTTCTAAGATGGGTGATCTTTATAAGGAAAACTCTTTTCTCTCATTTCAAGAGTTACAACAAACTTATGGACTACACAATAAAGAATATTTTAGATATTTACAAATCAGAAATTATGTTTCTGCAAATACACAAGAACATAGAAATAGAAAGACAGAAATTTTAGATGAATGCTTGAATAAACATCCAAATACGGAAAAAATGATATCATATATATACAATATTTTATTGGAAAGTGATCTCCCATCAACAGAAATACATAGACAGTCTTGGGAAAATGAATTAGGCCAAATTATAAGACCAGAAATATGGGATGAAAGCTTACAACATATACATCATTGCTCGTTAAATGCTAAACATTCCCTTATACAGTTTAAAATACTACATAGATTACATTATTCCAAATCTAAATTACATAATATTTTCCCAAAAATATCCTCTATATGTGATAAATGTCAAATCTCAGAAGCAAATTTGTCACACTCATTCACTAACTGTATAAAAATTGTAAAATACTGGAATGAAATATTTAAGATAATTTCGAATGTTGTCAATATAACTTTGACTCCTGATCCAAAGTTAATAATACTTGGATTACTTGAAACTGACCAACTAATAACAATGAACCAAAGAACTTTTATCGACTATGGTTTAATAATTGGGAAAAAATTAATATTAAAATTTTGGAAAGGCCCTACATCCCCAACAATCAAAATGTGGAACATAGAAATGTCAGAGACACTTCATCTGGAGAGATTGAGGCTTGTCCTAATGGACAGGTTAGATCTCTTCAGAGGGATTTGGTCTCCATATATTAAATATTTACAGGGTCATAATGGTTCGGCACGAGGACTTGACTGAGACCTGAATATTTGAATAGATGAAGAAATATATATAATAAATCATGAATATATCTCCAAGGACGGATTAATGATTAATATTCCATTCTCCATCAAACTTTTCACACTCTTTCTCTCTATCTTTTCATACTTTTATAAAAAATTAGAAAAAAGTATAGAAACACATAATTTTAAATTTTTAATATCAGTACGAATATAAATATCACTAACTTTATGAAAGTATTATTAGTATCATGTATTTTCAATTATATAAAATATATAATTTTAAATTTAAAATCAATGATAAGACAAATATTATTAACAGTATGAAAATATAATGAATATCATAAAAGTTTTACTAGTATTACTTATTTTTAATTACATAAAATTTGGTCCTACATTTCAAAATCAGTGACAATACAAATATTATCAACAGTATGAGTATATTACTAATATTATGAATGTATTACTAGTACCATGTATTCTCAATTATATAAAATATATAATCTTAAAATTTATAATCAATAATAATACAAATAATATTAACAGTACGAATATATCATTAATATCATGTATTTTCATCATTGTAAAATAATGTACTTTGTTATTATTTTGTTTCTATAATAAAAATATTTAAAAAAAAAAAAAGATAAAATAACTCTAGCTACCTGCCGTATGGTTGACTGATGTTTATCCATTAGTTCATTGCATGATAGTGCCAATTCTGATGTTTTCACCTTCAGCAGAGTTACAATCATGTGAACCGTATCAATCGTAAATCCAAGATAGTCCATGGTTGTGGACGGTGTAAAATTGGATTTATCTGGATGTATGACAAACCCCAAAGTTTCAAACAAACGTTTTGTGGCTGCTACTGCTAAAATAGCTGTCTCCAAGGTTTTCCCTACTATTAAAATGTCGTCTAAGTATGCCATGACTGTATGCTTTTGTTTCCTCAATAATGCCAAAGCGGGTTTTAAGATTTTAGTGAACAACCTTGGAGCGGAGGTTAGCCCATTTGGTGAGGCTTTAAATTGCCATAGCTGTTTCATCCAGATAAACATTAAGTATTTACAATGTTCCTTGTGTGTGGGTACTGAGTAGTAGGCATCTTTTAAACCAAGCGGAGGCTTGGCGATCGTTTCGCCGAACACCTCCGCTCGGTCTGCAAAAACCATCCCGACCTCCCGGTGGCTCAGCACTTCAACTCCCCCTCCCATTCCGTATCCGACCTCTCGGTCCTGCGCCTCCTCCACGGCCAGAGGGAGCAACACCGCAAATTGGAGGAACAGCACCTCATATTCCGCTTGGGGAGTCTGCATCCTTTGGGCTTGAACATTGAATTTTCTCAATTCTGTTAGCCCTTGCTGTCTCCTCCCCTTCCCACCTCCCCCTCAGCCCTCGGGCCCTGGCATTCTCTCTATCTCTATCTCCCTCCCCCACCCTAGTCGCACTAGCTTCTCATTTTCACACCACAAACAGCTAACAATGGCTTGTTCCCTTTATCATCGATACTTTTTTGCATATCTTTCATTCATTGTTCTTTATCTCTCCACATCACTGTCTATATCTCTCGTTTCCCTGACCCCTGACCAGTCTGAAGAAGGGTCTCGACCCGAAACGTCGCCTATCTCCTTCGCCTCTTAGATGCTGCTGCACCCGCTGAGTTTCTCCAGCTTTTTGTGTAACCATCTTTTAAAACAATGCTTGCTAGAAAGTACCCTCTAGAAGTCAATTGTCTGGCTGTTTCAAACGTTTCCATCTTGAAATGTATACACTTAACAGACTTGTTTAAAGTAGTTAAGTCAATGATGATGCAACATCCACCATCTTTTTTAGTTTTAGTGAAAATATTAGACACGAATTCCAAAGGTTCATGTTTTGTTCTTTCAATGACACCTTTAGCTAGTAGCCTCATCAGTTCAGCTTGACCCTCTTGTTTCTCTTTGACTGAGAGGGTGATTACCCTTTGGGGTATATGCTGAACTGGCGGCATGTTTTCATGAACAAAGTAAATTTTATAGCCATGAATGCTGCTGAGTATATACTTGTCATTAGTGATGGATTCCCATGCATCCAAAAACAAGTGCAATCTTCCCCCAGTTTGTATAGAGTCCCTACTGCTCATATGCTGAGAGGAACCAGACCCACCTACCTCCATGGTTACTGGTGCTTCTTCTGCCTCTTCGCTGAATGATGAGGTCTCTGCTGGGCTGTAGAGGGCTGCTGTTGATGTTGATGTTGCTGTTGATGCTGTTGGGGGTGGCGCACTTTCCATGGGGTCCGCTCTGGGCCCTGGCCTAAAAAAGGCTTACGGGGAAAGGTTGCAGACCCCGAGTTTTCACCAGTCGCATATGGTGGTCGACGACTGGTGGACGCCGTGGGGTACTGCCGCCTGGGTTTGTTAGGTCTGCTCGGTCCCAAACCTGCCCTCACGAGACCAAAGGTCTTGGATTCTTCCTCTAGGTCTTTCACCTTTTTCGGAAGGTCCTTTCCAAAGAGCAGAATTGGAGGTTCTGAACCCGGTGTTTTGCAAAGTGCCGCAAATTTAGGGTTGAGGGCAGGCTTGATGATTTCCTTCCGTAAATTGTTCATCTCATATTGAGTGGTGCACAGCAGAGCTAATGTGTCTTGCTGATTTGTGGAGATGTCCACACCATCTATGGCTCGAGCATATGAAGTTATTCCTGCTGTCAGGAGTTTTAGGGTTTTCTGGAGCTTCAACTCCAGGTTCCTGATATTCTGTCCCAAATGTCCCCAAATTTGGCTGTTTACAGCTGGTACATTCAGTGATGTACAATTTTCTGGGGCTGAATATAATTCAAGAGCCTCATTGACCACCCATTCCTGTAGGGGTTTTGAGGACAGGTGGTCAATGCTGGCTGCAAGTTTCGGCTCTAAAGGCCGACCCGCTCGTGGAATGACCACGTAGCGGTTGACCACACCCAGCAGCTCTTCCTGATCCTGTACACCCTGCGTACTCTGGACATCTTCAGCCAACAACCCCTCTTCTTGACCAGCCCAGACCTTGTCGCCAATGCTGCCTTCAAAAGAAGGTGAAGCAATGGCCAGTGCCGTAAAGGGCACTGCGGGAGTGCCTGAGCTCCCTTGGCGAGTCTGCTGCTGCTCTCTCAGCAGATCTCGGTGGAGCAATTGCTCCATAAGCTGTTCCATTTGGATTAGGCGGCTGCCTGTGCCGCTCTCGAGCGGTGAGGCATCTTCATCTGAATCGTCGGATACTACCGCCCGGTTCTGGCTGCAGGTACCTCCAGCCCGCTGCTCAGGCTGCACTAGTGGTGCTGGGCTCGGCTTGGTAGTTATTCCTGCCGCCTCTTGCCCCCCCTCCAAAGAATGCTCCTCAACGGGAGACGAACGAGGGCGAGCTGCAGATTTCTTCCCTCTGGTCTTGCTCATTCTCCTGGAACATAAAGCAGTCCACAGAGAAAATACACACGGCAACGGTAAAACTTACCTGTCGGCCCGACTTTTCAATTTGTAGCAGGAGCGCCTTGAACTCCCGTTCGTCTACGGGGTCTTCACGTAGTCACTCACGTGACTCTGAAATAAAATTGATATTTGCTTATTGTTGTCATATGTACCGAGATACAGTGAAAAACTTTGTTTGCATGCCATCCAGTCAAATCATACTGTATTAGAGTACAAACAAACCACACATAAATACAACAGGTAATGCAAAGAGAAAAATATCAGAGTGCGCAATAATACAGTGTTATAGCATTATAGTCACACAGAGAAAGTGCAAGGTCCACAATGATGTAGGTTGGAAGATCTGGATTACACCCTAGCTAATGGGCAGACCGTTCAGTTAGAAACATAGAAACATAGAAAATAGATGCAGGAGTAGGCCATTCGGCCCTTTGAGAAAGTGCAAGGTCCACATCCGGAAGTGGCGGCGCTGCGTGGCAGCTGCGGCTCACCTGCAGTCCGTCTGGTTTTGTGTGGGGGGGGGGGGGCAGGGTGGGAGAAACAAGGTTTTAGTCTCTCCCTTCGGGGGGATGCGACCTTTTCTTGTCGTGTCCCCCGTCACCGTCTCCGTCTGTGCTGAGGCCTAATGGCGGAGCTGGTGGCCTCGGAGCTGTGGCGAGCGTTCAGAGCTCCAGTGTTCCAGCGGCGGCGGCGGCCCGGCTTCGGGGCTTCGGGGCTTCGGTGCTCCAGCAGTTGCTCCAGCGGTGCTCCAGCAGCGGCCCGGCATTGGCGCTCCGGCGGCTCTCCAGCGGTGCTCCAGCGGCGGCCCGGCTTCGGAGCTCCGGCGGCTCCAGCGGATCTCCAGCGGTGCTCCAGCGGCGGCCCGGCTTCGGAGCTCCGGCGGCTCCAGCGGATCTCCAGCGGTGCTCCAGCGGCGGCCCGGCTTCGGAGCTCCGGCGGCTCCAGCGGATCTCCAGCAGTGCTCCAGCGGCGGCCCGGCTTCGGAGCTCCGGCGGCTCCAGCAGTTGCTCCAGCGGTGCTCCAGCAGTGGCCCGGCTTCGGCGCTGCAGCGGCTTTCCAGCGGGGCTCCAGCGGTGCTCCAGCAGCGGCCCGGCTTCGGCGCTCCAGCGGGGCTCCAGCGGTGCTCCAGCAGCGGCCCGGCTTCGGAGCTCCGGCGGCTCCAGCAGTTGCTCCAGCGGTGCTCCAGCGCCGGCCCGGCTTCGGGGCTTCGGCGCTCCAGCGGCTCTCCTGCGGTGCTCCAGCAGCGGCCCGGCTGCGGCGCTCCAGCGGCTCTCCAGCGGTGCTCCAGCGGCGGCCCGGCTTCAGAGCTCCGGCGGCTCCAGCGTTCCCGTGGTCGATCCTGACTGGGAGCTGTGGTGGTGTTCCGGCATTCCGGCAACGGCGGCGGTGACGGCCTGGCTTCGGAGGCTCGGCCGCGGGCCTAGTGGACGATGACATCGAAGGCCTGGATTGCGGCCCGGCTTCGGAGCTCCGGCGGCTCCAGCGGATCTCCAGCGGTGCTCCAGCGGCGGCCCGGCTTCGGAGCTCCGGCGGCTCCAGCGGATCTCCAGCGGTGCTCCAGCGGCGGCCCGGCTTCGGAGCTCCGGCGGCTCCAGCGGATCTCCAGCGGTGCTCCAGCGGCGGCCCGGCTTCGGGGCTCCAGCGGCTCTCCAGCAGGTGCTCCAGCAGCGGCCCGGCTTCGGAGCTCCGGCGGCTCCAGCAGTTGCTCCAGCGGTGCTCCAGCAGCGGCCCGGCTTCGGCGCTGCAGCGGCTTTCCAGCGGGGCTCCAGCGGTGCTCCAGCAGCGGCCCGGCTTCGGCGCTCCAGCGGGGCTCCAGCGGTGCTCCAGCAGCGGCCCGGCTTCGGAGCTCCGGCGGCTCCAGCAGTTGCTCCAGCGGTGCTCCAGCGGCGGCCCGGCTTCGGGGCTTCGGCGCTCCAGCGGCTCTCCTGCGGTGCTCCAGCAGCGGCCCGGCTGCGGCGCTCCAGCGGCTCTCCAGCGGTGCTCCAGCGGCGGCCCGGCTTCAGAGCTCCGGCGGCTCCAGCGTTCCCGTGGTCGATCCTGACTGGGAGCTGTGGTGGTGTTCCGGCATTCCGGCAACGGCGGCGGTGACGGCCTGGCTTCGGAGGCTCGGCCGCGGGCCTAGTGGACGATGACATCGAAGGCCTGGATTGCGGCCCGGCTTCGGAGCTCCGGCGGCTCCAGCGGATCTCCAGCGGTGCTCCAGCGGCGGCCCGGCTTCGGAGCTCCGGCGGCTCCAGCGGATCTCCAGCGGTGCTCCAGCGGCGGCCCGGCTTCGGGGCTCCAGCGGCTCTCCAGCAGGTGCTCCAGCAGCGGCCCGGCTTCGGAGCTCCGGCGGCTCCAGCAGTTGCTCCAGCGGTGCTCCAGCAGCGGCCCGGCTTCGGCGCTGCAGCGGCTTTCCAGCGGGGCTCCAGCGGTGCTCCAGCAGCGGCCCGGCTTCGGCGCTCCAGCGGGGCTCCAGCGGTGCTCCAGCAGCGGCCCGGCTTCGGAGCTCCGGCGGCTCCAGCAGTTGCTCCAGCGGTGCTCCAGCGGCGGCCCGGCTTCGGGGCTTCGGCGCTCCAGCGGCTCTCCTGCGGTGCTCCAGCAGCGGCCCGGCTGCGGCGCTCCAGCGGCTCTCCAGCGGTGCTCCAGCGGCGGCCCGGCTTCAGAGCTCCGGCGGCTCCAGCGTTCCCGTGGTCGATCCTGACTGGGAGCTGTGGTGGTGTTCCGGCATTCCGGCAACGGCGGCGGTGACGGCCTGGCTTCGGAGGCTCGGCCGCGGGCCTAGTGGAGGATGACATCGAAGGCCTGGATTGCCTCAGTACAGAGGGGGAACAAGTAGGGGAAAAAGACAAAGACTTTAAGACTTTTGCCTTCCACCACAGTGAGGAGGTGCTTGGTGAACTCACTGTGGTGGATGTTAAATATGTGTTTATTGTGTGTTTTGTTTTAATTTATTACATGTTATGACTGCAAGGTAACAAATTTCGTTCAGACCGAAAGGTCTGAATGACAATAAAGGAATCTGAATCTGAATCTGAATCTTGAGCCTGCACCGCCATTCAATATGATCATGGCTGATCATCCAACTCAGTTTCATGTACCTGCCTTCTCTCCATACCCCCTGATCCCTTCAGCCACATCTAACTCCCTCTTAAATATAGCCAATGAATTGGCCTCAACTACCTTCTGTGGCAGAGAATTCCAGAGACTCACCTCTCTCTGTGTGAAAAATGTTTTCCTCATCTCGGTCCTAAAGGAATTCCCCCTTACCCTTAGACTGTGACCCCTAGTTCTGGACTTCCCCAACGTCGGGAACAATCTTCCTGCATCTAGCGTATCCAACCCCTTAAGAATTTTGTAAGTTTCTATAAGACCCCCCCTCAGCCTTCTAAATTCTAGCGAGTACAAGCCAAGTCTATCCAGTTTTTCCTCATATGGAAGTCCTGACATCCCAGGAATCAGTCTGGTGAACCTTCTCTGTACCCCCTCTATGGCAAGAATGTATTTCCTCAGATTTGGAGACCAAAACTGTACGCAATACTCCAGGTGTGGCCTCACCAAAACCCTGTACAACTGCAGTAGAACCTCCCTGCTCCTGTACGCAAATCCTTTCACTATGAATGCTAACATACCATTTGCTTTCTTCACTGCCTGCTGCACCTGCATGCCTACTTTCAATGATTGGTGTACCATGACATCCAGGTCTCGTTGCATCTCCCCTTTTCCTAATTTGCCACCATTCAGATACTAGTCTACCCTCCTGTTTTTGCCACTAAAGTGGATAACCTCACATTTATCCACATTATACGGTATCTGCCATGCATTTGCCCATTCACCCAGCCTATCCAAGTCACCTTGCAGCCTCCTAGCATCCTCCTCACACCTAACACTACACCCCACCTTTGTGTCATCCACAAACTTGGAGATGTTGCATTCAATTCCCTCGTCCAAATCATTAATATATATTGTAAATAGCTGGGTCCCAGCACTGAGCCTTGCGGTACCCCACTAGTCGCTTCCTGCCATTCTGAAAAGAATCTGTTTACTCCTACCCTTTGCTTCCTGTCTGCTAGCCAGTTTTCTATCCATATAAATACTGAACCCCCAATACTGTGTGCTTTAAGTTGTATACTAATCTCTTATGTGGGACCTTGTCGAAAGCCTTCTGAAAGTGTAGATATAACACATCCACTGGTTCTCCCTTATCCACTCTGCTAGTTACATCCTCGAAAAATTCTATAAGATTCGTCAGACATGATTTACCTTTCATAAATCCATGCTGACTTTGTCCAATGATTTCACCACTTTCCACATGTGCTGCTATCCCATCTTTAATAACTGACTCTAGCATTTTCCCCACTTCCAATGTTAGACTAACTGGTCTGTAATTCCCCGTTTTCTCTCTCCCTCCCTTTTTAAAAATGGGGTTACATTAGCTACCTTCCAATCCTTAGGAACTACTCCAGAATCTAAAGTGCTTTGAAAAATTATCACTAATGCATCCACTATTTCTGGGGCTACTTCCTTAAGTACTCTGGGATGCAGCCTATCTAGCCCTGGGGATTTATTGGCCTTTAATCCATTCAATTTACCTAACACCACTTCCCGGCTAACCTGGATTTCACTCAGTTCCTCCATCTCATTTCACCCCCGGTCCCCTGCTATTTCCGGCAGATTATTTATGTCTTCCTTAGTGAAGACAGAACCAAAGTAGTTATTCAATTGATCTGCCATGCCCTTGTTCCCTATGATCAATTTACCAGTTTCTGACTGGAAGGGACCTACATTTGTTTTAACTAACCTTTTTCTCTTCACATATCTATAAAAACTTTTGCAGTCCATTTTTATGTTCCCTGTCAGTTTTCTTTCATAATCTATTTTCCCTTTCCTAATTAAGTACTTTTTCCTCCTCCTGCTGACTCTGAATTTCTCCCAGTCCTCTGGTAGGCTGCTTTTTCTGGCTAATTTGTATATTTCATCTTTACTTTTGATACTATCACTGATTTCCCTTGTTTTCCACGGATGCACTACCTTCCCCCTTAAGGATAAGGGGGGAATCCTTTAAGACCGAGATGAGAAAGACTTTTTTCACACAGAGAGTGGTGAGTCTCTGGAACTCTCTGCCACAGAGGGTAGTTGAGGCCAGTTCATTGGCTATATTTAAGAGTGAGTTGGATGTGGCCCTTGTGGCTAGGGGGATCAGAGGGTATGGAGAGAAGGCAGGTACGGGATACTGAGTTGGATGATCAGCCATGATCATATTGAATGGCGGTGCAGGCTCGAAGGGCTGAATGGCCTACTCCTGCACCTAATTTCTATGTTTCTATGTTTCTATGTTTCCCTGATTTATTCTTTTGCCAAACTGGGATGAACAATTGTTGTAGTTCATCCTTGCAGTCTTTAAATGCCTTCCATTGCATATCCACCGACAAACCTTTAAGAATCACTTGCCAGTCTATCTTGGCCAATGCACGTCTCATACGCTCAACGTTACCTTTCTTTAAGTTCCGAACCCTTGTTTCTGAATTTTACTTCGGAGTCATGTGAGTGACTACGTGAATAGAAGCCCGTACAGCCGTTGGTGCGTCATGACGTCAGACGCTGGTGCAGTCGGGTGGTTGGAGCAGCAGCGCTCCTCCGAGCGGTAAGTTTAAACCGCGGGTTATTCGAAGAGCTGGGGAATTCGGCGGGTGCAGCAGCATCTAAGGAGCGAAGGAGATGGGCGATGTTGCGGGTCGAGACCCTTCTTCATACTTCACCCTCGATTCTACAGCATTTGCAGTTCTTCGTTAAACAAGTTTAAAGAGGTAAGGTTTTTTAAAAAAAATTTCACCGCATGTTCAATTTCTGCGACGGTTTGGGTAGAGAATGTTGCAGAAAGGGAAGAAGGTGTCGGCGAGGCGCTCCGGGGGTAGAAAGGAAAAGTGGCAGCCACTGGCAAGTCTCTGTGGCCCGTAAATGAGTCGGGCCTGGAGGTTATACCCTCCATAGGAGAGTCCGTTTGCTCATGGCTCTCCCACGTCGAGATTCTATTTCAAAAGAATGCTCGACAGGGACCAGCTCCGTGGGGAGAGTGTTGAGAATGGAGGCCCGTCTGGTACACCTGGTCCGGTGCTGGCTACACAGCCAGTGGTTGCGGACCCACTGCCGGGGGGCAGTGGAGGCTTGTCAGTAGGGTGGAACTATCCTGCCTGTGAGGAGGATGTTCCAGCTCCGTGAGGAGGAGTGGTGCCCAAGCCAGGCTGATGGAGAGCTTGTGCTAGCAGCACCTGTTTCAGGGCTGCAGAACTATCCTGCCTGTGAGGAGGATGTTCTATCAGGGCAGTTTGCTGACACTGTTTCTATGCTGGGGGAGAGCAGTAAAGGTGTTCTGTTGGAGGTAATTCCGAACATTGCTGGGAAGTTTGCTGAGTGTAGAGGCAGGAAAGGCGATTGATGTAGAATTGGCCGAAGCCATTCAGTATATGCTCTCCCATCAGTTACAGGAGCTAGCTATGGATGAAGTAGCAAAGAACTATAAAGCTCCTGTTAATTGTGATCTCCTGAAGGTACCGGTGGTTAATCACCAAATTTGCATAGATGGGTTTGCCTGCTAGGGCCCAGGAGATGAAGTTTTAAAAAAGTGCTTAAACTGTTGTCAGCAGGTATTACAGCTGTGGTGAAAGTTATTGATACAAATGATATGGTTGAAGCACACCAGGATGAACTTGGACTCCTTTGTAATGCATTTTGAAATTAATAATATCGGGAGGGCCGCTATTAGGCCAGTGCTAACCCGAATTTGGTGAGTTGTGCAAACCGACCAGTGTACCACCACGAAATCTGTTGTTTGGTGGTAACCTTGCAAAAAGGGTCAAAGACTATTATGAGGTTGTTATAACCATGGCCCTCATTAAGCCAGCTGGAAGCAAGGCAAAAAAGGTTCTCTACAAGAAGTCGAGGACAACAAGGACGCAAGGAAAGATGCTGGTAAGGAATATAACATTGACAGACGATGAATTAACTGATGTTTCTGTTCAAATTGGGGAAGGTTAAAATTGTTCTCAAACAATGGCAGCAGTTGACATCAGATTTGTTCATACTTAGTGTATTGAAGGGGTGAAAAATTGGATTTTACTATAAGGACAGTCTACCTAATCAACATTTTCCTAGTCACCAACTTATTTTTCAGATGAGGAAAATGTGCTTATTCAAGCAGAGATTCAGTCGTTACATAAGAAGGGGTAATTGAGCCTTCTGTCTATCAAAGTCAACAATTTCTGTCAAGTATATTTCCCAGATCTAAAAAGACTGGGGGATGTAGAATTATTCTGGATTTATCGAACAAATTTGTTTGTTATAGGCATTTCAAAATGGAGACCTTTACCACGGGCAAACATCTAGTGTCCAAAGGGTATTATATGGCAAACATTGATTTAAAGAATGCGTATTACGCAGTGTCTATTCATGGTGATGATAGAAGATATTTGAAATTTATTTGGATGACTGAGCTGTGGCAATTCAGGACATTGCCGAATGGATTAACTTCAGCTCCTAGGTTATTTACTAAATTGGTAAAACCTGTGTTAGCATAACTTAGAGTTCAGGGGCATGTGGTAATGGCCTATTTAGATGATATTCTGATTGTTGGAAAGACTCATGCTGAAACTCAATCATCAGTTTCAGTTGTTAAAATCACTTTTGAACAAATGGGATTTGTTATTCACCCAGATAAATCTAAATTATCACCAGTCCAAATCATTGATTATCTGGGATTTACCATTAATTCCAATCACATGTTGGTAACTTTGCCCAGGGATAAATTGAATCACTTAATTGAGGACTGTGTTAATCTCATTGGAGAACAACGGCCTTCGATTAGACAAGTAGCCAGTTTTATTGGGAAGTTGTTGCAGCCTTTCCAGCTGTGCAGTATGGTCCTCTGCATTATCAACAATTACAACCATCAAAGGAACAGGCACTGAGAATACAAAGGGGCCATTTTTGATAGGCCTATGCAGTTGTCAGCTGGGGTGATTGCTGACATACAATGGTGGATAGTACATGTTTCAAAAAATTTAAGGAAGGTTTGGTGGAATCACGTCACTGATATTACAGACTGATGTAAGTGCACTGGGTTGGGGTGCAACAGATATATCTTCTAGTTGTGGAGGCAGATGGAATGTGGATGAGACATCGCTTCCTCAATTAAGAGGGATTAATTATTTAGAGTTGTTGGCCACCTGGTATGGGCTCAAAGCTTATTGTTCTACAAGGAGGGATCTGCATGTGCAGGTCAGATTGACAACACCACAGCAGTGGCATATGTAAACCACATGGGTGGAGTTAAGTCACAGTCTTGTGATAGACTGGCTAACCAGATTTGGAGCTGGTGTATTGACCAAAATATCTGGCTTTCAGCACTTTATTTGCCAGGAAGAGGTCACGTCAGTTTAATGACAACATTGAATGGATGTTAAATCAGGATGTATTTAACCAAATGATTGATCAGTATGCATTGCCAGATATTGACTTGTTTGCATCTCGATTAAATCATCAGTTACCTAGATATGTTTCATGGTAACCAGATTTTGGGGCAGTAGCAGTGGATGTATTTTCGCTGCATTGGGGAGGAATGTTTGTGTATGTATTTCCTTCATTCTGTCTCATCAGCAGATGTTTGCAAAAGATCAAGGAGGACTCCGCTTCAGGGGTATTGGTAGTGCCAGATTGGCCTACACGAGCATGGTTTCCCGTTGTATTACAAATGGCTAGGGAGCCTTACATGCTTATGCCCAAGAATAAAAATCTACTGGTAAATCCAGTCACTGGGGATCAACATCCTTTATAGGATCGTATTGATCTGTTAATTTGCAGATTTTAAGGAGGCCATACCTGGGGAGAGGACTGTCTCATCAGACGGTGGATGTTCTCACGTCGGCCTGCAGGGATAGTACACAGCAGCAATATATCACCTATATAAGGAAGTGGAAGCAATTCTGCCTACAGCAGGATATTGTATATCACACTGCAGGGATCACGGATGTATTGGAGTTTGTCAACTCTTTATTTTGACCAATATTAAGTTACAGTGCGATTAATTCAGCCAGAAGTGCTCTGTCTTCTTATTTACCTATGAATGCAGAATTGCATACAGTAGGGACACATCCGTTAGTTTCACGATTCATATAGGGAATTTTTCAATTTTAATCCTCCTAAACCCAGGTATGCCAGTATTTGGAATGTGAGTGAGGTTTTTATGGCTCTTCGCCAGTGGGCTCCGGTTACAAGCCTATCAGTAGCCAAATTATCTATGCTTATGGTGGTCATGCTTATGGGATTGGTTTCAACTCAACGTGTATAAATGTTGCAAAAGCTACGGCTAGATAGAATGCATGTGTCGGCTGATGCCATTATATTTTATGTCTATGATTTGCTTAAACATAATAAAAGAGGCATGACAGGATGTAAGATTGTGTTTTCAGCATACCCCGCAGATGATCGCTTCTGTATAGTCTCACATTTATCTCGTTACATTGAGATTACTAAACCTCTGAGAGGAACAGAGTTGGCTTTGTTTATTAGTCACAAAAAACCACACACTAAGGTGTCGGTGCAAACGATTTCAAGGTCCTCGCGGCCGCAGGATGGTCCAGTGAGCTAGCTTTTCAGAGGTTTTATCACAAGCCGATTTCAAGGCTCGGGGTGTTTGCTGATTCTGGTGTCAGTACTGTTACATTTTTTCCCTGAGTTAGAGGGGTTTGTTATGATTTGTTTGTAAATAAACTGTTATTTCATTTAACAAATGTATTACTGATGCATGATTGATTGTTAACGACTTTTGAGTCAATCCAGGCAGTGTGAACGTCGGATTTGAGTCTGCGGCGTGAATTCACAGTGCTTTGAAGTCTTCACGTAGTCACTCACGTGACTCCGAAGTAAAATAGTAAGATTAAACGAGAACATACCAGTTTGAAGTTTGATCTTTATTTTATGAGGAGTCGAGTTGAGGGACTACGTGAATAGAAGCCCGTACAGCCGTTGGTGCGTCAATCTTCAAAGCAGCGGAATGAATTCACAGCTAACAATGACCGAAGTATAACGGTAAGATGATAAAACTAGAACTACCAGATGAGATCTATGAGGGTGGGAGCGGTGGGCACGTAGTCCCTCAACTCGACTCCTCATAAAATAAAGATCAAACTTCAAATTGGTAAGTTCTCGTTTAATCTTACTATTAAAAATGTCACTCTCCATCCTAAAGAAGAACTCAACCATATTATGGTCACTCTTGCCCAAGGGGCCACGCACAACAAGACGGCTAACTAACCCTTCCTCATTACACAGTACCCAGTCTAGAATAGCCTGCTCTCTCGTTGCTTCCTCTAGTTTGGTTGGTTTAGAAAACTATCCCGCATACATTTGCAAGAAATTCTCTTCCTCAGCACGCCTGCCAATTTGATTCACCCAATCTATATGTAGATTGAAGTTACCCATTATAACTGTTTTACCTTTGTATCACGCATTTCTAATTTCATGTTTGATGCCATCTGCAACTCCACTACTACTGTTAGGTGGTCTGTACACAACTCCCACTAGCGTTTTCTGCCCCTTAGTGTTTCGCAGCTCTACCCATATCGATTCCACATCCTCCAAGCTAATTTCCTTCCTTTCTATTGCGTTAATCTCCTCGCTAACCAGCAACGCTACTCCACCTCCTTTTCCTTTCTGTCTATCCATCCTGAATATTGAATATCCCTGGATGTTCAGCTCCCATCCTTGTTCAGCCTGGAGCCATGACTCCGTGATCCCAACTATATCATAATCATTAATAACTATCTGCACATTCAACTCATGCACTTTATTACAAATGCTCCTTGCATTGAGACACAAAGCCTTCAGGCTTGTTTTTACAACACTCTTACCCCTTATATAATTATGTTGCAAAGTGGCCTTTTTTGATTTTTGCCCTGGATTTTCCTGCCTGCCACTTTTACTTTTCACCTTGCTGCCTATTGTTTCTACCCTCATTTTACATCCGTCTGTCTCTCTGCTCATGCTCCCATCCCCCTGCCACATTAGTTTAATCCTGCCTGACAGCACTAGCAAACACTCCCCCAAGGACATTGGTTCCCTTCCAGCCCAGGTGTTTGTACTGGTCCCACCTCCCCCAAAACTGGTTCCAATGCCCGAGAAATTTGAATCCCTCCCCCTTGCACCATTCTTCAAGCCACGTATTCATCTGCAATATCCTCCTATTTCTACTCCAACTAGCACATGGCACTGGTAGGAGTTCAGAGATTATTTCGAGTTTCTCAGCATCATGGATGCTCCAGTATGAATCCAACCACAGCTCCAATCATTCAATGCGGTCTGCCAGGAGCTGCAGCTGGACACACTTCCTGCAAACGTAGTCACCAGGGACACCGACCATATCCCTGATCTCCCACATTGTTGCAGGATGAGCAAACTACGGGGCCGATCTCAAATGGCTTGCCCCCAAATTGAATCAACTAACTCACACTATAAAAATCTTAATTCTTTAAACTAACCTTTACTAAAAAGCACTGAACCCTTTGCTTACTGAACCCTTTGCTCACTGAACCCTTTAGCTCACTGAACCCTTTGCTCACTGAACCCTTTGCTCACTGAATCCTTTGCTCACTGAACCCTTTGCTCTCTGAACCCTTTAGCTCACTGAACCCTTTGCTCACTGAACCCTTTAGCTCACTGAACTCTTTAGCTCACTGAACCCTATAGCTCACTGAACCCTTTGCTCACTGAACCCTTTGCTCACTGAACCCTTTGCTCACTGAACCCTTTAGCTCACTGAACCCTTTAGCTCACTGAACCCTTTAGCTCACTGAACCCTTTGCTCACTGAACCTTTTAGCTCACTGAACCCTTTGCTCACTGAACCCTTTAGCTCACTGAACCCTTTAGCTCACTGAACCCTATAGCTCACTGAACCCTTTGCTCACTGAACCCTTTAGCTCACTGAACCCTTTAGCTCACTTTACCTTTAACTCACTTTAACTTTAATGCAAACCAGGGGCTGCACCCAATCAGCTGCTTCCTCCAGTCCGCTTCCACCAATCAGCGGCTTCCACCAGATCACTTGTGTGGAATGTTACAGGTTTGGGTTCCCCCTCTTGCTCCAACGGCTCCTGGGCCTGTTAAAACAAAGCCCTGCGCTCGATTTGTTGGCTGCTTTCCTGATGCAGAGTGAAATATAGAGTCTATGGCTGGGAGTCTAGTCTGTGTTATGGACGGGACATGACCTTTCATTAGTAATGAACTGCACCAAAAGGGCTCATAATACTCCAGTTGTGGTCTCACTGGGGCCCTGTGCAAGTGCAGAAGGACCTCTTTTCTCCTACACTCAACTCCTCTTGTTATGAAGGCCAACATGCCATTTCCTAGAGAGATTGGTGCACACATCCCGGTCCATCATAAGGTGTTGACACTTTCATTGAAGGAATCTACAGGAGGACCTGCCTCAAAAATGCAGCCGCTATCATCAAAGATCCACACCACCCTGGCCACGCTCTCATCTCGCTGCTATCTTCGTGACGTAGGTACAAGAGCTGGGAACCATGACCTCCAGATGCAAGAACAGCTTATTCCCAGTAACCATCAAGGGCCTGTCCCACTTGGGCGTCATTTTTGCGCGAAAATCATCTAGCAGTATGACAGTCGTGCGCCAAGTGCTCTTGAGGACCCTGTTTCTTTTGGGAGCCATTTGCGATGTCGTTCGTACTTAGTCCGATCTCCGTGGCATGGATTTTCCCAGTGAGAATGTTTCAAAACCACGCTCGCTTTATACCCGGGTGCTCAAATGTCGCGCAACTGGAGCGCCGACGTCATACGGACGCTGCATGGTTACGATCGTTGACGCACGGTGACGGATAATAAATTAACATAGGCAATGTTCGTACGTCACCGTGTGTAACCATGCGTCACCATGCGGGATATGTCATGCAGGTAGCGTGCGAGGATTTTGAGCATTCTAAAATCCTGGGGCGCCACGTGTTACAGCACATCACTGCATATGCCACCACGCGCCATGCGCGCGTCACGACGATCCAACCAATTATTATTATGTCGCATAAATGACGCGCAAATGACATCCAAGTGGTATAGGACCTTCAGGCTCTTGTACATTGCACGACACTAACCTCAGCAACTGTGATCACCTGTATACTCTGTGGTAGCACAATGGGCTGATTTCTGCACTATTATGGTTACCTAGTATTACAGTTATTATTTATTATACATTTTATTATAATATATTAATTGAAGATAGCAATATTACTCAGAGTGGACAGTGTAGTATGAGATAACTTAAAGATACAATGCACATTGACCCTATTAAATTTAAAATAATGCTATAATAAAAGAGCCTTCAAAGGTTCCAAAGGTCAAAGGTCATTTATTGTCACGTGTACTGATAAATGTATATAGGATGAAGGAACTGCAGATGCTGGTTTACACCAAAGATAAGACACAAAACGCTGGAATAACTCAGCGGGTCAGGAAACATCTCTGGGGAAAAGGAATAGGTGACGTTTTGGGTCGAGACCCGTCTTCAGACGTAGAGTCAGGGGAGAGTGAAATAAGAGCTATGAAAATGAACAAAGAACAAATGAATGAAAGGTGTGAAAAGAAGATATCAAAGGCAGCAATGATGATCGAGGAATGGTGGAGCCCACAATGATCCATTGTTGGCTCTGGAAAAGGTAATAACGAATAGTTGCAAATAGTGAAACGAGCAGGACGCCTAGTATGGGAGAAGGGATGGAGAGAGGGAATGCAAGGGTTACATGAAATTAGAGCAATCAATATACAGTACATATCGCTGGATTGTCGGTTGTGTTAGGCTGAGCCAACATTGGACCATTGTGGGCTCCACCTTCCCTTCGGCTGGCTTTGATTTTTTCTTTTCACACCTTTCATTCGTCTGCTCTTTTTACCTTTGTATAATTCTAATAGGCTAAGTGGGACCCGGTCCCTGTCACATGGGAGGCCTGGTCCTCCAATGCAACCCGTTCCCCAATGCAATATTCCACCACTCACCCGTTCCCCCCCAACGCAATATTGCACCACTCATGTATAGCCCCCAACTGCACAGGCACGGCTCATTTCCACTCGTCCCCATCACACCCTCCCCCTCTTCACCCTCCCTCTTCTTTCCCCTCTCCTCCTCCCCTCCCCAATCCCTCCCTCACCTTTCCTCTACCCTCAGTGATTCCCTCCCTCCATAACTCCTCTCACCTCGTTACCCCCCTCCTATCCCTCTATCCCTCACTCCTCACCTCCCCATATCCCCCCACTTTCCCTCCCCCACTGCCATCCTCTCCCTCTATTTCCCAATCCCTACCTCCCCCTCCTCTCCCTCTATTCCCCAATCCCTACCTCCCCCTCCTCTCCCTCTATCCCCCATCTCCCAACTCTCCTCTCCTCCACCACTTTCCCCCTTTCCCTCCCTACCCCTTCCTCTCCCTCAATCCCCCACTCTCCCTCCTCACCTCCCCAGGATCTTTCCCCTCTCCTCCTCCCCTCCTGAAACCCTTCCTCGCCTCTCCCTCCCTCTCCTTTCCCCCACCCTCAGTCACTCCCTCCCTCCATCAACAGTTCCTTCCTCCACAGGTCATTCATTTTTGGTTGTGGCTTAGATCCCATTGACTTGACGATTGGACCAGTTTACATCATGTGTGTGTGTGTATGTGAGTCACACAAACTCCTCACCAACTGCTCGGCCACCCTGAACCCGACTCTCCCTCCCTCCCTCTGCCCACTCCAGCTCAGCCGCCACTCGGCCCATCCCCGTCCTGTCCAACTGCCTGCTGCTGCCCCTCGACCCGTCCCTGCACTGCCCGCCCGCTCTTGCCGCTCGGCCCATCCCTGCCCAGTGCACCCACCTGCCTGCTCGCTGCTGCCCCCTGGCTGCAGGGGGTGGGGGATGCATGGTGTTGAGTTTTGATGAGCTGGTGAAGAAGATCTCCTCCAAGAAGGCTGTAAGTGTGAGTTACTGCAACGGCGGCAGTGGAGTACACGGACCCAGGGGGACGGGTAGACGGGACCACCATTGCTGCAGAGGGCGGGTGGGGGAGAGGGGTGTGTGATGAGGGGGAGAGAGAGATGGGATCCGGGCCTCCACTAGGCCTCCACAGAACATCCCTCCCTCCCACCTCGCGGACGCCGCCGGTGGTGGGGGAGATGAGAGATAAGTTACTGTGAGGAGGGGAGGGAGGAGTTTGTGAGTGAGGCAAGACCGGCCGCCACTGGTGGGGCATGAAGCGGCGTCACTATCCTGGCCATGGCATTGACTGACAGGAGATGAGACCACTCTGCGTGACGCTGACTGAAGGAATCTGCGCACGCGTTCCTTTTAGATTTTTAAACCTCAATACATTTTACAATATACCACTGATTGGAATGAAACTCATTGTACTCACAGCACAGGAGAAGGGCAAGTTAGCTGGCAAAAGTTGTAGCACTATCGCCTACTGTTTTTGTGTAAATAGAAAATAGGAAGAGCACAAGATCAGAGTTTTAGTTATGGGATGGATGGATGGATGGATGGATGGATGGATGGATGGATGGATGGATGGATGGATGGATGGATGGATGGATAGATGAATGGATGGATATAGATAGATATAGATACATAGATAGAGATAGAGATAGATAGAGATAGATATAGATAGCTAGAGAGAGAGAGATAGAGATAGATAGAGGGAGATAGAGATAGCTACATAGAGATATATAGATATAGAAAGATATAGATAGATAGGGAGATAGAGAGATGGATGGATGGATGGATGGATGGATGGATTGATAATCATGAGGGGGATTTGTAGGGAAGATGCAGACAACCTTTTACCCAGAGAAGGGGAATCAAGAACCTGAGGACAGAGAGGCTGGAGGGTTTGGAGAAGGTGAATAAGAGGTTTACCAGGATTCTGCCTGGATTAGATGGCCTTAGCTTTAAGTTGAAAGCTTGTTATTTTTTCTTGGGCATCAGGTGTTGAGGGGAGACCTGATAGAAAGATATAAAATTATGAGAGGCATAGAAAGAATAGACAGTCAACATCTTTCTCAAAGTGTGGAAATGTCCAAGACTGGAGAGCCTAGCTTTAAGTTGAATTGTGCACAGTTTAAAGGAGATGTGCGGGATTAGATTTTTATACAGAGAGTGCCTACATCCTGCTGCCAAGGGTGGTGATGGAGGCAGATACGACAGTGATGTTTAAGAGGCTTATGGATCAGCAGGGTTTTCCAGGAAATGGAGGGATATGGATCTCATAGATGCAGATATGATTTGGTTTTGGTGTCGACATAATTCGTCAAAGGGCCTGTTCCTGAGTTGTATAGTTCCATGTACTCAAAAACAAATTAATTAGCAATTGGAGAAAATGAAGAAGCATGAGTCCGATACATCAGAGTCCAAATAATTGATTGAAGCAATAATTTTAGAATTTAGCTAGAATTTAGAAGATTGAGGACGGATCTTATAGAAAATTACAAAATTCTTAAGGGGTTGGACAGGCTAGATGCAGGAAGATTGTTCCCGATGTTGGGGAAGTCCAGAACAAGGGGTCACAGTTTAAGGATAAGGTGGAAGTCTTTTAGGACCGAGAGGAGAAAAACATTTTTCACACGGAGAGTGGTGAATCTGTGGAATTCTCTGCCACAGAAGGTAGTTGAGGCCAGTTCATTGGCTAGAATGAAGAGGAAGTTAGATGTGGCCCATGTGTCTAAAGGGATCAGGGGGTATGGATAGAAGACAGGTACGGGATACTGAGTTGGATGATCAGCCATGATTATATTGAATGACGGTGCAGGATCGAAGGGCCGAATGGCCTACTCCGGCACGTATTTTCTATGTTTTTATGTTTCTATTTGTGAATGTTGGAAATTCCAAGCAAAAGCATAAAATACTAGATTTACTGAGCAGATAAGGTAGGATTAGTGAGGGGGAGAAACGGAATTCATGTTGCTAATTAAACATCCTTTGTTGCAAATAGAAAATGAGGGGTTGAGCTTGCTAAGTTGCAGAGAGAAAGATGCATGGAGGCTCAAAGGTCTTTGACCTATAACCTTTGTTCAAAACACCAAGTGCTGGAGTAGCTCAGCTAGTCAGGCACCATCTGTGGAGGGAATGGATAGATTAAGTTTTAGATTGGGACCCTTCTTTAAACCTATTGGGGAAGAGAGATGAAAGCTGGAAAAATGAGTAGTGGGATATAAAAACAGAAAAGTGCATACAGTGTATAAAGTTTTGTTTATTGTCACGTATACAGTGGTACAATGAAAAGCTTTTGGTGTGCTAACCAGAAAGTGGCAAGACAAAACATGCTGGTTTACCAAGGAAAGGTACAACATACTCGAGTAACTCAGCGGGTCAGGCAGCATCTCTGGATGACATGCTTCGGTTCGAGATCTTTGTTCAGACTGACTGTGATGGGTGGAATAGGGGGACACGTTGTCTGTTTTCCAGATCTTTGTTTATTTCACTTCTGACGCTAGAAAGTAGCTAATTTTTGTTCTGTTTACTTAGAACACAAAGCGATAGATTATACAGAGATTAAATATTTTGAGCACAGGATGATCTTCATGGAGGGCAGAGTGCATTCCACATTTCCTCAGCGTGTAACGTTGCCCTGGCAGTTCTACTGTGGTCCACGTCATTTAGTTTCACCACACCAATGCCACCGAGTTTGAGCTTCTTCAAGAAAGTTGACTTCATTGAAATGCTCTCTGGATCGTCATACCAGACCTGGTGGTAGGTTTTACCATCCTGTCATAAAACCAGGGAGAGTTACACAGATGAAAGACAAGGTTAGTTCCACACAGCTGAAAACGGTTCACCACATCTGTCTGGACGGCACATTCATCAACACAGAACACGAAACAGTGCAGCACAGAAACAGTAGACCCGACGTTTGAAGAAGACGTGGACCCGAAACATCACCTACCCATGTTGTCCAGAGATCTGCCTGACCCACTGCGTACTAAACCTTTGGTCTCAGATGTTCAATTTTGCTCAATTGTCCTCTTAAGTGGGAATTTTGTATTTATATAGAAACATGAATATGGAAGTTCCATTCAATATGCTCATGGCTGATCATCCAAAATCAGTACCCAGTTCCTGCTTTCTCCCAATATCCGTTGATTCTGTTAGCACACAGAGCTAAATCTAATTCTCTCTTGAAAACATCCAGTGAATTGGCAACCACTGCCTTCTGTGCCAGAGAATTCCACAGATTCACAACAATAGACATAGACAATAAGTGCAGGAGTAGGCCATTCACCCTTCAAAACCAGCACCGCCAATCAATGTGATCGTTGCTGATCATCACCAATCAATACCACTTTCCTGCCTTATCCCCATATCCCTTGACTCCGCTATCTTTAAGAGCCCTATCTAGATCTCTCTTGAAAGTATCCAGTGAACCGGCCTCCACTGAGGCAGAAGTTTCCACAGACTCACAACAGTCTGTGTGAAAAAGTGTTTCCTCATCTTTTTTAAATGGCTTACCCCTTATTCTTAAACTGTGACCCCTGGTTCTTGACTCCCCCAACATCGGGAACATGTTTCCTGCCTCTAGCGTGTCCAAATCCTTAATCTAGATTGCTAAAAGTCTGATCTCGATCATTCCCTGTTTATCTGTTTCATGATTTTAGAAGAAAACACTGCCACTTATGGCTGTGATTTTTGGCCATCTTACTCAGAGTCCCCCTCCGCTGCTCATGACAAGAGGATTTTTCCCATTGATGAAAAATAAAGGAGTTATTAATGTTTAAAAAATATTTAGATACTCTCTGCTGCTCCACCTGGTGGGAAGGGGGAGGGACTATAAAACCTGGAAGTGTAGTGCCTCAGTCAATCTCTGCAAGATGGGGGAAGTGAGATGGTCACGTCTCTCAGTCTGGGCTGCTCATAATACTGAACACCTTACTAAACTGTGAGTGTGGTTTTACTGACCTCGAGTGCCCTTAATGTGGTTGGTTTGAAGTAAAAGCACTATAAATGGTTGGTGGGGGTTTGGGTTGAAGGAAAAGCACTGCAAATGGTCGGTGGGTGTTTTTGGTTGAACCAAAAGCACTGCGAATGGTTGTCGGGGGGTTTGGGTTGATGCGAAAGCACTGTAAATGGTTGGCGGGGGGGTTTGGGTTGAAACAAAAGCACTGCAAATGGTCGGTGGGTGTTTGGGTTGAAGGAAAAGCACTGCAAAAGGTCAGTGGGGGGGGGGGGGGGGGGGGGGGGGGTTTGGGTTGAAGTAAAAATTGCAGCAAATGGTTGGTGTGGTTTTCGGTTTGAAGTAAAAGCGCTGCAAATGGTTGGTGGGGGTTTGGGTTGAAGCAAAAGCACTGCAAATGGTTGGCGGGGGGTTTGGGTTGAAGCAAAGCATTGTAAATGGTCGGCGGGGGGTTTGGGTTGAAGCAAAGCACTGTACATGGTCGGAGGGGGTTTGGGTTGATACAAAAGCACTGTAAATGGTTGGCGCGGGGTTTGGGTTAAAGCAAAAGCACTAGAAATGGTCGGTGAGCATTTGGGTTGGATAGAGCTCTTGGGGCTAGTGGAGCAAAAGGATATGGGAAGAAGGCGGGCACGGGTTATTGATAGCGGACGATCAGCCATGATCACAAAGAATGGCAGTGCTGGCTCAAAGGGTCGAATGGCCTCCTCCTGCAACTATTTTTTATGTTTCCATGTTTCTATGAAAGCACTACAAATGGTCAGTGAGGGTTTGGGTTGAAGCAAAGCACTGCAAATGGTTGGTGTGGGGGGTTTGGGTTCAAGTGAAAGCACTGCAAATGGTCGGTGGGGATTTGGGTTGAAGCAAAAGCACTTCAAATGGTCGATGGGAGTTGGGTTGAAGCGAAAGCATTGCAGATAGTCGGTGGGGGGTTTGCGTTGCAGGTAAAACACTTCAGATGGTCAGTGGGGGGGGTTGGGTTGAAGTTGAAAGCACTGGAAATGGTTGGTGAGGGGGTTTGGGTTGAAGGAAAAGCATTGCAAATGGTCGGCAGGGGGTGGGGTTGAAGGAAAAGCACTGCAAATGTTCGGTGGGGGTGGTGTTGAAGTAACAGCACTGCAAATGGTCGGTGGGGGTTTGGGTTGAAGTAACAGCACTGCAAATGGTTGGTGGGCATTTGGGTTGAAGGAAAAGCACTGCAAATGGCCGGTGGGGGTTTGGGTTGAAGCAAAAGCAGTGCAAATGGTCGGTGAGGGTTTGGGTTTGAAGGAAAAGCACTGTAGATGGTCGGTGGGGGGGGGGGGGGGGGGGGTTTGGCTTGAAGTGAAAGCACTGCAGATGGTCGGTGGGAGTGGGGGAGGTTAGGTTGAAGTGAAAGCACTGCAAATGGTCGGTGGGGGGGGGGGTTGGGTTGAAGTGAAAGCACAGCAAATGGTCGGAAGTCTAAAGTTGACAACTTCCTGTTTGCACTGTATATTGATTTTAGATAAAACGCTACCACTTACGACTGTGATATTTGGCCATCTTGCTCAGTCCCCCTCTGCTCATCAGGTGCAGAGGATTCTTCCCATCAAAGAAAACTAAAAGTGTTATTAGTGTTTAAAAAATATTGAGAATCTCTCTCCTGTCAATCACGCCATGTAGGTCACACCTTTTCCGCTGGGAGGGGGGAGGGATTATAAAACCCGGAAGTGTGGGTGTGGCTCAGTCTCTGCATGATGGGGGAGGGAGATGTCATGACTCTGTCTGAGCTGTAAATCAACTGAACACACTGAATGTCTACTGAACTGTGAGTGTGGTGTTTTGTGCGGTTTTATGGTGATTTCATCCTGCTTGAAATGGTATGAAACTGCATTTGAATGTGGTTGCCTTGCACCCTACATTAAATGGTATGAAACTGCACTTGAATTGGTGGCCCTACACTTTGCTTGAAGTGGTATGAAACTGCACTTGAATTTGGTGGCCTTGCATTCTGCTTGAAGTGGTATGAAACTGCACTTGAATTTGGTGGCCTTGCACCCTGCTTGAAGTGGTATGAAACTGCACTTGAATTTTGTGGCCTTGCACCATGCTTGAAATGGTAGGAAAAGGGATTTGAATTTGGTGGCCTTGCATCCTGCTTGAAATGGAATTTCAAGAATAGCCGTGAGTCAACTGCCAGCCCACCAGCCATGAGTGAGTTGCCAGCACATCAGGCTTGAGGGACTGAACTGCCGTCCCAAGAATCCATTTGGTCCAGAATGTCCACACAACTGCAGAAGGACCTCTTTGCTCCTATACTTAACCCCTCTTGTTATGAGGGCCAACATCCATTCACTTTTTTGACTGCCTGCTGTACATGCATGCTTTACTTTAATTGACTCAATACAAGGGCCCCCAGATCCCCTTGAACTTCCTCTTTTCCCAACTTGACACCATTTAGATAATAATCTGCCTTCCTGTTTTTGCTACCAATGTGGATAACCTCACATTTATCCACCTTAAACTGCATCTGCCATGCATCTGCTCACTCACCCAATCTGTCCAAGTCCCCCTGCATTCTCATAGAACCCTCCTCACAGTTCACATTGCCACCCAGCTTTGTGTCATCTGCAAATTTCCTAATGTTACTTTCAATCACTTCATCTAAATCATTGATTTATATTTTTTCAAGATATATTTCACTCTCTGGGTGAAATATGTTTTCCTCATCTCAGTCCTAATGTGCCTACCCCTTTATTCTTAACCTCTGTAGTCTTTCATCTTTGTCTTTCCCCAAAGATATTTTGAGCCTTATGTTCGCTGCTATTTACAAAAAATGCTCTCCCATTTGTATAACAAATTGATGCAATACAATTCACCACACTCTGATCAGTTTTATTTCCCTCAGCTTGGTCTACAACCCCCAATGTATATTTAACTAAACTAGCTATGCTGTGGAATCCTGATAAATGTATTTATTGTCTCATTAGCTTCCTTAACATCACAAGGTTGGCCATTTTCCCCATCATGCTACCCCACTACGTAAACTCTTGCGTTAAACAGATTACATACTACTCATCTTTGTAAGGCAGCATCTCTATCGCAGGGCCCTGAGTTAAAAGACAAATGTGAAAATATGAATCATTTTTGTCCATCGGGGAGGGCAGAGTTGGTGTAAATTCTCTTTTTTTAAACTCAAGACCTGCTCTGCGTCTGCATTTGATTAACACAGAACTTTATAAAATGTGATTAGATTCAGGATGAGATACATTCACTCCCACATTCTTATTCTCCACCCTGTTTCCACCATACTGATCCAATGTTCTGAGCGTTGAACAATCCCTTGCGCGGAACTGATTCAATCTTACCTGATGGTAATATTTGCATTGTCTGACTCACAATCTGCCTATGTACGATCTTACCATGTAGACTAGGTATTAATCTCCTCTCAGGCATTTCTTAATAAAGAGAATAGAGCTAAACAACAGACATTGGAAATGGAAATAAGGCAATTAGACATAGAAAATGCAAGAGCACCTTCATTGGCAAAAAACATAATAAAAATAGCTGCACTGAAATATGTTAAATAATATATACTCTGACCAAATAATAAAACTTTATCAACACACAAAACAATTAAATTTTAAATTTGGTGATAAACCACATAAATTATTGGCACGCCAGCTTCGTAAACTGGATGGGGAAAAAATGATTCATAAGATTAGATCAGAAAAGGGAAAAATACTAACACTCCCCAAAGATATTAATGACAGATTTTTACAATACTATCAAGATCTTTATTCAACTAAAGTGACAGAACAATCAATAGAAATGGAAGCATTTTTACAGAAATGTAATCTTAAAGGCTTAGATCTGCAAGAACAAGAATTATTAGGAGCTGAAATAACGACCAAAGATATTGAAGAGTCAATTAGATCTTTAAAAAATGGAAAGGCCGCCGGCCCTGATGGCCTAAGCTCTGAATTCTATAAAAAAAATTTATGATCTGATTTCTCCACGCTTACAAACATGGTATAAACAAGTTTTATACTCAACAGCAACTCCCGGAAACTTTAAATGAATCTACAATAATACTTATACCTAAAACTGATAAGGATCTAGAAGACCCAGCCTCATATAGAGCAATAGCTCTATTAAATATATGATCAGAAAATATTAACTAAAATCCTATCTTATAGATTGAGCTTAGTAATTAACAAATTAATACACTCTGATCAAACAGGTTTTATCCCAAAAACGTCATTCATTTTATAATCTGAGACATTGTTTAATATTATATACTCAAATAGAATTGCTAATGCAGACCTAGCAATTATATCGCTAGATGCTGAAAAAGCATTTGATCAAGTAGCATGGCCATATATATTTTCAGTGATGGAAACATTTCAATTGGGAGAGAAGTACTGTGCATGGGTTAAATTATTATATTCTAACCCAACAGCTAGAATACTAACAAATCAAATGTTATCAACTAAATTTAATCTTTCCAGAGGCTGTAGACAAGGATGTTCATTATCTCCATTATTATTCGCTTTAGCAATTGAACCACTTGCAGAAAATGTCAGATCTAATCCAGAAATACATGAGTACAATACTAAAGATACAATGAATAAAATTTCTCTATATGCAGATGATGTACTAATATATATTACAAAGCTGGAAAATTCGTATTCCAGAGATCGTTGTCCAGAGAATCTGCCTGACCCACTGCGTACTAAAACCTTTGGTCTCAGATGTTCAATTTTGCTCAATTGTCCTCTTAAGTGGGAATTTTGTATTTATATAGAAACATGAATATGGAAGTTCCATTCAATATGCTCATGGCTGATCATCCAAAATCAGTACCCAGTTCCTGCTTTCTCCCAATATCCGTTGATTCTGTTAGCACACAGAGCTAAATCTAATTCTCTCTTGAAAACATCCAGTGAATTGGCAACCACTGCCTTCTGTGCCAGAGAATTCCACAGATTCACAACAATAGACATAGACAATAAGTGCAGGAGTAGGCCATTCACCCTTCAAACCAGCACCGCCAATCAATGTGATCGTTGCTGATCATCACCAATCAATACCACTTTCCTGCCTTATCCCCATATCCCTTGACTCCGCTATCTTTAAGAGCCCTATCTAGATCTCTCTTGAAAGTATCCAGTGAACCGGCCTCCACTGAGGCAGAAGTTTCCACAGACTCACAACAGTCTGTGTGAAAAAGTGTTTCCTCATCTTTTTTAAATGGCTTACCCCTTATTCTTAAACTGTGACCCCTGGTTCTTGACTCCCCCAACATCGGGAACATGTTTCCTGCCTCTAGCGTGTCCAAATCCTTAATCTAGATTGCTAAAAGTCTGATCTCGATCATTCCCTGTTTATCTGTTTCATGATTTTAGAAGAAAAACAACTGCCACTTATGGCTGTGATTTTTGGCCATCTTACTCAGAGTCCCCCTCCGCTGCTCATGACAAAGAGGATTTTTTCCCATTGATGAAAAAAATAAAGGAGTTATTAATGTTTAAAAAATATTTAGATACTCTCTGCTGCTCCACCTGGTGGGAAGGGGGAGGGACTATAAAACCTGGAAGTGTAGTGCCTCAGTCAATCTCTGCAAGATGGGGGAAGTGAGATGGTCACGTCTCTCAGTCTGGGCTGCTCATAATACTGAACACCTTACTAAACTGTGAGTGTGGTTTTACTGACCTCGAGTGCCCTTAATGTGGTTGGTTTGAAGTAAAAGCACTATAAATGGTTGGTGGGGGTTTGGGTTGAAGGAAAAGCACTGCAAATGGTCGGTGGGTGTTTTTGGTTGAACCAAAAGCACTGCGAATGGTTGTCGGGGGTTTGGGTTGATGCGAAAGCACTGTAAATGGTTGGCGGGGGGGTTTGGGTTGAAACAAAAGCACTGCAAATGGGTCGGTGGGTGTTTGGGTTGAAGGAAAAAGCACTGCAAAAGGTCAGTGGGGGGGGGGGGGGGGGGGGGGGGGGGGGGGGGGGGGGGGTTTGGGTTGAAGTAAAATTGCAGCAAATGGTTGGTGTGGTTTTCGGTTGAAGTAAAAGCGCTGCAAATGGTTGGTGGGGGTTTGGGTTGAAGCAAAAGCACTGCAAATGGTTGGGCGGGGGGTTTGGGTTGAAGCAAAGCATTGTAAATGGTCGGCGGGGGGTTTGGTTGAAGCAAAGCACTGTACATGGTCGGAGGGGGTTTGGGTTGATACAAAAGCACTGTAAATGGTTGGCGCGGGGTTTGGGTTAAAGCAAAAGCACTAGAAATGGTCGGTGAGCATTTGGGTTGGATAGAGCTCTTGGGGCTAGTGGAGCAAAAGGATATGGGAAGAAGGCGGGCACGGGTTATTGATAGCGGACGATCAGCCATGATCACAAAGAATGGCAGTGCTGGCTCAAAGGGTCGAATGGCCTCCTCCTGCAACTATTTTTTATGTTTCCATGTTTCTATGAAAGCACTACAAATGGTCACTGTGAGGGTTTGGGTTGAAGCAAAGCACTGCAAATGGTTGGTGTGGGGGGTTTGGGTTCAAGTGAAAGCACTGCAAATGGTCGGTGGGGATTTGGGTTGAAGCAAAAGCACTTCAAATGGTCGATGGAGTTGGTTGAAGCGAAAGCATTGCAGATAGTCGGTGGGGGGTTTGCGTTGCAGGTAAAACACTTCAGATGGTCAGTGGGGGGGGTTTGGGTTGAAGTGAAAGCACTGGAAATGGTTGGTGAGGGGGTTTGGGTTGAAGGAAAAGCATTGCAAATGGTCGGCAGGGGGTGGGGTTGAAGGAAAAGCACTGCAAATGTTCGGTGGGGGTGGTGTTGAAGTAACAGCACTGCAAATGGTCGGTGGGGGTTTGGGTTGAAGTAACAGCACTGCAAATGGTTGGTGGGCATTTGGGTTGAAGGAAAAGCACTGCAAATGGCCGGTGGGGGTTTGGGTTGAAGCAAAAGCAGTGCAAAATGGTCGGTGAGGGTTTGGGTTGAAGGAAAAGCACTGTAGATGGTCGGTGGGGGGGGGGGGGGGGTTTGGCTTGAAGTGAAAGCACTGCAGATGGTCGGTGGGAGTGGGGGAGGTTAGGTTGAAGTGAAAGCACTGCAAATGGTCGGTGGGGGGGGGGGTTGGGTTGAAGTGAAAGCACAGCAAATGGTCGGAAGTCTAAAGTTGACAACTTCCTGTTTGCACTGTATATTGATTTTAGATAAAACGCTACCACTTACGACTGTGATATTTGGCCATCTTGCTCAGTCCCCCTCTGCTCATCAGGTGCAGAGGATTCTTCCCATCAAAGAAAACTAAAAGTGTTATTAGTGTTTAAAAAATATTGAGAATCTCTCTCCTGTCAATCACGCCATGTAGGTCACACCTTTTCCGCTGGGAGGGGGGAGGGATTATAAAACCCGGAAGTGTGGGTGTGGCTCAGTCTCTGCATGATGGGGGAGGGAGATGTCATGACTCTGTCTGAGCTGTAAATCAACTGAACACACTGAATGTCTACTGAACTGTGAGTGTGGTGTTTTGTGCGGTTTTATGGTGATTTCATCCTGCTTGAAATGGTATGAAACTGCATTTGAATGTGGTTGCCTTGCACCCTACATTAAATGGTATGAAACTGCACTTGAATTGGTGGCCCTACACTTTGCTTGAAGTGGTATGAAACTGCACTTGAATTTGGTGGCCTTGCATTCTGCTTGAAGTGGTATGAAACTGCACTTGAATTTGGTGGCCTTGCACCCTGCTTGAAGTGGTATGAAACTGCACTTGAATTTTGTGGCCTTGCACCATGCTTGAAATGGTAGGAAAAGGGATTTGAATTTGGTGGCCTTGCATCCTGCTTGAAATGGAATTTCAAGGAATAGCCGTGAGTCAACTGCCAGCCCACCAGCCATGAGTGAGTTGCCAGCACATCAGGCTTGAGGGACTGAACTGCCGTCCCAAGAATCCATTTGGTCCAGAATGTCCACACAACTGCAGAAGGACCTCTTTGCTCCTATACTTAACCCCTCTTGTTATGAGGGCCAACATCCATTCACTTTTTTGACTGCCTGCTGTACATGCATGCTTACTTTAATTGACTCAATACAAGGGCCCCCAGATCCCCTTGAACTTCCTCTTTTCCCAACTTGACACCATTTAGATAATAATCTGCCTTCCTGTTTTTGCTACCAATGTGGATAACCTCACATTTATCCACCTTAAACTGCATCTGCCATGCATCTGCTCACTCACCCAATCTGTCCAAGTCCCCCTGCATTCTCATAGAACCCTCCTCACAGTTCACATTGCCACCCAGCTTTGTGTCATCTGCAAATTTCCTAATGTTACTTTCAATCACTTCATCTAAATCATTGATTTATATTTTTTTCAAGATATATTTCACTCTCTGGGTGAAATATGTTTTCCTCATCTCAGTCCTAATGTGCCTACCCCTTTATTCTTAACCTCTGTAGTCTTTCATCTTTGTCTTTCCCCAAAGATATTTTGAGCCTTATGTTCGCTGCTATTTACAAAAAATGCTCTCCCATTTGTATAACAAATTGATGCAATACAATTCACCACACTCTGATCAGTTTTATTTCCCTCAGCTTGGTCTACAACCCCCAATGTATATTTAACTAAACTAGCTATGCTGTGGAATCCTGATAAATGTATTTATTGTCTCATTAGCTTCCTTAACATCACAAGGTTGGCCATTTTCCCCATCATGCTACCCCACTACGTAAACTCTTGCGTTAAACAGATTACATACTACTCATCTTTGTAAGGCAGCATCTCTATCGCAGGGCCCTGAGTTAAAAGACAAATGTGAAAATATGAATCATTTTGTCCATCGGGGAGGGCAGAGTTGGTGTAAATTCTCTTTTTTTTAAACTCAAGACCTGCTCTGCGTCTGCATTTGATTAACACAGAACTTTATAAAATGTGATTAGATTCAGGATGAGATACATTCACTCCCACATTCTTATTCTCCACCCTGTTTCCACCATACTGATCCAATGTTCTGAGCGTTGAACAATCCCTTGCGCGGAACTGATTCAATCTTACCTGATGGTAATATTTGCATTGTCTGACTCACAATCTGCCTATGTACGATCTTACCATGTAGACTAGGTATTAATCTCCTCTCAGGCATTTCTTAATAAAGAGAATAGAGCTAAACAACAGACATTGGAAATGGAAATAAGGCAATTAGACATAGAAAATGCAAGAGCACCTTCATTGGCAAAACATAATAAAATAGCTGCACTGAAATATGTTAAATAATATATACTCTGACCAAATAATAAAACTTTATCAACACACAAAACAATTAAATTTTAAATTTGGTGATAAACCACATAAATTATTGGCACGCCAGCTTCGTAAACTGGATGGGGAAAAAAATGATTCATAAGATTAGATCAGAAAAGGGAAAAATACTAACACTCCCCAAAGATATTAATGACAGATTTTTACAATACTATCAAGATCTTTATTCAACTAAAGTGACAGAACAATCAATAGAAATGGAAGCATTTTTACAGAAATGTAATCTTAAAGGCTTAGATCTGCAAGAACAAGAATTATTAGGAGCTGAAATAACGACCAAAGATATTGAAGAGTCAATTAGATCTTTAAAAAATGGAAAGGCCGCCGGCCCTGATGGCCTAAGCTCTGAATTCTATAAAAAAATTTATGATCTGATTTCTCCACGCTTACAAACACTGTATAAACAAGTTTATACTCAACAGCAACTCCCGGAAACTTTAAATGAATCTACAATAATACTTATACCTAAAACTGATAAGGATCTAGAAGACCCAGCCTCATATAGAGCAATAGCTCTATTAAATATATGATCAGAAAATATTAACTAAAATCCTATCTTATAGATTGAGCTTAGTAATTAACAAATTAATACACTCTGATCAAACAGGTTTTATCCCAAAACGTCATTCATTTTATAATCTGAGAC
The DNA here is from genome assembly GCA_035221665.1 of Okamejei kenojei. Lineage (NCBI taxonomy): Eukaryota > Metazoa > Chordata > Chondrichthyes > Rajiformes > Rajidae > Okamejei > Okamejei kenojei. Next base: position 81,465,319 of record CM069140.1, on the reverse strand, counting down.
ATTGTTTAATATTATATACTCAAATAGAATTGCTAATGCAGACCTAGCAATTATATCGCTAGATGCTGAAAAAGCATTTGATCAAGTAGCATGGCCATATATATTTTCAGTGATGGAAACATTTCAATTGGGAGAGAAGTACTGTGCATGGGTTAAATTATTATATTCTAACCCAACAGCTAGAATACTAACAAATCAAATGTTATCAACTAAATTTAATCTTTCCAGAGGCTGTAGACAAGGATGTTCATTATCTCCATTATTATTCGCTTTAGCAATTGAACCACTTGCAGAAAATGTCAGATCTAATCCAGAAATACATGAGTACAATACTAAAGATACAATGAATAAAATTTCTCTATATGCAGATGATGTACTAATATATATTACAAAGCTGGAAATTCGTATTCCAAATTTATGAAATCTAATAACTCAATTCGGTCAGTTCTCAGGATATAGAATTAATTGAAATAAAAGCAAAATCGTGTCAATAACGGATCACAATTTACATATACTACAATGATCACCTTTTAAAATAGTTGAAGAAAAATGTAAATATCTAGGTATTTATGTAACTAAGGGGTATAGTTCTTTATTTAAATCAAATTTCCCACCTTTACTGAATAAACTAAATAAGAATATTCAATACTGGAAAACACTTCCTATTTCAATGTTTGGTAGAATTAATGCTATAAAAATGATTTTTCTGCCGCAATTATTGTAACTATTTCAGTCAATCCCGATATATATTCCAAAATCTTTTTTTTTTAAAGTAGACTCTACTGTTACAAGTTTCATCTGGGATTACAAGAATCATAGAATAAATAAAAAACATTTATGTAAATCAAAGATTTTACTTCGGAGTCACGTGAGTGACTACGTGAATAGAAGCCCGTACAGCCGTTGGTGCGTCATGACGTCAGACGCTGGTGCAGTCGGCCGGTTGGAGCAGCAGCGCTCCTCCGAGCGGTAAGTTTAAACGGAGGGTTACACGAAAAGCTGGAGAATTCAGCGGGTGCAGCAGCATCTAAGGAGCGAAGGAGATGGGCGACGTTTCGGGTCGAGACCCTTCTTCAGACTTCACCCTCGATTCTCCAGCATCTGCAGTTCTTCGTTAACAAGTTTAAACGGAGGTAAGGTTTTTAAAATTTTTTTACCACAGGTCATTTTCTGCGACGGTTTGGAGTTCTGGTAGATATGTTGCAGAAAGTGAAGAAGGTGTCGGCGAGGCGCTCCGGGGGTAGTGGAGAAGTGGCACGGAGAGTGTTGAGGATGGAGGCCCGTCTGCTACACCTGGTCCGGTGCTGGCTACACAGCCAGTGGTTGCGGACCCACTGCTGGGGGACAGTGGAGGCTTGTCAGTAGGGAGGAAGGCCACTGGCAAGTCTCTGTGGCCCGTAGATGAGTCGGGCCTGGAGGTTATACCCTCCATAGGAGAGTCCGTTTGCTCACGGCTCTCCCACTTCTATTACAAAAGAATGCTCGACAGGGACCAGCTCTGTGAGGAGGAGTAGTGCCCAAGCCAGGCTGATGGAGAGCTTGTGCTAGCAGCACCTGTTTCAGGGCTGCAGAACTATCCTGCCTGTGAGGAGGATGTTTTATCAGTGCAGTTTGCTGACACTGATTCTATGCTGGGGGAGAGCAGTAAAGGAGTTCGGTTGGAGGTAATTCCGAACATTGCTGGGAAGTTTGCTGAGCGTAGAGAGGCAGGAAAGGCGATTGATGTAGAATTGGCCGAAGCAATTCAGTATATGCTCTCCCACCAGTTACAGGAGCTAGCTATGGATGAAGTAGCAAAAAACTATAAAGCTCCTGTTAATTGTGATCTCCTGAAGGTACCGGTGGTTAATCACCAAATTTGGTCATAGATGGGTATGCCTGCTAGGGCCCAGGAGATGAAGTTTAAAAAAGTGCTTAAACTGTTGTCAGCAGGTATTACAGCTGTGGTGAAAGTTATTGATACAAGCTATATGGTTGAAGCACACCAGGATGAACTGGGATTCCTTTGTAATGCATTTTGAAATTAATAATATCGGGAGGGCCGCTATTAGGCCAGTGCTAATCCGAATTTGGCGAGTTTGTGCAAACCGACGACATCTGTTGTTTGGTGGTAACCTTGCAAAAAGGGTCTAAGACTGTCACGAGGTTGTTAAAACCATGGCCCTCATAAAGCCAGCTGGCAAGCAAGGCAAAAAAGGTTCTCTACAAGAAGTCGAGGACAACAAGGTCCGCAAGGAAAGATGCAGGTAACGAATATAACATTGACAGACGATGAATTAACTGATGTTCCTGTTCAAATTGGGGAAGGTTAAAATTGTTTCTCAAATAATGGCAGCAGTTGACATCAGATTTGTTCATACTTAATGCATTGAAGGGGTGAAAAATTGAATTTTACTCTAAGGACAGTCTACCTAATCAACATTTTCCTAGTCGTAAACTTATTTTTTCAGATGAGGAAAATGTGCTTATTCAAGCAGAAATTCAGTCGTTACATAAGAAAGGGGTAATTGAGCCTTCTGTCTATCAAAGTCAACAATTTCTGTCAAGTATATTTCCCAGATCTAAAAAGACTGGGGGATGTAGAATTATTCCGGATATATCGAATTTGAACAACTTTGTTTGTTATAGGCATTTCAAAATGGAGACCTTTACCACGGGCAAACACCTAGTGTCCAAAGGGTATTATATGGCAACCATTGATTTAAAGAATGCGTATTACGCAGTGTCTATTCATGGTGATGATAGAAGATATTTGAAATTTATTTGGATGACTGTGCTGTGGCAATTCAGGGCATTGCCGAATGGATTAACTTCAGCTCCTAGATTATTTATTAAATTGGTAAAACCTGTGTTAGCATTACTTAGAGCTCAGGGGCATGTGGTAATGGCCTATTTAGATGATATTCTGATTGTTGGAAAGACTCATGCTGAAACTCAATCATCAGTTTCAGTTGTTAAAATCAATTTTGAACAAATGGGATTTGTTATTCACACAGATTAATCTAAATTATCACCAGTCCAAATTATTGATTATCTGGGATTTACCATTAATTCCAATCACATGTTGGTAACTTTGCCCAGGGATAAATTGAATCACTTAATTGAGGACTGTGTTAATCTCGTTGGAGAACAACGGCCTTCGATTAGACAAGTAGCCAGTTTTATTGGGAAGTTGTTGCAGCCTTTCCAGCTGCGCAGTATGGTCCTCTGCATTATCAACAATTACAACGATCAAAGGAACAGGCACTGAGAATACAAAGGGCCATTTTTGATAGGCCTATGCAGTTGTCAGCTGGGGCGATTGCTGACATACAATGGTGGATAGTACATGTTTCAAAAAGTTTAAGGAAGGTTTTGGTGGAATCACCGTCACTGATATTACAGACTGATGTAAGTGCACTGGGTTGGGGTGCAACAGATATGTCTTCTAGTTGTGGAGGCAGATGGAATGTGGATGAGACATCGCTTCCTCAATTAAGAGGGATTAATTATTTAGAGTTGTTGGGCACCTGGTATGGGCTCAAAGACTTATTGTTCTACAAGGAGGGATCTGCATGTGCAGGTCAGATTGACAATACCACACAGCAGTGGCATATGTAAACCACATGGGTGGAGTTAAGTCACAGTCTTGTGATAGACTGGCTAACCAGATTTGGAACTGGTGTATTGACCAAAATATCTGGCTTTCAGCACTTTATTTGCCAGGAAGAGGTCACGTCAGTTTAATGACAACATTGAATGGATGTTAAATCAGGATGTATTTAACCAAATGATTGATCAGTATGGATTACCAGATAATGACTTGTTTGCATCTCGATTAAATCATCAGTTACCTAGATATGTTTCATGGGAACCAGATTTTGGGGCAGTAGCAGTGGATGCATTTTCGCTGCATTGGGGAGGAATGTTTGTGTATGTATTTCCTCCATTCTGTCTCATCAGCAGATGTTTGCAAAAGATCAAGGAGGACTCCGCTTCAGGGGTATTGGTAGTGCCAGATTGGCTACACAAGCATGGTTTCCCGTTGTATTACAAAATGGCTAGGGAGCCTTACATGCTTATGCCCAAGAATAAAAATCTACTGGTAAATCCAGTCACTGGGGATCAACATCCTTTATATGATCGTATTGATCTGTTAATTTGCAGATTTTAAGGAGGCCATACCTGGGGAGAGGACTGTCTCATCAGACTGTGGATGTTCTCACGTCGGCCTGCAGGGATAGTACACAGCAGCAATATATCACCTATATAAGGAAGTGGGAGCAATTCTGCCTACAGCAGAATATTGTATATCACACTGCAGGGATCACGGGCGTATTGGAGTTTGTCAACTCTTTATTTTGACCAAAAAATTAAGTTACAGTGCGATTAATTCAGCCAGAAGTGCTCTGTCTTCTTATTTACCTATGAATGCAGAATTGCATACAGTAGGGACACATCCGTTAGTTTCACGATTCATGAAGGGAGTTTTTCAATTCTAATCCTCCTAAACCCAGGTATGCCGGTATTTGGAATGTGAGTGAGGTTTTTATGGTTCTTCGCCAGTGGGCTCCGGTTACACGCCTATCAGTAGCCAAATTATCTATGAAGGTGGTCAATCCTATGGCGTTGGTTTCAGCTCAACGTGTACAAATGTTGCAAAAGCTACGGCTAGATAGAATGCATGTGTCGGCTGATGCCATTATATTTTATGTCTATGATTTGCTTAAACATAATAGAAGAGGCATGACAGGATATAAGATTGTGTTTTCAGCATACCCCGCAGATGATCGCTTGTGTGTAGTCTCACATTTATCTCGTTACATTGAGATTACTAAACCTCTGAGAGGAACAGAGTTGGCTTTGTTTATTAGTCACAAAAAAACACACAGTAAGGTGTCGGTGCAAATGATTTCAAGGTGGCTAAAGCAGGTCCTGGCAAGTGCTGGAATTGATACTGATAAATTCAAATCTCATTCCACCAGGGCGGCATCAACATCCGCGGCAAGGGCGATGGACTTGCCAATAGACCATATCCTCGCGGCCGCAGGATGGTCCAGTGAGCTAACTTTTCAGAGGTTTTATCACAAGCCGATTTCAAGGCTCGGGGTGTTTGCTGATTCTGGTTTCAGTACTGTTACACTTTTCCCCTGAGTTAGAGGGGTTTGTTATGATTTGTTTGTAAATAAACTGTTATTTCATTTAACAAATGTATTACTGATGTATGATTGATTGTTAACGACTTTTGAGTCAATCCAGGCAGTGTGAACGTCGGATTTGGGTCTGCGGCGTGAATTCACAGTGCTTTGAAGTCTTCACGTAGTCACTCACGTGACTCGGAAGTAAAATAGTAAGATTAAACGAGAACTTACCAGTTTGAAGTTTGATCGTTATTTTATGAGGAGTCGAGTTGAGGGACTACGTGCCCTCCGCTCCCACCCTCATAGATCTCATCTGGTAGTTCTAGTTTTATCATCTTACCATTATACTTCAGTCATTGTTAGCTGTGAATTCATTCCGCTGCTTTGAAGATTGACGCACCAACGGCTGTACGGGCTTCTATTCACGTAGTCCCTCAACTCGACTCCTCATAAAATAAAGATCAAACTTCAAACTGGTAAGTTCTCGTTTAATCTTACTATTAATGGAGGTTTAGCTCTACCAAATTTTTTGTTTTATTTCTGGGCAGTTTATATTAAAAACATGAATTTTTGGCTGGAAGAAATGGATCATCAACCAGATTGGTTAAGGATGGAAAAGGAGGACTGTCTACCTTTTGAAATCGGTTCGATTATATTTGCACCGACAAAATTGCACAAAAAAACTTATGGGGAAAACCCTATAATATATAGTGGTACACGAATCTGGAAACAACTTAAAAAGGCTTTAAAACTGGATAATATACCACTCTGTCTCCCTATTGTAAACAATCCCTTATTCAAACCTTCCATGCTGGATAACGGCTTTATACAATGGAAAAACTATGGAATCAAAAAAATGGAACACCTTTATAAGAAAGGCACTTATCTTTCATTTCAGGAACTGCAACAGATTTATGGATTACACTCAAATATTTTTTTTTGATATCTAAAACTCAGAGATTATGTTAGGTCAAACTCACAAGATTATAGGAATAGGGAACCAGAAATCCTTGATGAATGTCTGAATAAGCATCCTAATACAGAAAAATTAATAACTTATATTTACAATATCCTTTTAGATAGCGAGATACCATCGATGGAATCATATAGACATACATGGGGAAATGAAATAAATCAATCCATAACGAAAGATATATGGGACAAAAGTTTACAATATATACATCAATGCTCGCTAAACTCCAGACATGCTCTAATACATTTTAAAGTACTACATAGATTACATTACTCCAAAGTTAAATTAAATAGAATCTTTCCACAGATATCCTGTACCTGCGATAAATGTCAACATGCAGAGGCTAATTTAACACATACTTTTGCAAATTGTATAAAAATTAAGAATTTCTGGATTGAGATTTTTAGAATAAAAATAAAAATTTAGAATTGGATCCGGACCCAAAATTAATAATACTTGGAACATCAGAACAAAGTTTAACTCTTACAACAAGTCAAATAAATTTCCTAGATTACAGTGTAATAATTGGGAAGAAACTAAAATTAAAATTTTGGAAAGGCCCTATATCCCCCACAACTAAAATGTGGATTACGGAAATGTCGGAGACCCTACACCTGGAAAGAATCAGATTTGCCTTAATGGACAAACAAGAAGTTTTCATTAGAATATGGTCTTCTTTCATTGATTACTTACTGTTTTCTTCTCTTTATAAAATAAAAATTATTAGAGTCAAAATGATTCACTTGACAATATTAATAATGTATGTCCGTTGAACATGAAATATTGCTATCCTAACATATGTTTGCTAAATCACTGTCTACATACTCTAATAAAAATATATATTTTAAAAAAAACAATCTGCCTATGTACGATCTTACCATGTAGACAAAATATGGGGCATTCTGGTCATCGTTCCACAACCTTCCAGTCAGTGATCTTGGCAGGCGTTGTACAATTGTTTTATACGGGATCCATTTTCCTGATAGATAACTGCAGTGAGAAGTATTTCCCAATTCACACGTACCGTCCTGAGACATATAAAAACATATATGTGATGTGTGCATGTAAATAAATTTAGTTCTCTTCATAGAATCATAGAAAATAGGTGCAGGAGTAGGCCATTCGGCCCTTTGAGCCTGCACCGCCATTCAATATGATCATGGCTGATCATCCAACTCAGTATCCTAAACTTCAGTTTAGTTTAATTTATTAACGTCACATACCGAGGTAGAGAGAAAAGCTTTTGTTTGTAGCTTTCCCAGTCAAAGAAAAGACTGTACATGATTATAATCAAGACATGTGGCCCTTGTGGCTAAGGGAATCAGAGGGTATGGAGAGAAGGCAGGTACGGGATACTGAGTTGGATGATCAGCCATGATCATATTGAATGGCGGTGCAGGCTCGAAGGGCTGAATGGCCTACTCCTGCACCTAATTTCTATGTTTCTATGTTTCTATCCACTGTGCATAGATATAGGATAAAGGCTGCAAGATTTAGTGCATGATAAAGTTGATTAAAGATAGTTCAACGATTTTGAATGAGATAGATCAGAGTTCAAGATACTCTCTAGCTGGTGTGAGATATCCACCAGAGAGAGGATGGTTCAGTTGCTCGATAATAGCTGGGAAGAAACTGTCTTTTGGGGTGGCACGGTGGCGCAGCAGTAGAGCCGCTGCCTCACTGTGTCAGAGACCCGGGTTCAGTCCTGACTACGTGTGCTGTCTTTACGGAGTTTGTACATTCTCCCTGTGACTGCGTGTGTTTTCTCCGGGTGCTCTGGTTTCCAACCACATTCTAAAAACATGCAGGCTTGTTGGTTAATTGACTTCTGTAAATTGTTCCTGGTGTGTAGGGAGTGGATGAGAAAGTGGGATCACATCATGGATAGTCAACATCATGGACGATGAGGGCAAACTGTAGCGTGGAAAGGCTCAACTTCGTTACAAGTTATCAAATAAATCATAATGCAGCAAAAGTATTGGGTTGTTCCAAATACAACGAGGTGCCCTAATGGGACGATTTACCTGAAATGGCAGCAACTAATTCCATCTCCATTTCCCCGGAAAAGCAAACAAATCCCTTCTCCAGAAAGTTAACACACATAAATATAGATAATAGGTGCAGGAGTAGGTCATTTGTCCCTTAGAGCCAGCACCGCCATTCAATATGATCATGGGTGATCATTCACAATCATTACCCCATTCCTGCTTTCTCCCCATATCCCTTGATTCGTTTAGCTCAGAGAGCTAAATCTAAATATCTCTTGAAAACATCCAATGACTTGGCCTTTACTGACTTCTGTGCCAGCGAATTCCACAGATTCACAACTCTCTGCGTGAAAAAGATTTTCCTCATCTCAGTCCATAATGGCCTACCCCTTATTCTTAAACTGTGACCCATGGCTCTGGATTCCCCCAACATCAGGACACATTATTTTGTCATATCTCAGTCCTGCCATCCCGGAAATTAACCTGGTCAACGCTGCACTCTCACAATAGCAACAATGTCATTCCTCAAATTAGGGGACCAAAACTGCACACAATACTCCTGATGCGGTCTCACCAGGACCCTGTTCAAATGCAGTAGGACCTCCTTGATTCTAAACACAAATCCTCTCGCAATGAATGTCAACATGGCATAGGCATTATTAACTGCCTACTGTACCTGCTTACTTTCAGTGACTGATGTTCAAGGACATTTAGGTCTCGTTGTATCTCTCCTTTTCCTAATAGCCCTGTCTCACGGTGCGAGTCCACCTACGAGTGACCCCAAGAGAAAGAAAAAAAACAGACTCGTGGTTGTGTACGAGATTCCGAGTTTATGTTCAAGTGTTTAACCGAGTTCCCACAAGTATGTCATTTCTGCGATGTTCTAAGTTCCTCTCCCGAGTTACCAAGTTTCCTCTCCCGTTTCTCTTGAGCCAACCCGTGAATGAAGGTCTGTTTTAACAAGCAACAGTGTTAAAGAAGACATCTCCATCCTGCGGCTTTGACTTAAAGATAGAATTCAGCGCGGCCACATCTATTGATATGACCTACAAAGGGAAAATGCGCACCGTCCAGTGCCAGAGCAGTTATACTTGTGATTTGTTTGAAACACACCTCACGTAATTAGAAGACCATTATTTCAATAAGTATACGGATGTTACAAATAATTCTTATAAACTTCTATTTTTTAGAAAGTAGAAAAAGAAAAGAATAGATTTTAAACAATAAGAATAGTGATTAAATAATAATTTTGATTATATAGAGAGAGAAAGAGAAGAGGAAAAAAAAGAAAAAATGATTATAGTATACATCTTAATAGTGAATAACACAATTTCAAATAACGATATCAATAGAGACATGCATACAAATCCAAAAAAAAAGAATTATTTTCATCTACTCCTGCCGGGTACCCATTGAGTTGTGATGCCAAGAACAGCTACACCTTCAAATATTCTTTATATTCTTTATATGGAGACCATATCTGTTCAAAGAGTTTGAATTTGTCCATTAGGACAAATCTGATTCTTTCCAAATGCAACATCTCCAAAATTTCCACTGTCCACATTTTAATTGTGGGGGATAATGTTATCCCCGTTATCAAACAGTAATCTAAGAAATTTATTTGGTTTACTGTTGATATTAGATTTGAATCCGGAACTCCTAATATTATTAATTTTGGATCTGGGTCCAGTTTAATTTTAAGAACTTCAGAGATAACTCTAAAGATTTCTGTCCGATAATAGTTGAGTTTTATACATGTTACAAAACTATGCATTAAGTTAGCTTCCAAGTTCTGACATTTATCACAAATAGAAGAAATGTTAGGATAAATTCTATTTAATTTTGTTTTTGAATAATGTAATCTGTGTAATACCTTAAATTGTATCAATATATGTCTAGTATTTAATGAGCAACGATGTATACGTTGTAAGCTTTCTTCCCAAGTTTCCTTCGTTATAGATAAACCTATTTCATTTTCCCATGTTTGTCGATATATTTCCGAAGTTGGGATTTCCCTATCCAAGATAGTATTGTATATATACGCTATTAATTTTTCTGTATTTAAGTGTTTATTAAACAATTCATCTAATAATTCTGGTTTTCTATTTTTATAGTCTTGCGTATTTGACTTAATATAGTTTCTAATTTGTAAATAACTAAATATGTTATTTGACTGCAATCCATAGATATCCTGTAACTCTTGAAATGAAAGAAATGTTCCTTTCTTGTAAAGGTGATCTATCCTTTTAATTCCTAAATCATTCCAGTGTCTAAACCCCTTGTCCAATACAGAGGGCTTAAACAAAGGTTTATTCATAATTGGCAAACAAAGTGACAAATTATCCATATGTTGGGTCTTAACTATTTGTTTTCAAATACATCTATTGCTATGAATTATAGGGTTGTCGCCATACGTTTTTTTTGTACTTCCCTTGGTGGAAAAATAATCTAACCTACATCAAAAGGCAAACAGTCTTCCTTTTCCATCTTTAGCCAACTTGGCTCATGATCTAAATTTACCAACCAAAAATTCATTCTTAATCTGAACAGCCCAGAAATAATATAAGAAATTTGGTAGCGCTAGTCCACCATTTATTTTAGATTTACATAGATGTTTTTTACCTATTCGATGATTTTTATAGTCCCAAATAAAATTATTAACCAAAGTATCTATTTTTTTTAAAAACATTTTAGGGAGATATAAAGGGATGGCTTGAAATAAATATAACAATTGTGGCAAAAAAAATCATTTTTATAGTATTTATTCTACCGATCATTTATATAGGTAGTGATTTCCAATATAATTTTTTTTTTAGTTTATTTAACAATTGAGGGTATTTATATTTAAATAGACAGTTGTAGGATTTAGATACAATAATTCCTAGATATTTAAATTTGTCCGTGACCATTTTAAGTGGGAATTGTTCTAATTTATTTAATTTTATTCCAGTTATAGGCATAATTTCACTTTTATTCCAGTTAATTCTATACCCAGAAAATGTGCCAAACTTAGTTATAACATTAAGTAGATTGGGAATACTAATCTCCGGTTTTGTGATATAAATTAAGATGTCATCTGCGTATAGAGATATTTTATTTGTTGTAGTTTTGGTATTATATCCATATATTTCTGGTTCTGATCTAATCATTTCGGCTAATGGTTCTATTACCAGAGCAAATAATAATGGTGATAACGGGCATCCTTGTCTACAACCCCTAAAGAGATTAAATTTTGCTGATAACATTTGATTTGTTAACATTCTTGCAGTTGGATTCGAGTATATGATTTTTACCCATTTGGAAAATCTATCCCCCAGTTGAAATTTCTGCATTATTTTAAATAAATATGGCCAATCAACGTGGTCAAATGCTTTTTCAGCATCTAAGGATATGACAGCTAGTTCAATATCATTCACTCTTTTTGAGTATATGATATTGAATAGACGTCTCAGATTATAAGACGAATAGCGTTTTGGAATAAAACCTGTTTGGTCATGATGTATTAAGTTATTAATCACTAAACTTAGCCTCCGAGATAAAATGTTAGTTAGTATTTTTTGATCAGTGTTTAAAAGAGCTATTGCTCTGTATGACCCAGGGTCTTCCAAATCTTTATCAGCTTTAGGGATAAGTGTAATTGTGGATTCATTTAATGATTCTGGTAACTTTCCTTCTTGATAAGCATATTTATATATTGTATGTAAACGTGGAGAGATCAGATCATAAAACTTCTTATACAATTCAACACTTAAGCCATCAGGACCTGCAGCTTTTCCGTTATTTAATGATCCAATTGATTCTTCAATATCCTTTACTGATATATCAGCATTTAACAAGTCTCTACCTTCCTGATCCAAACTATTAATATGACATTCTTGTAGGAATTTTTCCATTCCATCTGATTGTCCTGCTAGTTTAGATGAGTAAAGATTTTGATAATATTGTAAAAATGTATCATTGATATCTTTTGGTAAAGTCAATATTTCTCCTTGTTCAGATCTAATTTTATGTATCATTTTCTCCTCATCTAATTTTCTAAGCTGGCGTGCCAGTAATTTTTGTGGTTTATCCCCAAATTCAAAGTGTACTTGTTTAGTCTGTTGAAATAGTTTAATAATCAGATTTGAGTATATTTTTGATCTAGCTTATATTTTAATGATGCAATTTTATTACTTAGCCCCTTTGAAGGGGATATTGCATTTTCAATATCTAATTGTTTTATTTCATTTTCCAACTTTTGTTGAGTCTTTTGATTTTCCTTATTAAAGTATGCGTATGCTGATATTATCGCACCACGCATAAATGCTTTAAATGTATCCCACAGCAGTGATGGTGAAATTCCAGCTTTGTCATTAGTTTCAAAAAATAATTTAAACTGTTTTACCAAGTAATCATAACAAGCCTTATCATTTAATATTTGGGAGTTGAGTCTCCAGTTAGAGGTTTTAATAGTTATGTCTTTTAATTTTATCTTAAATGTTAATGGAGCATGATCCAAGACAATAATATTATGATATTTTGAGTTATACGTAAATGGGATTAGTTTTGAATCTATTAAAAAATAGTCTATCCTTGAATAGGTTCCAAATACAGGGGAAAAAAATGCATATTCTCGACCATATGGGTTATCTGTTCTCCAGATATCCTTAACGTTTGCTGTGTTAATAAAATAATTTATAAGTGTACTTGACTCAGAAGTGGCTTTTCTTTTCATTGATGATCTATCTAAGTAATTATCTAAGGTCCAATTAAAATCACCTCCAATTATTAGATTATGTTGAGTGGATATAAGGTTATTGTTAAATATTTTCTTGAAGAATAATGGGTTGTCAAAATTAGGACCATATATATTCATAAGGATTAATTTTTTAGAATTCACCTGTAATTATTATATATCTACCCTCAACATCTTCTATTATTGAGCTTTGTTTAAAAGGTATACCTTTACGAATAATTATTGCTACCCCTCTAGACTTATGTTAAATGAAGAGTGATATACTTTGGAAATCCATTTTGCTGTTAATCTATGCTGCGCGTCTTTTTTAAGGTGTGTCTCTTGGAGAAAAATAATATCAGACTTAATCTATTTAATTGAGCTAAAACCTTACCTCTTTTAGTTGGTTCGTTAATTCCCTTAACATTCCAACTACAGAAGGTGATTCCATCACCCCCAATCCTAGTGTTTATGTCATACATGTTATTATTAAGGTGGTTTATAATGGAGTAGATGTCTCAGCTCATCTAACCCGATCCTATGCCCAAACATCAGATCGATGAAATTTAATTTCTGTTTCATTGTCTTATACACATGTCTCTTTGAACTGACTATATAATAACAATCATAATTAAATCCATATAATATATAATATGAAATAAAATACATAATATAAAAGTAATAATAAAAAATGTGAGTAAAGTAAGCGATGTTAGTAAAGTGTAAGGGGAAAAAAGTGACTACAACTATAATTAGTGTGGTTAGTATTAGTGTAAGCCACACTAGCGTGGCTATTAATCTACGGACTTCCGTGAAAAAAAAGATGTTAATAATTCGAGTTCCGTTTTTGCCTTAAGAGCTGTATATGTCGGGTTGGTGTATTAAATTTATATACTTAATAATTAATAATACTACTAATATCAAATATAGTTAGTGTCATAACACTATATTAGGTGCGCTAACGTACATTTTTTAGGGGTAGGTAATACAAAACTATATTTATTAACAATCCATCCATCCCTCCTTAACCCCAAGATAGAGTCCATGTCCATTGTTCCTCCTCCTTCCCTGCGGGTCCTCCTTCAATGTGAATCCTCCTCCTTTTCTGTGGATGGGCAGTATCATCAGGTAAGTGATCAATAATATTCAGTATTGTTCATCTACATCCACTTCTTCCTCTACTTCTTCCTCTTCCAGTTTCTTCTGAATGTTTCGAGCGAATTCAAGAGCTTCTGTATGTTTGGTGAAGTGGTGCTCCTTGTTATCATAAGTTACTCTTAATGTTGCCGGGTACATCAGGCCATATCTCAGATTCTTCATGTTTCGCAGGATACCTCTTGTTTCTGTAAATAAAGATCTATCTTGGCCACTTCCGCAGGGTAATCTCTAAAGATACTGATGTTGTCTCCCTCATATTTGAGATTTTTCTAACGTATTATTATCTTCATCATATCTTCAAAAACATGATTGTAAGCCACCTTCACAATCATCTGTCTTGGGGGAGCATCCCTCCTAGGGGTACGTCTCAATGCCCTGTGTGCTCGGCCCAGCAGAGGTTCTTGGTCCAAGTTCAGGATATCTTTTAGGAGTTTTCAGCAAATTTTCAAGGGTCTTCATCCCCCTCTCGGCCTTCACTCAATCCAACAATACGCAGATTCTGACGCCTTTGACGTCCCTCCAAGTCAATGCATTTCTCAGTTATTTTGTGTAATAATTCTGATAAACGCTTGTTCTCGGCAAGACGCTTCTCGGCTGATTCAGTCAATTCTTTTATTGCGTCATTTTGTTGGTTAAGTGAGATTATAATAGGTTCTAACTTGGTATCCAGCAGCAACTCCATCTCACCAGTTTTACGGTTTACGTCATCCAACTGTTGTTGCAAATCAGTACCTGTTTTATCTTTCCATTCGTCCATCATAGTCTTTACAGTGGCTATAACTTATTTTTTGAACTCTTCTTTCAAATTTTCATGATACGCCAAAATATCAGCTCTTAAAGTCTTTATTTCCTCTTTATATTATTTTTTTCATATCCTTAAGCATTTGTTTTAGCTCATCCATAATAATTTTTTTGAGGTCATTTATCTTTAAAATATCTTCCTGGGAGGCACTCAAACTCAAGCCTGCGGCTCCAGTGAGGCCTACTTCCTTTTTCACAGGCTTTTTCCCTTGGTGGTGTGGGGGGTGGGGTGGCGGCGATGCATCGACATTTTCTTAGTAAAGTCGCGTGCCTGATGACGTCATATGGCGGACCAATTGAATAACTACTTTGGTTCCGTCTTCACTAAGGAAGACATAAATAATCTGCCTGAAATAGCAGGGGACTGTGGGTCAAAGGAGGAATTGAGTGAAATCCAGGTCAGTCGGGAAGTGGTGTTGGGTAAATTGAGTAGATTAAAGGCCGATAAATCCCCAGGGCCAGATAGGCTGCATCCCAGAGTACTTAAGGAAGTAGCTCAGGAAATAGTGGATGCATTAGTGATAATCTTTCAAAACTCTTTAGATTCTGGAGTAGTTCCTGAAGATTGGCGGGTAGCAAATGTAACCCCTCTTTTTAAGAAGGGAGGGAGAGAGAAAACGGGGAATTACAGACCAGTTAGTCTAACATCGGTAGTGGGGAAACTGCTAGAGTCAGTTATTAAAGATGGGATAGCAGCACATTTGGAAAGTGGTGAAATCATTGGACAAAGTCAGCATGGATTTACGAAAGGTAAATCATGTCTGACGAATCTTGTGGAATTTTTCGAGGATGTAACTAGTAGCGTGGATAAGGGAGAACCAGTGGATGTGGTATATCTGGACTTCCAGAAGGCTTTCGACAAGGTCCCACATAAGAGATTAGTATACAAACTTAAAGCATACGGTATTAGGGGTTCAGTATTGATGTGGATAGAGAACTGGCTGGCAAACAGGAAGCAAAGAGTAGGAGTAAACGGGTCCTTTTCACAATGGCAGGCAGTAACTAGTGGGGTACCGCAGGGCTCAGTGCTGGGACCCCAGCTATTTACAATATATATTAATGATCTGGATGAGGGAATTGAAGGCAATATCTCCAAGTTTGCGGATGACACTAAGCTGGGGGCCAGTGTTCGCTGTGAGGAGGATGCTAGGAGGACTGCAAGGTGACTTGGATAGGCTGGGTGAGTGGGCAAATGTTTGGCAGATGCAGTATAATGTGGATAAATGTGAGGTTATCCACTTTGGTGGCAAAAACAGGAAAGCAGACTATTATTTAAATGGTGGCCGATTAGGAAAAGGGGAGATGCAGCGAGACCTGGGTGTCATGGTACACCAGTCATTGAAAGTAGGCATGCAGGTGCAGCAGGCAGTGAAAAAAGCGAATGGTATGTTAGCTTTCATAGCAAAAGGATTTGAGTACAGGAGCAGGGAGGTTCTACTTCAGTTGTACAGGGTCTTGGTGAGACCACACCTGGAGTATTGCGTGCAGTTTTGGTCTCCAAATCTGAGGAAGGACATTATTGCCATAGAGGGAGTGCAGAGAAGGTTCACCAGACTGATTCCTGGGATGTCAGGACTGTCTTATGAAGAAAGACTGGATATACTCGGTTTATACTCTCTGGAATTTAGGAGATTAAGAGGGGATCTTATAGAAACTTACAAAATTCTTAAGGGGTTGGACAGGCTAGATGCAGGAAGATTGTTCCGATGTTGGGGAAGTCCAGGACAAGGGGTCACAGCTTAAGGATAAGGGGAAATCCTTTAAGACCGAGATGAGAAAGACTTTCTTCACACAGAGAGTGGTGAGTCTCTGGAACTCTCTGCCACAGAGGGTAGTTGAGGCCAGTTCATTGGCTATATTTAAGAGTGAGTTGGATGTGGCCCTTGTGGCTAAGGGGATCAGAGGGTATGGAGAGAAGGCAGGTACGGGATACTGAGTTGGATGATCAGCCATGATCATATTGAATGGCGGTGCAGGCTCGAAGGGCTGAATGGCCTACTCCTGCACCTAATTTCTATGTTTCTATGTTTCTATGTACCTTTTTAACGCTACCGGAGCCGGTGGCGCTATGGAGTGAGTGGAACTTGCCCCGTTCAGCTCCGCTAAAAATTGTATGAAAAACGGGGGTAAAAGGGGTTAACTGAAACTACTCACCAGAGGAGAACGGGTGTGAACGGCACCTGCTCGTTCTAAGCGGAATATATTTTTAGTTGCCTTTCAAGTCGGGCTTTGGTTTATTCCCTATTTTTGTTTATTCGCACA
Source organism: Okamejei kenojei (assembly GCA_035221665.1). Classification (NCBI taxonomy): domain Eukaryota; kingdom Metazoa; phylum Chordata; class Chondrichthyes; order Rajiformes; family Rajidae; genus Okamejei; species Okamejei kenojei. Next base: position 81,448,303 of record CM069140.1, on the reverse strand, counting down.
CACTTTTCGTGTGTGAGGGTGTGAGAAGTCCATGCCGCTGTTCTTTCACATCAGTTGCACATCAGATTGTTGGAGAATGAGCTCAGGGTTCGCCTCCTGAGCTGCTTTGGTGTCCAGGCGTGAGTTGAGGTAGAGGGAGGTGGGGGGGGGGGGGGGGGGGGGGGGGGGGGGTGCGCGGGCATCACCTTGCCATCTGTCTGGGGTGGCAAGGCTCTTGGGTTAGGCTGGGATCATTCTCTGCGGGATGATCTTAGTGCGGGAGACAAGTGTAGGAGAAGTGTACAGACTATGTGGGCAGACACTTTGGTAGTGTTTGCCCACCAGTTTCTAAAGCCACTGTGTCTCCCTGTCTCTGGGATAGCAGGAGGCGATCAAACAGCACAATACCCCCCTCCCCCTCCATGCCAACATGAAGCGCAACGATCACAAGGCTTTAGCGTCAGAAACAGCGGGCAGGCAACAATCACCCGCCATAACACTTTTGGTCTGCAGTGTGCAATAGTCACCAAAATACACTGCACCTTTAGAAAGGAAAAATACAAAATATGTCAATCCCACTGGATAGGCCTTAGTCATGGTGCTGTACAACACGGAGACAGGTCCTTCGGCCCAGCTTGGCTGTGCAGTCCAATTTGGTGTCTTGGGGTAGTCCTATTTGCCTGCATGTGACCCATAGCCCTCTAAACCCTTCCCATCCATTGTGGGTTACAGGAGACTCTTCTTCAGACTCCCTCGATTCTCCAGCATCTGCAGTTCCTTCTTTAACACTTTGTCTACTCCACTGCGATATCTCCTCAAGGTATGCCTACTTTGAAGAAGTTCTCCTCCTCCCTACGGAGACAGTTTCACAAACTTCTTTCTAACTGCCTGAGTCTGAAGAAGGGTCTCAACCCGAAACGTCGCCTATCTCCTTCGCTCCTTAGATGCTGCTGCACCCGCTGAGTTTCTCCAGCTTTTTGTGTAACCCTCGATTCTCCAGCATCTGCAGTTCCTTCTTTAACACCTTCCCATCCATTTATATGTCGTTAATCTCAAGAAAATCCCTGCTTCAGTTTCCTGGGTCCAACTCAGAGAGAAGTCTCTCCCATTTCCAGGGTTAATTGCTCCACTGTTTATAATGCTCTCTGCATTATGAAGTCCTTGACAGTGAACCCCATGGGCAATCACTACCAAAGTGTCTGCTCACACAGTCAGTACACTTGTCTCCCGTGTTTGCTGGTGCTGTCAGGGAGGATTTAAACTGTGGCAGGGGGATGGGAGCATGAGCAGAGAGACAGAGGGATGTAAAATTGGTAGAAGCAATAGGTAGCAAGGTGAAAAGTAAAAGTGGCAGGCAGAAAAATCCAGGCAAAAATCAAAACGGGCACTTTTCAACATAATTATATAAGGGGTAAGAATGTTGTAAAAAACAAGCCTGAAGGCTTTGTGTCTCAATGCAAGGTGCATTCGTAATAAGGTGGATGAGTTGAATGTGCAGATAGTTATTAATTATTATGATATAGTTGGGATCACAGAGACATGGCTCAAGGGTGACCAAGGCTGGGAGCTGAACATCCAGGGATATTCAATATTCAGGAGGACATTAGCTTGGAGGATGTGGAATCGATATGGGTAAAGCAGTGAAACACTAAGGGGCAGAAAACGCTAGTGGGAGTTGTGTACAGGCCACTTAACAGTGGTAGTGGAGTTGGGGATGGCATCAAACATGAAATTAGAAATGCATGCAACAAAGGTAAAACAGTTATAATGGGTGACTTCAATTAAATTCAATTAAATTTCAATTCAATCTTTAATTGTCATTGTGCAGTGTACAATACAGAGACAATGAAATAAAGTTGGTATCTCCGAAGGGCGAACTTACGAATAAACAAGTAATTGCGCAGTAGTATGAGTATATACATCTATACATATACAGTGGTATCCGTGCAATTTGCTGGTGATTGGATAGTCCATGCGGGGGGGGGGGGGGGGGGGGTGGAGGACAGGGGCAGTCATTGAGGTGCAGCATTGAGAAGTGTGACACCCGCAGGGAAGAAGCTGTTCTTGAGCCTGCTGGTATGGCAGCAGAGGGACCGGTAGCGTCTCCCGGATGGGAGGAGGGTAAACAGTCTATAGTTGGGGTGTGAGCTGTCCCTGGTGATGCTGTGCGCCCTGTGCAGGCATTGTTTACTATGGACAGACTCATTGGAGGGGAGTGAGGAGCCTGTGATGCGTTGGGCGATCTTCACCACCCTCTGCAGTGCTTTCCGGTCGGCGACAGAGCAGTTGCCATACCATACTGTGATGCAGTTGGTAAGGATGCTCTCGATAGTGCAGCGGTAGAAGTTCACAAGAATCTGGGGAGACAGGTGAACCTTCTTAAGTCTCCTCAGGAAGAAGAGACGCTGGTGAGCCTTCTTGATCAGCGAGGATGTGCTGCTGTGTGTCCAGGAGAGGTCATCGGAGATGTTGACCCCTAGGAACCTGAAGCTGGAGACACGTTCCACCTCCGTCCCATTGATATGGATGGGGTTGTGCGTGCAGCCTCTCGATCTCCTGAAGTCCACAATGAGCTCCTTGGTCTTCTTGGAGATGAGGGCCAGGTTATTGTCGGCACACCGTGCTGTTAGGAGCTGAACCTCCTCCCTGTAGGCCGACTCATCGCTGTCGTGATGAGGCCAATCACCGTTGTGTCATCTGCATACTTGATGATGGTGTTGGTACCATGTAGAGGTATGCAGTCGTAGGTGAAGAGGGAGTAGAGGAGGGGGCTCAGCACGCAGCCCTGGGGTATGCCAGAGTTCCGGGTGAGGGTAGAAGAGGAGTGGTTATCCAACCTAACAGATTGTTGTCTGTTGGTTAGAAAGTCCAGTAACCAATTGCAGAGGGAGGGGTTGATGCCCAGGTCATCGAGTTTGGCGATCAATTTCGAGGGGATAATGGTGTTGAATGCTGAGCTGTAGTCGATGAACAGCATTCTCACATAAGTGTTTCTGTTGTCGAGGTTGGAGAGGGCGGAGTGGAGTGGCGTTGAGATGGCATCCTCCGTGCTCCTGTTCTTGCGGTATGCAAACTGGTAGGGGTCCAGAGTGGGAGGTAGGCAGCATTTGAAGTGTGCCGTGACCAGCCTTTCAAAGCACTTGGCGATGATAGGGGTGAGTGTAACTGGGCGGAAGTCGTTGAGTCTCGCCACAGTAGAGTGCTTTGGCTCTGGCACGATGGAGGTAGTTTTAAGGCACGTAGGGACAACTGCCTGGGCAAGTGACAGGTTGAAGATGTCAGTCCAGACATCTGTCAGCTGTGCAGCACAGGTCCTGAGGCTTGTATCTGTGTTTGGCGTTCTTGATGCCCCTCTTCAGATTGGCCCTCGATGAACTATAGGCACGGGCATCGCCTGACCTGAAAGCCCAGTCAGTGTTACCAAAATGCTGCTGGAGTGTGGAGTCCGCTTCATCTGACCAAACCCTTGACTGTCCTCACTGGGGTTTAACACGTTGATGAGTGGGGAAGTACTTAGGGAGCAGGAACAATGATGTGATCAGACTGATCAAGGTGGGGGAGGGGGATGGCTTTGTACGCTTCAGCCATGTTGGTGTAGACTTTGTCTAGTGTCTTCTCCTCTCTAATGGCGAAGGAGACATGTTGGTGGAATTTGGGGAGCACAGTCTTCAGGTTGGGGTGATTGAAGTCACCCGCAACAATGAAGGCTGCATCTGGATTGAGGGTCAGTTGTTGTAATGGCAATATGCAGTTCTTTCATTGCAAGCTTGGCATTAGCATCAGGAGGGATATAGGCTGCAGTCACAACAGTGGTGGTAAACTCTCTGGGCAGATAGAACAGTCTGCACTTAACCAAGAGGAACTCAAGGTTGGCTAAGCAGTGACTCTCAATGATGGTGGTGTCTGTGCACCATGCTTTGTGTACATACATGCACAGACCCCCACCTCTGGTCTTACCAGAGTCAGATGTTCTGTCCGCTCGGAGTATGTGTTGTCCCGCTAGCTCAATGGCGCTGGCAGGAACATCAGAGTTCAGCCAGGTTTCGGTGAGGATCAGGATGCGCAATCCTTGATCCAGCTGTAGGAGGCAATGAGAAGACGGAGGTCATCCATCGTGTTTGCCAGGGAATGGACGTTGGCAAGGAAAAGGCTAGGGATGGATGGCCTGTGTGGGGTTAGCTTCAACCTTGCCTTCAACCCACCTTGAGATCCACGGCGATGTTTTCGGGGCCCGTCGCCGTCTGTGTGTGCCTCCGGATGCCTGGGCCGACGGTGCGGTCCGCAGGTCCTACCGCCCCACAGCTCCACAGATTCGCAGTCCGCAGATCCGTGGTGAAGGTGAGTGCAGGAGGGAGCCGGAGTTCATCCGGAAAGTCGACCGGGGAACGCTATAGCCACAGGAACCGAGATTTAAAAAGTTCCTGCCGGCTATTGTGGATGATAGTGAGCAGACGCAAAACAAGAAAGAAGGTAACGCAGAGTTCGCTGATCCAAGGGAGATAAGGATGCACCCGAGCCGCCGCCATTTTCTCTATTTTACAAATAGATTGGGTGAATCAAATTGGTAGGGGTGCTGAGGAAGAGATTTCTTGGATGTATGTGGGATAGTTTTATAAACCAACATGTAGAGGAACCAAAGAGAGAGCAGGCTATTCTAGACTGGGTATTGAGTAATGAGGAAGGGTTAGTTAGCAGTCTTGTTGTGCGTGGTCCCTTGGGCAAGAGTGACCATAATTATGGTTGAGTTCTTCTTTAGGATGGAGAGCGACATTGTTAATTCAGAAACAAGGGTTCTGAACTTAAAGAAAGGTAACTTTGAGGGTATGAGATGTGAATTGGCCAAGATAGACTGGCAAGTGATTCTTAATGGGTTGACGGTGGATATGCAATGGAGGGCGTTTAAAGACTGCATGGATGAACTCCAATTGTTCATCCCAGTTTGGCAAAATAATAAATCAGGGAAGGTAGTGCATCAGTGGATAACAAGGGAAATCAGGAATAGTATCAAAACTAAAGATGAGGCATACAAATTAGAGGACTGGGAGAAATACAGAGTCCAGCAGAGGAGGACGAAGGGCTGAATTAGGAAAGGAAAAATAGATTATGAATGAAAACAGGCAGGGAACATAAAAACTGACTGCAAAAGTTTTTATAGATATGTGAAGAGAAAAAGATTAGTTTAAACAAATGTAGGTCCCTTGCAGTCAGAAACTGGTGAATTGATCATAGGGAACAAGGACATGGCAGACCAATTGAATAAATACTTTGATTCTGTCTTCACTAAGGAAGACATAAATAATCTGCCGGAAATAGCAGCGGACCGTGGGACAAATAAGATGGAGGAACCGAGTGAAATCCAGGTTAGCTGGGAAGTGGTGTTAGGTAAATTGAATGGATTAAAGGCCGATAAATCCCCAGGGCCAGATAGGCTACATCCCAGAGTACTTAAGGAAGTAGCCCCAGAAATAATGGATGCATTAGTGATAATTTTTAAAAACTCTTTAGATTCTGGAGTAGTTCCTGAGGATTGGAGAGAAGATAATGTAACTCCACTTTTTAAAAAGGAGGAGAGAGAGAGAAAACGGGGAATTACAGACCATTAGTCTAACATCGGTAGTGGGGAAAATGCTAGTCAGCTATTAAAGATGGGATAGCAGCACATTTGGAAAGTGGTGAAATCATTGTACAAAGTCAGCATGGATTTATGAAAGGTAAATCATGTCTGACGAATCTTATAGAATTTTTCGAAGATGTAACTAGTAGAGTGGATAAGGGAGAATCTGTGGATGTGTTATATCTGGACTTTCAGAAGGCTTTCGACAAGGTCCCACATAAGAGATTAGTATACAAACTTAAAGCACATGGTATTGGGGGTTCAGTATTGATGTAGATAGAGAACTGGCTGGCAGACAGGAAGTAAAGAGTAGGAGTAAATGGGTTACACAAAAAGCTGGAGAAACTCAGCGGGTGCAGCAGCATCTAAGGAGCGAAGGAGATAGGCGAAGTTTCGGGTCGGGACCCTTCTTCAGATAATGGGTCATTTTCAGAATGGCAGGCAGTGACTAATGGGGTACCGCAAGGCCACTGCTGGGACCCCAGCTATTTACAATATATATTAATGATCTGGATGAGGGAATTGAATGCAACATCTCCAAGTTTGCGGAAGACACGAAGCTGGGGGGCAGTGTTAGCTGTGAGGAGGATGCTAGTAGGCTGCAAGGTGACTTGGATAGGTTGGGTGAGTGGGCAAATGCATGGCAGATGCAGTATAATGTGGATAAATGTGAGGTTATCCACTTTGGTGGCAAAAACAGAAAGGTAGACTATTATATGGATGGTGACCGATTAGGAAAAGGCAACGAGACCTGGGTGTCATGGTACACCAGTCATTGAAAGTAGGCATGCAGGTGCAGCAGGCTGTGAAGAAAGCGAATGGTTTGTTGGCATTCATGGCAAAAGGATTTGAGTACAAGAGCAGGGAGGTTCTACTGCAGTTGTACAGAGGGAGTTAGATGTGCCCCTTGTGGCTAAAGGGATCAGAGGGTATGGAGAGAAGGCAGGTAGAGGATACTGAGTTGGATGATCAGCCATGATCATATTGAATGGAAGTGCAGGCTCGAAGGGCCGAATGTCCTACTCCTGCACCTATTTTCTATGTTTCTATGAGAGCCCACGGTAGACTCATGAGTCATGTAAACACACGGGCCACTACGTTATTACAACGAGTTTAAATGCTTCAATTTTTAACTTGAACAGTAAATTTGACTCGTGGAAAAACCTCAAAAGTGTTTGAATTTTTTCAGAGTTTAACAAGTTTCACGGGTACCTGCAGTTAGCGCCACGAGTCGTTAAGTTGCGCGTGCGAGTTCCAACGTTCCCACTATGTTAAATTGTACGTGATTACCGTGATTACTCATCAGTTCGAATCGCACCATGAGAACAGGGTTATAATCGACACCATTCAGATATATAATCTGCCTGTTCTTGCCACCAAAGTGGATAACCTCACATTTAACCACATTCTACTGCATCTGCCATGCATCTGCCACTCCCCCAACCTAATCCAAGTCACCTTACAGCCTTTTATTGCATTCTCCTTGCAGCTCACACTGCCCACCCAGCTTTGTGTTCATCCGTAAAATTGAGGAGAGTTACATTTATTTGCCTTTGTCTAAATCGTTAATGTATATTGTAAATAACAGGGGTCCCACTGTGCCGGCGGCACCTCACCATAGTCACTGACAGCCATTCTGAAAAGGACCTGTTTATTTCCTACTCTTTGCTTCCTGTCTGCCAAGCAATTCTCTATCCATGTTTAAATACCCTATCCCCAATACCATGTGCTCTAATTTTGCACACTAAACTCTTGTGTGGGAACTTGTCAAAGGCTTTCTGAAAGTCCAGATAACACCACAGCCACGGGCTTCTTCCTTATCCATTCTATTGATTTCACATTCACAAAAAAATTCCAGAAGATTAGTCAAGCAGGATTCCTTCATCCATGCTGACTTTGACAAATCCTGTCACTGCTCCAAATGCACTGCTATTACATCTTTAATAATTCAAAAAAACGTTTACGTGACCACAATTAGGTAAGGAGCAAAAAAATCTCATTTGAAAGTGATGAGGACAGACAAGACCTACACCCTACCTGAAAGAAACGCTTGCAAGAGTAGTCACGACCTACCATGGAACTCCCATCACAAGCTTCCTGGAGTCAATGCCCAGTTTGATGTAGTCGGGAGAGACCTGAAAGGACAGATTGGTGAGGTTGGGGTCCCAGTTATTTCAGTGATACGCTTGCCACTGATGTATCGTCGTACGTACCTGTGAACACGTCTGGTAGGGAGAGCTGATGTTGCAACACACAACCTTCCCGAATGTCATTGTAAATGTTATAGGATTGAACAATGAACAAGTCAAGAGCATATGAAATCCTCAAAAAGTCGAAGCATCTTTCATTCTTGCAGTTCGGAGTCCAAGGCACATTAAAGGAGATCTAAAGAGAGCAAGAAAAACAAGAATCCAATTGCACCTTATCAATTACATTGGCTCCCATCACTGTTAAATGTTTGGTTTGGAGATGCAACATGGAAACAGGCCCTTCGGTCCAACGAATCAATGCCGACCATTGATCAACCATTCACACTAGTTTAGTTGATTATTATCACGTGTGACAAGGTACCTTTTATATTCACCATATAACAATTACAGCACGGAAACAGGCCCTCTCGGCCCTTCCAGTCCGTGCCGACCATTTGTTTTCCCCTAGTCCAATCTACCTGCACTCAGACCATACCCCTCCATTCCCTTCACGTCCATATACCTATCCACTTTACTCTTAAATATTAAAATCGATCCTGCCTCCACCACTTCTGCTGGAAGCTGATTCCACACAGCCACCACCCTCTGATTAAAGAAGTTCCCCCTCACGTTACCCCTAAACTTCTGTCCCTTAATTCTCCTGTCATGCCCTCTTGTTTGAATCTTCCCTACCCTCAATGGAAAACATATCCACGTCAACTCTGTCTATCCCTTTCATCATTTTAAAGACCTCAATCAAGTCCCCCCTTAACCTTCTGCGCTCCAAAGAATAAAGACCTAACTTGTTCAACCTTTCTCTGTAACATAGTTGCTGGAACCCTGGCAACATTCTAGTAAATCTCCTCTGTACTCTCTCTATTTTGTTGACATCCTTCCTATAATTAGGCGACCAAAATTGTACACCATTACTCCAGAATTGGTCTTACCAATTCCTTGTACAATTTTAACATTACTTCCCTACTCCTATATTCAATGCTCTGATTTATAAAGGCCAGCACACCAAAGGCTTTCTTTACCACCTATCTACATGTGATTCCACCTTCAGGGAACTATGCACAGTTAATTCCTAGATCCCTCTGTTCCACAGCATTCCTCAATTCCCGACATTTACCATGTATTCTATTTTGATTTGTCCTGCAAGCACTTCACACTTAACAGTATTAAACTCCATCTGCCATCTTTCAGCCCACTTTTCCAAATGGCCCAATTCTCTGTAGACTTTGAAAATCTACTTCATTATCCACAACACCACCTATCTTAGTATCATCTGCATATTACTTATCCAATTTTCCACCCCATCATCCAGATCATTGATGTACATGACCAAACAACAGTGGACCCAACACAGATCCCTGAGGCACCCCACTGGTCACCGGCTTCCACTGACAAACAGCCATCCACCATTATCTCTGACTTCTCCCATTCAGCCACTGTTGAATCATCTTGCTACTCCGCATTAACACCCAAAGATTGAACCTTCTTTTAACAACCTTCCATGGGGAACTTGTCAAAGGCTTTATGAAATCCCATATAGACAACATCCACCGCTTTACCCTCATCAATTTCCTAGTTACGCTTCAAAAAATTCAAGAAGGTTTGTCAAACATGACCTTCCAGGCACTAATCCATGTTGAGGTTTCTGATCAGACCCATGTTTATCCAGATGGCTTATATATATTATCTCTAACGTATCCTTTCCATTAATTTGCCCACCACTGACGTCAAACTAATAGGTCTATAATGCTAGGTTTATTCTTTGAACCCTTTTTAAACAATGGAACAATGCGCAGTACGCAATCCTCCGGCACTATTCCCGTTTCTAATGACATTTTGATATATTTCTGTCATAGCTCCTGCTATTTCTACACTAACTTCCTCAATGTCCTAGGGAATATCTTGTCAGGACTGGAGACTTATCCACTTTTATATTTTTCAAAAGTGTCAGTACTTCCTCCTCTTTGAATCTCATAGTTTCCATAGCTACTCTTCTTTTTTTCCTTACTTCACATTCAATATCCTTTGCTTGGTGAATTACCGCAGAAAGACATTGTACAATATCTTCCCCATCTCTTTTGGCTCTGCAGATAGCTGTACATTCTGTCTCTCTAAAGTCCAATTTTATCCCTCGTTATCCTTTTGCTATTATATAGATCTGTAGAAACTCCTTTGGATTAACTTTCACCTTTCTCCTGCAAAGCAAACCTCACATCTTCTTTTAGCCTTCCTAATTTCTTCTTAAGATTTCTTTTTACATTTTTTATACTCCTCTAGCACCTCATTTACTCCATATCACCTATAATTATTGTAGATATCTCTCTTTTTTATCACTCACTCGCGGCTTTGGACTTACAGTTCATGGAACTCCTCTAGCACTCCTATAATTATTAGAGATATCTTTTTTTCGAAACAAGTGTCCAATTTCCCTTGAAAACCATGGCTCTTTCCAATTTTTACTATTTCCTTTCAACCTAACAGGGACATAAACATTTCATACTCTTACAATTTCCCCTTTAAATGTCCTCCATTTCTCTTCTACATCCGTCCATGAAACAAAGTGTCCAATTCACTCCTTTAAAATCCTTACGCATTCCTCAAAGTTAGCCTTTCTCCAATCAAAAATCTCCACCTAGGTCCAGTTCTGATCTCTCCATAATTATATTGAAACTAATGGTATTAGTTATCACTGGTCCGAAGTGCTCACCAACGCATACTCATCACCTGACCCTGCCTCATTTCCTAACAGGAGGTCCAGCACTGCCCCTTCTCTGGTCGATACCTCTATGTACTGCTGCAAAAAAAAGTATCCTGCACACATTTTACCAAGCTCCAAAACCATCCAGCCCATTTACAGGAATGTGTTTCCCAGTTATTTTTGGAAAATGAAATTTCTCACACAATCACTACTTGGTGCTTACTACTATTAATCTTGCTATCTCTTACATATTAGCTCTTCCAATTCTCGCTCCCCATTTGGCGGTCTTAATACACCCTAAAAGTGTTGCTACACCGTTCCCACTTCTCAGTTCCACCAAATAGCCTCCCTAGACGAGCCATCTAATATATCCTGCCAAAGCACTGCTATAATATCTTCTCTGACAAGCAATGCAACACCTCCCACTCTGGTCCTCCAATTCTATCACACCTGAAGCAACGAAATCATGGAATATTTAGTTTCCAATCACAGCCCTCCTGCAACCATGTTTCAATGATTGCCCACCAACATATATTTCCAGGTGTCACATTTTAGAAACCACCATCCCTTATTCTCTGTCTATTATCTTTTTCATCTTTCTCGCCTACATTTATGGGTCCTAGTGCTTCTCTGCCTCTTGCCCCACACCTGACCCCTAGCCCCCTCTAACGCGAGTCCCTCCCCCAGCCTTTTAGTTTAAAGTCTCCCCAGTAGCCTTTGCAAATCTCCCTGCCAGGATATTGGTCCCCTCACTCCCTACCTTTCACTATCCCCCTTCAACTATTGCTCACTATCCAGTTAACAGACTCAAGTTATGTCAAGAGAGTTTTATAGTCATGTGTCCCAGATAGGACATTAAAATTCTTGCTTGCTGAAGCACAACAGAATATGTAAACATAATACAGTACAGGAGATAAAAGTACAAAGAATAATTTAAACAAAATTACGTACCTTGCAGTCATGACAGAAAAAAAAAAGCAACAGAAACACACAATGAACACAGTTTAACACAAACATCCATCACAGTAAATCTCCAGGCACCTCCTCACTGTGAGGCAAATCTCTTATCTCTTCCTTGCTTGTTCTGCTCTGGCATTGAGGCGACCCAGGTGCTCTCGATGTTGGGGCCCCTGCCGGCTGACGGTAAGTACTGTGGCCGATTACAAGCTCCGCGAACGGTCCTATTCAAACTCCATGACCCGGGGCGGACAAAGTTACCACCCTCCATTCCAGTGGACGATGCTGTTGTTGCGGGAGCTCCCCGAGAATCGGTCACCAACCTGGGACCTGCGAGCCTCCCGATGTTACCGTCCACAGGTCCGCGGCCAAAGCCGCTGAAGCTCGAAGTCTCCGTCGCTGCCGCAGCGCCACCGGAGCCTCAAGGTCGATTCCAGTTGGAGGCGGCCAGCTCCACGATATTAGGGATCAGCGCAGACGGAGGCGGAGATACGACAAGGAAAAGGTCACATATTTCCCCAAAATTGAAGGGAGGAAAGGGTTTCAAAAAAAGTTTCCCCACCCCCACAGATACACAACTAAAATAAACTAAAACATACATTCTAACAAGACCAAAAAGAAAACAAAAAAACGGAAATGGACAGACGGGACTGCAAGCAAACGCAGCAGCTGCGTGGCAGCGCCACCACTTCCAGAATATGTACACAATAAATTAAACAGATAAAGTGCAAGAGATTGTTATTGTTTTCTGTGTGCTGGACCAGGAATGATCTTTGGAAAATATGAACACCCATGAATTTGAAGTTCTTGGACAACCTTTTCCACCATCGATATCAACGGGATTGTGGGTTCCCCATTCTACCCTTTCCAAATCACAATCAATTCCTTGGTTTTGCTGGTGTTGAGAGCCAGGTTATTATTCGAACATCGGTCGAAACAAAAAAGGACTATATGAGATTACATGTACCTATTGTTACATTTAAGAAACATTTAGACAGGATATGAATTGGGTAGGTTTAGAGGGATATGGCCCTCCCCATCCCTCAACTCACCCTTATGTATACACCCATCACTAGCAGGCAGGTGGAACTAGTGTAGATGGGGCATAGTTGGTTCGCTATGGGCAAGTTGGGGCCGAAGGGCCTGTTCCAACTATGACTTTATAACTCTTGCCGAATATGAGAGGGGGGGGGTAGAGGTTAGGGGTGGATTGTGGTGAAACTGTTACTTGATTATGCTGGTGGCCTTGTGAGGGAGCATGAAGTTGCAGATGGAGTCATGGAAGGGAGGTTGGTTTGCATTGTGGTCGGCTATGCCCACAACTCTCTGGAATTTCTCGTGGTCTTTAATTGAAGCTGTTTCCGAAACCTGCTGTGATACATTGCGATAAAATGCTTTTGATGGCGCATCTGCAGAAGTTGGTGAGGGTTGTTGGGGACATGCCAAACCTCCTATGCTTTCTAAGGAAGTAGAGGCGTAGGTGTGCATTCTTGGCCATTGCTTGATGTTCTATGTTATCCCAGTTTTACCTCCACTCCCTACACAATAGGGGCAATTCACAGAGACCAATTAAACGACAAACCGCACGTCTTTGGCATGTGGGAGGAAGCTGGAGCATCCGGAGGAAACCATGTGGTTACTGGGGAGAGGGGTGAAAACTCCATGCAGACAGCACCCGAGTTCAGGATGGAACCCGGGTCTATGGTGCTGTGAGGCAGAAGCTCTACCAGATGTGCCATTGTGCTGCCCTGTATTGTTTTTAATGAAATCACTTCTCAATATTGGTCGAGAGAGTAATGTGAGATGGTCAGGCAGCATCTCTGGTGACATTTCTGGTCGGGACCCTTCTTCAGACTGATTGTTGAAGAAGGGGCAAGGTGGAGGAGAGGTGGGATGGAACACTGCAGGGTGATTGATACAGAAAAAGATACAGACAAAAGTGCTGAAGTAAACTCAGCAGGAAGGGCAACATCTCTGTGGATAGGTGACGTTTCAGGTCGGGATCCTTCTTCAGACTGGTTGGAGTTGGAGAAGGGAGTGGAGAAAGCTGGAAAGTAGAGGTAGGGTCAGGGACAAATCTGGCAAGTGAAGGTGTATACATACAGGTGGTTGGGGGGATGAGGAAATGTGCGATTATTGGATGGTTGGACAAAGGCCAGAATCGAAATGAGATAATGTTGAGATGCATGAATTGTATGAGGCTAGAGGAAAGGATTGTAGGTGGAAGGGGACAAGAGGAAAGGAGGGCAGGTTAGTGGGGGAGAAATGGAATATGCATCCAGATAGGGGCACAGGGGAAGAGAAAGAAGATAGGGGTAGTCGGTTAATTCCTCAAATTATACCTGATATTGTAGAGTTCAACACTATGGAGAGACAAAGAACTGTAGATGCTGGTTTACAATAAGGCACAAAGTGATGGAGTAACTCAACAGGTCAGACAGCATTTCTGAGCATTATATTGGAATGCAACGCATGAAAACTTTGACATTTTTACCTGACATCCAGCTAATGCATTGCGGAAATGTGCTGCAGATTTTATCACCATCCGGGTCAAGTCTCGATAATTCTGAGATTCTTTGTTTAATCTATCCTTGAAATTAATAAATATTCCATCCAATTTATAAGTTTTCACAAGGTTTACTGTGACGGCTGTCCAAAATTCTGCCATTAACCTGTTTTTCAAGTGAGCCATCTCAATCTCTGCTGAAGAAAGGTAAAGAGAAGACAGAGTTTAGGCAGCTCTAAGGTCATAATGGGCAGGTTATTAGGCAGATTACACGACAGAACTGACATCAACAACAAGGAAGGAGGATTTAGATTGATTTGCTCCTCAGCGGTTTGCTTTTTTTTAGGGTGTAATGGGAGGCTGTGATGGAGACAGAGAGGATAGTGGGTTTAAGAGGTTTTTAGATGGGCACATGGATGTGCAGGGAATGCAGGAGATGGATCACGTGCAGCCAGAGGAGATTAGTTTCTTGGCATCATGTTCAGACCCAGACATTGTGGGCCAAGGGTCGGTCAGTTCCTGTGCTGTACTGTCCAGCATTTCTGTGTATGCAGTTTCTAGACCATCCCAGAATGCTGCATCAATGAAGTTGTGTGCCTCTTACTCAGGAGAACATAGAAAGAACAGAAAACAGCACAGTACAGGATGTTTGTGCCAAACATGATGCAAAGTTCACTGATCTCATCTGCCTGCAATTGATACATATCCCTCTATTCCCTGCACTTCTTATCTAAAATCCTCTAAAATGCCACTATCGTATCTGCCTCAACCAGCAAATACTTCTGGCAATGCGTTCCAGGCTCTCGCCCTCTCTGTATAAAAAACTTGTGTTCGACTTCATTAAACTTCTCCCTCTCATTTTTTAGCTGTGACTTTTAATCTACATGTAGATTGGGCCAACATAATTGGTAACATTGCTGGGGAGGATGAATTCCTGGATAGTTTACAGGATGGTTTTTAAACCATATTAGAGGACCGACTGGAGGGCAGGGCCTCCTAGATGGGTTATTGTGTAATTGAGGAAGGATTAGTTGGCGATTCTTGTTGTGCAGGCCCCCTGGGCAAAAGTGACACAATCTGGTGGAATTCTGCAATTAGGATGGAGAGTGACATGGTTGTAATTCAGAGACTAGGGTGCTGGAACCGAATAAAGGAGAGAGATGTAGAGACAGGAATGGCCAGGATAGACTTGGACGTTATACTTAAGTATGTTAGTTTATAGCAAAATGATTTGAGTATAGGAGCAGGGGAGGTTCAACTTCAGTTGTACAGGGTCTTGGTGAGACCACACCTGGAGTATTGCGTACAGTTTTGGTCTCCAAATCTGAGGAAGGACATTATTGCCACAGACAACCAGGAAGGAGGAGGTCCCTTCAGCCAGGGAAATAAATTAGTTCAGATGGAGAATGGCACGAGCCAAGAGTGAGAAAATGTTACGGATCAGAGGGTGTTAGCTATAGACAATAGACAATAGACGATATGTGCAGGAGTAGACCTCCATTCAATATGACCATGGCTGATCATCCACAATAAGTACCTTGTTCCTGCCTTATCCTCATATCCCCTGACTCTGCTATCTTTAAGAGCCTTATCTGGATTGGACAAAGTTGGATTATTTGCCCTGGAGTATTAAAGAATTGAGATGGAGATGGAATTGGAAATGGCACAAACCAGTAGTGGAGAGAAGTCATTGTTTTACCAAAGGGTGATGAGTGCCTGGACACGCAGTAGGTGGGTGGTAGAGCAGATTCGATAGTGGTTGTTTAAGGATGCTTTTGATAGGCCTATGGATATGTGGGGAATGGGGGGTATGGATCACATGAGGAGGGAGCTTGTTTACTGACATCATTAGTCGGTACCAGATATTGTGGGTGTTCCTGTGTGCCTTGGTTGTATATTGCTGGTTGAATTCCGTTGAATGTGGAAAAAAGAACAAAGTGCGTTGAAAACTAAATTTATGCAATAGTTATGTGAGGAAATAATTTATCTGAGAAGTTGTCTGAGGATTACCTCCACTGAAGGGACCCTCCAGTGAGGACATTTCACACTTGACTTTGTGTGATAGTATATTGAGTTGAAGAGAACGGCACAGGAATAAAGATTTTGGCAAACAAATGTGCTGGACTTGATGCCAATCAAACTTTATCTGTCTTGCACATATTCCATATCCATCTATTCCTGAAATCCCTGTACCTAATCCCAAAGCCGTGACATCAGGCCACAAAACTAACTCCCTGAATGGCCCGAACTAGCCATTTTGGATCAGGGGGATTGATATGTCAACAATTGATGTCTCCACACTGTGAAGGAATAAAACTGGAGAAACTCAAAACAATACAGATGCTGGTTTATCAAAAAAAAAAGCACACAGTACTGGAGTTTACTCAAATGGGCCAGGAGGGCAGAGCTGAAGTGCATGGATAAGTGATGCTTCGGGTCTTGACCTTTCTTCAGATGTTTGTGGTGGGTGAAATCTGGACCAGAGGATGGGCAGGACAAAACCAAGTGGTAGATGTAGGTGAGGGGGATTGTTGATCGGCGATGGATGAACGAAGGCAGAGATGAAAAAAACAAAAAGAGTTAGATAAGAATGGAAGAAGTGTGAATTGTGAGCTAAGAAGTAATATAGGTGGGGGGTTGGGGGATAGAGTGAAATGATGTCAATAGGTGGGACATTTGATAAGTTCACATAGGAGATTAGTGGGCAAAATGGTATTGGGGGTAGAGTGCTGACTGGATAGAAAATTGGTTGCAGACAGGGAAACAAGAGTAGGGGGGATTTACGGGTCCCTTTCAGTGGCAGGCAGGAATAGTGGGGATACGCAAGTGCTTCCAGTACTGGGACCGCCACTATTTACAATATATATTAATGATTTAGATTGAAGGGGACTAACAAGGTAGCATTAGCAAAAATTTGCAGATGGCACTAATAGCTTGGTGGCAGTGTGAACTGTGAGCAGGTTAGCTCTGAGATATACAGGGTGACTTGGGACAGGTTGGGTGAATGGGCGTGCACGGCAGATGCAGTTTTATTGTGGATAAATGTGAGGTTATCCACTTTGTAGCTAAAACAGGAAGGCAGTTAATTTCTAAATGGTGTCAAGATAAGAAAAAGGGGACGGAAGTTACAACGGATTTGGGGTCCTTGTCAATGAAAGTAAGCATGTAGATGCAGCAGGCAGCGGAAGAAAGCGAATGGCAAGTTGGCCTCATAACAGAGGGTTGAGTATAGGAGCAAGAGGTCTTTTTGCAGTGTACGGGCCCTAGTGAGATCCACACCTGGAGTATTTGTATAGTTTTGGTCCCCTAATTTGAGATGGACTTTTCTTGCTATTGAGGGAGGTTCAGCGTTAGGTTCACAAGGTTAATTCCAGGGATGGCTGGGACTGAATATGCTGAGAGAATGGGATGCGGCTGGTGCCTGTATACTCTGGTTTAGAAGATGACAGGGATTCATTGAAACATAAGATGATTATGGGGTTTCAACAAGCTAAAGTAGGAAACATGTTCCCGATGTGGGGGGAGTCCGAACTACTGGCACAGTTAAGAAAGGAATGAGGCTTAAGCCATTTAGAACGGATGATGAGGAAAAAACTTTTTTCACAAGCGAGTTGTGAGTGTGGACTTAAGTCGAGGCGGGTGGAGGCGGTTTCTTGATACGATTCAAGTTTTGCAAAGGGCTTTAAAGATAGCAGAGTCAGGGGATATGGGAGGAGAGGCTGGATTGGGATATGGTGTGGATGATCAGGCCATAATGTATTGAATGATGGTGCTGGCTTGAAAGCGAATGGCCTTTTTATATGTCCAGAACCTATTGTCTTTGACATGGGAAGAGAGAGGGGAGGGGGACTGAGGGGAGAAGGTGGGAGAAAAGATTGTGGATTTGTTTGTGTGGGTTTACTATTGAATAGAGGAGCCAGGCTTGAAAGTTCAGCATGGGGATAGGAAAGACAGTTAAAATAGTTTGCAATGGAGGGATCCAGTTGGCCTATGCGGTCAGAGCACAAAGTTTTGGTGAAATGGTCACCCGTCAATGCTCGTTAATCAGATAGTTGTTATACAGTGATTTCGAACAAACATGCAGAGATGCCGGACTAAATTCAGCTCTACACGGCTTTATTAACCCTTGGATCTTTGTGGTATTCACTCAATTCATGTGTGGTAATAAATGAGTTACCTTTTCAAGACAAGTTCTATGTTATATGAATGGGCGAGTCAAGTAGACTTTCGTCCCTCACCAGAGACATACAATCGTTTGCAATCTTCGACCAGTGATACTGTGCCATTCGTTTGTTCAAGAGGTGAAAATGCAAAGACCTGGAATAAAATTAGAAATTTGTAATCAAAATTAAGAAATTAAAATTATTTTGCAATTATACAGATTCTCGCTCTTATGCCGTGAAGAAAATTAAGCGCCGTTTGTGGTCTGATTTAGCCTGCAGATGATGTTTGGTGGTACTTTTTGTTGCAAATCCGGATGGTAGAGCTGCTGCTCAGCACTAGTGTCTTGGTTCGATCTGACCTCCGGTGTGTCAAAGACATAGAAAATAGGTTGCAGAGTAGGCCATTCGGCCCTTTGTGCCAGCACCACCATTCAATATGATCATGACTGATCATTCCAAAATCGGACCCATTCTGGCCTTTCCTCATATTCCTTGTTCTTTTAGATGAAGAGCTAAACCTTCTCTTGAAAAATCCAGTGTTTTGGCCTCCACTGCCTTCTGTGGCAGTGGTAATTCCACAGATTCCGATTCTCTGGCTGAAAACGTTTTTCCTCATTCAGTCCTAATGTCCTCCTTATTCTTAAACTGTGGCCCCTGGTTCTGGACTCCCTCATTATCAGAACATTTTTCCTGCATTTACCCTGATCCAATCATTTAAGAATATTTTAATGTTCTGCGGTCTCTCTCATCCTTTTAAAAATCCTGTGAATAGAAGCCCTTTCGACCCATTCTGTCATCATATGTCAGTCCCGACATAAGGAAATTAACTTGTGAACCTAGCTTGCACTAATAGCAATATGTCCTGCCTCAAATTAGGAGACCAAAAATTAATCAAATTCTCCCGGGGGCAGTCTCACAGGACCTGTACAACTTCCGTGGGACCACCTTGCTCCTAAAACTCAAATGTTCACAATGATGGCCAACATGGACCATTAGCTTTACACCAGCTATTTATGTCATCTTCCCTACTATTTACACTTTCTACTAACTGCATCCTGCACTCAAATTCACTTGAGCATCTCTGATATATCCCTTTTCGTCTTGATCTCACCGTAACAATCAGAAAAGTTAGATATCGATAGACATAGAAACATAGAAAGTAGGGCAGGATAGCGTTATAGCCCTTCGAGCAAGCACGCCCTCAAATATGATCATGCTGATTTTCATCGTAAATCTGTACCCCATTACTGCTTTCTCCCAGGTACTTTCTCTGCAACCGCGGAGATGCATACCCTGTACCTATACTTTCTCTTGGACTACGTCCAAGGACCCGACAGACTTTCGCGTGTGAGCAGAGGTTTCACTTGCCCTCCTCAACTTCATCTGCTGTGCCCACTGTTCGAGTGGGGAGTCTATAAAATCGGTGTGAGGACCCAGCGCAAACTTCATCAATCGTTTCACTGAACACCTCAGCTCGTCTGCCTTAACCTAACCTGATCTCCCTGTTGCTAAATACTTTACTCCCTCTTCCCATTCCCACATTGTCCTTTTGTCCTTGGTCTCCTCCATTGTCGGGAAGTGAGGCCAAAGACCACAAATTGGAGGAAAGCACCTCATATTGTTGCTTGGCAGCTTACACCCCAGTGG
Organism: Okamejei kenojei; assembly: GCA_035221665.1. Classification (NCBI taxonomy): domain Eukaryota; kingdom Metazoa; phylum Chordata; class Chondrichthyes; order Rajiformes; family Rajidae; genus Okamejei; species Okamejei kenojei. Next base: position 81,428,535 of record CM069140.1, on the reverse strand, counting down.
TATGAATATGACGTTTCTTACTTCTTTAAATCCTTGCTTTGACTCTCTTCATCCCTCCCCTTCCCTGTTCTGACCAGCATGAACTGGAACCCTGATTACAATTTTTTGTTTGCTTTGTTGTTACTAACACTAGCTATCAATGATCTTTTCTACTTTTCCTATTGTTGTCCAATCTCATAACCTCCACTTCCTTATCTCTGTATTCCCCTCCCCTGACTCTCAGTTTGAAGAAGGGTCTTGATCGAAATGTCACCATTCTTTTCTTCAGAGATGCCTGTCCGCTGAGTTACTCAGCATTTTGTGTCAATGTTCGAATTATTAAAAGCACATCTAAGTTCCTTCTACACATTGTGCATTGTACGTGGATACCATATAAGATGGATAAGAGTGTTGTGTCTGTCTCAGAGATTTGTTGAAATCTTTAGGAATGTTTATTTGCACAGAGTTAAGATCACTCACTAAATTGATTAGCCAGGATCGGAACGCAAGCATAACAGACACTAGGAGTCAAACCCCACCTACCTTTGCTCCCATTGCCATGTGATGTTCTGGTGTCACACAACTAGAACATAGAACAGTACAGCACTGAACAGACATCCCGATGTCCATACCGTAATGACACCAAGATAATCTATCAGGTTTCCATCAAATCTTTCCCTATCAACTTGTGAACCTATTTTCTTGAACCCCTAAACCCTGGGCATCCTGGTAATTTCCTACCATACAAAACCCTTTTTTTTTTCCCCCTTTTTAAGGGGTGAAGAGATGAAAGCTACGCAGTGTTTCCACTGCATCATCACCTCATTGGACATGAGGCTTGAAGAGATGGGGTTGCACAGAGTTTGATTCTTAACGTACAAACATCGTGTCCGTGACTATGTTTGGATCCACATTGTGTTTATGACCAAAAGTCAAATTAATTCCAGTCTCCAAATCATCTCTCTGTCTGACTTGCTGACCTTCTGCAACCCAGTGTATTATCTATGGTAAAAACCACTGAGGAATGAATCCTCTGATTCCTTTCTCTCTCTCTTTCTCTCTCTCTCTTCTTCCTCTCTTACAAAGTGGCAACAATGGGATTATTGAAGTCACGTTCACGCAATCAAATGTAACTTTGCAGGAACAGTTGCTTACTCTCTCTCCTGCAGCCTTGGAACAATAGTCAGAACTGATCCCTTTCATATGACCAATATTGATCCAAGCACTAATCGTCCCTCAGCTGGAAAAGGATTGTCCTCAAACGCGGGGTTGATTTTTACCTCCTGCACCATTTTCACCTCTCACACGAAGTGAGGCAATAATATTATCGTTATGACCACTAAGTATCTGACGTGGATGGGTTAAAACAGATACCATTCATGTTATTCCTTTGATCATGTATCTGTCATGGCGGGTGGCTTGATGGTAATCATGTAATGGCTTTCTGCTGATGGTTAACACGCTACAAAGCTTTTCACTGTACCTCGGTACACATGAAATAAAACTAAAAACTCTAAAAGTACAAATTATATATTTTTTTCAAGCGCCAGCAAGTTTTATATCAGTGTTCAAGTGGAAATAATGTGGCAGTGCTTTTTTACAGCGTGTAGTTACCGTATTAAGGTTTGTAGGAAGGAAAAATGCACATGCTGGGTTTAAACGTAGATAGATACAAAAGCTGGAGTAGACAGCCGGGACAGGCAGATCTCTGGAGAGAAAGGAATGGTGATGTTGGGTCAAGACATTCTTCAGATGGAGATGTTAGAACATGTTGCCCCTGCCTGGCCATGATCTCCTCCGGCGAGTGCCGCGGGGGGAGGCCGAACAAGAGAGTTGGCGCGGTCGCGGCGGGGTGCGGTGGGTGTGGGAGGTCAGATGGGCTGGTGGGGGGTGCCGTGGGACATGCCAGTGGGTGCAGAAGGCAAATGAGGAAAAGCCTCGAGATGGGGTGGGGGTGGGGGTTGGGTGCTTTCTGGAAACAAAAGAAGACCGGTGTGGAGGGGGGCTGGTATAGTACAAAAGAGGGACATGGCAACTACTGGAATTAAATTGTTACTTAGTCGCACCTATATATGGGATTTTGCTTATGTAATGGGTAAAGTAAGAAATCGCAAAGTGAATGTCACATGTTGATAAATAATTATCATTCATTAAACAGTCCTGTTAATAGGGCAGAAGGTACAGGAGCTAAAAAACCGTGATTCCAGGTTCAAGAAAAATTCTTCAGAACG